>CM044305.1:46878625-47356125 GCA_024291935.2 Okapia johnstoni | reverse complement strand
TTTTTCCCCCTTTTTAAACAAAGGGAAAAAGGGCCCCCAAAAAAAAACCCAAAACCCCAAACCCCAAAAAAAAAACCCCCCAAACAAAAAAAAATTTTTCCCCCAAAAAAAAAAAAAAAATTTTTTTGGGGTTAAAAAAAAAAAAGGGTTTAAAAAAAAAAAAAAAAAAGGGGTTGGCCCCCCAAAAGGAAAAAAAAAAAATTTTTAAAATTTTTTGGAAAAAATTTGGGGGAAAAAGGAAAAATTAAAAAAATTGGGAAAAAAAATTTTTTTTTAAAAAAAAAAAAAAACCCCCGGCCCAAAAGGAAAAAAAAAAAAAAGGGGGGGCAGGTAAAAAAAGGGGAAAAAAAAAGGGGAAAAAAACTAAAATTTAAAAAAAAAAAAATTTAAAAAAATTTTTCCCCCCAAAAAAATTTTAATTAAAAAACCCCCCCCAAAAAAAAAAAAAAAAAATTTTGAAGGTTAAAAAAAAAATTTTCCAAAAAAAAAAAAAATTTTCCAAAAATTTTTAAAAAAAAAATTTTTAAAAAAAAAATTTTTTTTTAAAATTTTTTTTTTTTGGTTGGGGGGGGGGTTTGGGGGGGGGGAAAAGGGGGCCCCAGGGGGGGGGGGTTTTTTGGGGGGGTTGGGTTTTAAAAAAAAAATTTTTGGGGCCCCGGGGGGAAAATTTTTTTTTAAAAAATTTTTTTTTTTTAAAAAAAAAATTTTTTTTTTTTTAAAATTTTTAAAAAATTTTTTTTGCCTTTTTTTTTTTAAAACCCTTTTAAAATTTTGGGGAAAAAATTTTAAAAGAAAAAAAAATTTTTTAAAAAAAAAAGGGGCCCCAAAAAAAATTTTTTTTTAAAACCAAATTTTTTTGTCTTTTTTTTTTTTTTGGGGGAAAAAAAAAAAATTAAAAAAAAAAATTTCAAAAAAAAAATTTAAAAAAAAAAAAAAATTTTTTTTTAAATTTCCCCCCAAAAACCCCCCTTTTTCCTTTTTTTTTTTTTTTTTTTAAAAAAAAAAAACCCCCTTTTTTTTTTCCCAAAAATTTAAAATTTTAAAAAAAAATTTTTTTTTTTAAAAACCCAAATTTTAAAATTTTGGGGGAAAAAAAATTTTTAAAAAAATTAAAAAAAAAAAAAAAAAAAAAAAAAAAAACCCCCCCCCCAAAACCCCAAAATTCCAAAAAAGGCCCAAACCCCCAAAAAAATTTTTTTAAAAAAAAAAAATTTTTCCCCCCTTTTTTTTTTAAAAAAAAATTTTTTTTCCAAAAACGGGGGGTTTTTTTCCCACCCCCAAAAAATTTTTTTTTTTCCCCAAAAAAAAAAAACCCCCAAAAAACCCCCGGCCCCAAAAATTTCCCAAAAGGGAAAAAAAAACCCGACCCCAAAAAAAAAATTTTTTCCCCTTTAAAAATTTTAAAATAAAAAAAAAATTTTTTAAATTTTAAAAAAATTTTTAAGGGGTTTTTTTTAAAAAAAAATTTTCAAAAAATTTTTTAAATTTGGGTTTTTTTAAAAAAAAAATTTTTTCCTTTTAAAAAAAAATTTTTTTAAAGAAAATTTTTTCTTTTTTTTTTCCCCCAAATTTAATTTTTAAAAGGGGTTTTTTAAATTTTTTCCCAAAAAAAAACCCTTTTTTTTTTTTTTAAACCCCCCTTTTTTTTTTTTTTGTTTTTTAAAAAATTTTTTTTTTTTTAAAAAACCCCCCCCCAAAAAAATTTTTTTTTTTGGGGGTTTTTCCCCCTTTTTTTTTTTTAAAAAAAAAAGGTTTTTTAAAAAAAAAAAAAAAAATTAAAAACCCCCCGGGGAAAAAAAAAAAAAAAATTTTTTTGGGAATAAAAATTTTTTTTAAAAAAAAATTTTCCCCCTTTTTCCCCGGGAAAAAACCAAAAAAATTTTTTTTTTAAAAATTTTTTTTTAAAAATTTTAAACCCTTTAAAAAAATTTTTTTTTTTAAAAAAAAAACCAAAAAAAAATTTTCCCCCAAATTTTTAAAGGGGAAAAAAAAAATTTTTAAAAAAAATTGGGTTTAAAGGAAAAGAAAAAATTTTTTTAAAAAAAACCCCCCCCCCCCCCTTTTTTTTTTTTTTGGGGGGGGGGGTTTTTTTTTTTTTAAAAAAAAAAAAACCCCGGGGGGGTTCCCCTTTTGGGGGGGGGCCCCTTTTTTTAAAAAAAGGGGTTTCCCCCCCAAAATTTTTTTCCCCAAATTTTTAATTTTAAAAAATTTTTTTTAAAAAAAAAAAACCCAAAAAAAATTTTTTTTTAAAAAAAAAAAATTTTTTAAAAAAAAAAAGGAAAAAAACCCCCTTTTTAAAAAATTTTTTTAAAAAAAAAAAAAAAAACCCCTTTTTAAAAAAAACCCAAAATTAAAAAAAAAGGGAAAAACCCCCCTTTAAAAAAAAAAATTTTAAAACAAAAAACCCCCAAAAATTTTAAAAGGGTTTTTTTAAAAATTTTTTTGGGGTTTTTTTTCCCCCCCCAAAAAAAAAAAAAATTTTTTTTTTTTTTAAAAAAAAAGGGGGAAAATAAAACCCAAAAAAAAAAAGGTTTTAAAATTTTTTTTTTTTTTTTGGGGGAAAAATTTTTTTTAAAAAAAAAAAAAAAAAAAAAATTTTTTTTTTAAAATTTTTTTTTTTTTTTTTAAAAAAAAAAAAAATTTTTGGGGGAAAAATTTTGGGGGGCCCCCTAAAAAACCGGAAAAAACCCCAAAATTTCCAAAAAAAAATTTTTAAATTTAATTTTTTTTTTTTAAAACCCCCAAAAAATTTTTTTTTTTTAAAACCCCAAAAAAAAACCTTTTTTTTTTCCCAAAAAATTTTTTTTTAAAAAAAAACCCCCCTTTTTTTTTAAACCAAAATTTTTTTAAAAAATTTTTTTTTTCCCCATTTTTTTTTTTTTTTTTTTTTAAAAAACCCTTTGGGGGAAAAAAGGGAAATTTAAAAAAAAAATTTTTTCCCAAATTTTTTTTTAGCCGGGGCAAAAGGGTTTTTTTAAACAACCTTGGAGAAAAAAAGGAAAAAAAAAAAAGGGGGGGTTTTTTTTTTAAAAAAAACCCCCCCTTTTTTTAAAACCCCCCCTTTTCCCCCCTTTTTTTTGGGGAATTTTCCAAAAATAAATTTTTTTTTTTAAAAAGGTTTCCGGAAAAATTTTTTCCCAAATTTAATTTTTTTTCCCCAAAAAAATTTTTTTTTTAAATTTTTTAAGGAAAAAAAAAAAAAAAATTTTTTTTGGAAGGGGGGGTTTTTTTAAAATTGGGGGCCCCCCCCCAAAAAACCAAAAACCCCGGAAAACCTTTTTAAAAAATTTTTTTTTTTTAAAAAAAACCCCAAAAAAACCCCCCAAAAAAAAAAAAAATTTTTTTTTTTTAAAAAAAAAACCCCCCCCCAAAAAACCCTTTTTTTAATTTTAAACCTTTTTTTTTTTCCCCTTTTTTTCCCCCAAAAAAAAAAAAAATTTTTTCCCCGGGGGGGAAAGGGGGGGGGGGAAAAAAGGGGGGGTTGGGGGGGGGGGGGGGGGGGGGGGGGGCCCAGGGGGGGGGGGGGGGGCCCCCCCCAAAAAACCCCCCCCCCCCGGGGAAAAAAAAATTTTAAAAAGGGGGGGCCCCCCTTTAAATTAAAAAAATTTTTTAAAAATTTTTTTTTCCAAAAAAATTTTAAAAAAAAAAAAAAATTTTTTTTGGGGGTTTGCCAAAAACCCCACCCCAAAAAAAAAACCCCAAAATTTTAAAAAAAAAACCAAAAAAAAAATTTTTTTTTTCCCCCCCAAAAAATTTTCCTTTTTTTTTTTAAAAAAATTTTAAAAAACCCCCCAAAAAAAAAAAAATATTTTTCCCCCTTTTAAAAACCCAATCAAAAAAAATTTTTAAAATTTTTTTAAAAAATTTTTCCCAAATTGGGGGGGCCAAAATTTAAAAACTTTTTTTTCCCAATTTTTTCCCCAAAAAAAACCCCCGGGGCCCTTTTTTTTAAAACCCCAAATTTTTTTTTTTTCCCAAAAAAAATTTTTTTCCCAAAAAAAAATTTTTTGGGGGTTTTTTTAAAAGGGGAGAAAAAATTTTAATTTTGGGAAAAAATTTTTTTTTTTTTCCCTTTTTTAATTTTTATTTATTTTTTTTTAAAACCCCCCAAAAACCCCAAAAAAAACCCCCTTTTTTTTTTTAAAATTTTTTTTTTAAAATTTCATTTTTTTTTAAAATTTTTTTTCCCTTTTTCCCAAAAAAAAACCCCCCGGTTTTAAAAGGGGCCCCCCTTTTTTAAAAAAAAAAAATTTTTTTCCCTTTTTTTTTAAAAAAAAGGAAAAAATTTTTTTTTTTTTTTTTTAAAAAAAAAAATTTTTAAAAAAGGGTTTTTTAAATTTTCCCCCCCGGGAATTTTAAAAATTTTTTTAAAATTTTTTTAAAATTTTAAAAAAAACCCCCCCCCGGGGGGGGGGGGGGGGGGGGGAAAAAAAAATTTTAAAAAAAAAAAAACCAAAACCTTTTTTTAAAAAAAAGGGGGGGGTTTTCCCAAAAAAAAGGGAAAAAAAAAAATTTTAAAGAAAAAAAAAAAAAACCCCCCCAAAAATATTTTTAAAAAAAAAAAAAAAAAAAAAAAAAAAAAAAAAAAAAAAGGGAAAAAAAAAAAAAAAAAAAAAAAAAAAAAAAAAACCCCCCCCCCCTTTTTTCCCCCCCCCAAAAAATCTTTTTTTTTTCCCAAAAACCCCTTTGGAAAAAATTCCCCCCCAAAAAAAAAACCCCTTTTTTCCCCCCCCCCCTTTTTTTCCCCTTTTTTCCCCCCCCAAAAAAACCCCCCCCCCCCCTTTTTAAACCCCCCAACCAAAAGGGTTCTTAAAAAAAAAAAAATTTTTTTTTTTTTTTTTTAAAATTTTTTTCCCCCCCTTCCCAAAAGGGCCCCCCAAAGGTTTTAAAAAACCCTTTTTTTTTTTTCCCCGGCCCTTTTTTTTTGGGTTTTTGAACCCCCCCTCACCAAAAAAAAAAAAAAAAAAAAAAAAAAAAAAAAAAAAAAAAAAAAAACCCCCAAAAAAAAAAAAAAAAAAAAAAAAAAAAAAAAAACCCCCCCGGGGGGGAAAAAAAACCCCCAAAAAAAAAAAAAAAAAAAAAAAAAAAACCCCCCCACCCTTTTTAAAAAAAAAAAAAGGAAAGAAAAAAACCCAAAAAAAAAGGGGGGAAAAAAAAAAAAAATTTTAAAAAAATTTTTTTTGGAAAAAAAAAAAAAAAAAAATTAAAAAAAAAAAAATAAAAAAAAAAAAAATTTAAAAAAAACCCAAAAAAAAAGGGGGAAAAAAAAATTTTTTGGGGGATTTAAAATTTTTTTTTAAAAATTGAAAAAGGAAAAAAAAAAATTTTTTTTTCCCGGGGGGGCCCCCAAAGGGGAAAATTTCCCACCTTTTAAAAAAAACCCCCCCCAAAAGGAAACCAAACCCCCAAACCCAAAAAAGGGCCCCCGGGCCCCCTTAAACTGAAAAGGGGGAAAACCCCCAAAAAAAAAATTTTTCCCCCCCCCCCCCCCCAAAAAACCCAAACCCCCAAAAAAAATTTAAAAAAACCCCCCAAAAGGGGGAAAAAAACCCCCAAAAAAAAACCCCAAAAAAAAACCCCAAACCCCCCTTTATTTTAAAAAAATTTTTTTTTTCCCCCCCAAAAAACGGGGGCCCAAATTCCAAAAAAAAAAAGGGAAACCGAAATTTAAATTTTTAAAAAATTTTTTTTTTTTCCCCCCATTTTAAAAATTTTTTTTAAAAAAAAAAAATTTTTTAAAAACAACCTTTTTTTTAAAAATTTTTTTTTTTTTTTAAACTTTTTTTTTTGGGCCCCTTTTTTTTTTTTTTAAAAATTTTTTTTTGGGAATTTTTTCCCCCCCCGGGGGAAACCCCCTTTTTTTTTTAAAAAAAAAATTTTTTAAAAAATTTTTTTTGGGTTAAAGTTTTGGGGGGTTTTTTACTTTTTTTTTTTTTTTTTAAAAGGGGGTTTTTTAAATTTCCGGGGGTTTTTTTCCCCCTTTTAAATTTTTTTTAAAAAAAAAAATTTTTTTAAAAAAAAAAAATTTTTAAAAAATTTAAATTTTTTTTTTTAAAAACCCTTTTAAAAAAAAAATTAAAATTTTAAAAAAATTTTTTCCACCCCTTTTTCCAAAAAAAAGGGTTTTAAAAAATTTTTAAAATAAATTTTTTAAAAAAAATTTTTTTAAAAATTTTTTAAAAAATTTTTTTAAAAATTTTAATAAAAAAAAAAAAAAAATTTTTAAAAAAAAAAAAAAAAAAAAAAAGGGTTTTTTTTTTAAATTTGACCCAAAAAAATTTAAAAATTTAAAAAAATTTTTGGAAAAAAAAATTTTTTTTTAAAAAAAAATTAAAAAAAAAAATTTTTTTTCCCAAAATTTTTTTTTTTTGGAAAGGTTGAGAAAAAAAAAAATTTTTTTTTTTTAAAAAAAAAAAAAAAGGAAAAATTTAAAAATTTTTTTTTTTAAAATTTTTCTTGACTACTTACTGTTTAAATCATTAAGCAAGCAGTTCCATCTCCTAATTTGATTAGCACAATGCCAAATATTGTGCTTTGTGAATATGGGTATAGATAGATACAGATATAAACAGATATAATTCAACATATATTAATGGAAACCTTAGAAAAATGTTAGTCTTTAAAGAAAAGAAAATCAATTCTTCTATACCTTTTTTGATCCAACAGGAATTTAGTAACGTTCAGACAGAAGTTCAGAGACATGCCCAAATGCAGAATTTCCATAACAGCTAACAAAAAGAAAAAATGAAATAATCATATCAGTTTCATTTTTGAGTAAGCTTAGCTATTTTCAATAATTTTCCTTTGTTTAAAATCTACTTTGGAAATGCTTGCCATATATCATGTCTTGCCTAACAATTTATCAAAGCCTTTTTATATGCCAGTAATATCCAATGCTACAGAGAATGCAGTGAAACAGGCAAAGTAACCTTTTTAAAAGCAATTTGAGTACTATATGCTAAAAACCCAGTGATTAAGAGCTTGGGATCTGAAGTGAGTCAGATCCGTATTTGAAACCACTTGCCACTTTTATGGCTATAGTCAATTTACTTAGTTTTTCTGGACTTTAGTTTTGCCATCTGTAAAGTGGGGAACAAATCACCAATCTCTCAGGATTGTTGAGAGACTTACATGAGATAATACATTTAAATTACATAGCAAAAGAGCTAGCACTTAGTAAGCATTCAATAAATGATAGCTACTATTATGATTCTCTTTATTTCAGAAATTGTACTTCTGAAAAGTCATCTGAAATAAATGTGGGGAAATGTAACAAACAAAGATATTATTAATAAAAGCAACAGATTATAATGACAATAAAAATGATGTATACTGAGTGTCCATTATAGTGACAAATTACTATGCAACCATTAAAACTGTTAAATATAAAATAAAACTATGTTTATCATTTAAAAAATGAATATGCACCAATATGAATTATGAGATTAGTAAAAAAATTGGAAAACAAAGGCTATCTATAAATTCTGAAAAAGAGCAAATTAAGATAGAAAAATATTGAAAATAAATCATCAAATTTCTAAAAGTGATTGTGTTTAAATTATTTATTCAACAAATAGCTAACAAGTGTATTCTTTGTGCCAGGGAGCTGTGCTGGGAAACCAGCAGTAGACAAAACACACAAAAACCTCTGCTGCCATGGAGCTGATATTCCAGTGCATGGTGGACAATAAGTATTTTTAGTATACTCCAAAAACTTTTTCACTGGGTATGTACTAGTTTTTCATAATAAAAAAATTACATATTTTAAAAATGTCTACTTTCTCTACCACAAAAAGTAACAGTGAAGTTCCAATGACAGTAGTTAGGTTGATGATTCTTAAAGTACTTTCATTAGCAAAGAAATGAACATATTTTAAAAATGCAAGTTTCATATATACCAATACTTTTAATATAACAAAGTGAAAGATAATTGTATTGTTTTTAACTATAGAAAACTTAAATTCATGGAAGTTTCCTAGTTTATAATCTGATGTTGCAACTTCATTACTCTATCATGAGTATCTAGATCGAGTTAAGTAAAAACAATCTAGAAATAAAAAATAATTTAATTTTAAATTGTTTCTTTTCTACATTTTGATTTAAAAAAATTTAATAGGAATTAACTTCAAACTAGGTAACTCCAATAATCTCTCTGATCTTCCCACGCTATGTTAGTTTGAATAGGACTATTCCTTTAATTGGTTAGTTTGTTTATTCCCATACTGCAAAAAAAGAATGAAGTTGTCTTTCTGGCTCCAAACAGATTTCAGCCTGTGCATATCTGAGCTGATACTATTACCTAGAGATGCAGAATCCTCTATATATTTCAGATCCTGAGATCTGATGATTGGCAAATATTCTAGAAATCACAGAAAGTTTCAGTAGTACTAAATTGGCACCAAATTTACAGCAACTTCCAAATCTGACTACAGTTCTACGTATTATAAATTGCTATTATTTACTGGATAATCAGTTATTATACTAACATATAACTTTATATAGCAAAAGTAATACAGCTCTATGATTATATTTTATATGGTAAAAAAAAGCATGTATACATTAAAAAGTTTAAATTATTTTTATGACTAAACATAATTGAAATACTGTTAGGAGGTCAGTGTGCATAGAGAGATACTTTGCCTCACTTAAATCCTCTATACAGTATAGTAGTAATAACAGTTAATAGTAGTAACCATAATAACTAAATGATAAGTAATATTTATTGCACACTAACGATGTACCAAGCATGGAACTAAACGCTTTACATACTTTTTTCATAGAATTCTCAAAACACAATGAGATAGACAATAATATTATATATTTTTTAAAGATGAAGAAACTGAAGCACAGAAAAGTTAAGTGACTTGCCAAATGACTCAGAGCTGCATATCAGTTTATGCTAAGATATGCACATTCTAGTTCCTCGAGAATTCCGAAAAACAAATAGCAATGTTTATACAAGTAATTGGGCTTCCTTGATAGCTCAGTTGGTAAAGAATCCACCCACAACGCAGGAGACCTCGGTTTGATTCCTGGGTCGGGAAGATCTGCTGGAGAAGGGATAGGCTACCCACTCCAGTATTCTTGGGATTCCCTTGTAGCTCAGTTGGTAAAGAATCCGCCTGCAATGTGGGAGACCTGGGATCAATTCCTGGGTTGGGAAGATCCCCTGGAGAAGGGAAAGGCTACCCACTCCAGTATTCTGGCCTAGAGAATCATATAGTCCATGGGGTTGCAAAGAGTCAGACACAACTGAGCGACTTTCACATTCATTTCACAGACAAGTAATTATAAAAGGCACAGCATTGCAAAGGCTTTTACTATCAATAGGTATCTTTTTTCACGATGGGCAAGTTGGGCAGCTGAATTTTCTGCTAGACTAAAGGAAAACTGATAGCTTTTATTTAGCTCTTTTTTTTTTTACTACTTGCTAAATTTGCTGTGCTCTCTTCCTTCTCCTTTGCTTCCTAACAATCTTATGTACTCAATTTCATTCTCAGTCACCATCAAATTATACTGATGCTAGTATAATACAAAATATCTTACAGTCAACAAATTAGTGTTAGTATTTCAAAACTCTGTGCTTTTCACACAGAGATGTTACTTACCTTGAAAAAGTTCTTCATTAGTTACTTTACCCGACAAGAGGATTTTCACCTTTAAGAAAAGCCCAACAGGATGTAATTCTTCCTATTTTAAACAAAGAAATCACAATGACATTAACTGTAGAATGTAAAAGACAATTTTCAAGTAATTCCCTATTTCACTAAGCCACACCAAGATGACTCACGATCAAAGGAAATCAAAATTATAAAAGATCAAATCATAATATCCAGTCTATCCATGAGGCTATTTTCTGATATTTTATTCAATCTAAATGGAATAGTACGTGGAAAAGAACATGTAAACACTTCTATTGAGTGGCAAGCATTTAATGGCAAGGTCAATATTTAAACTGTGAGAATATAAGACCATATTCTTATCTTGGTAAGCAAAACCCTAAATATCAATTAGATCTGCTTTCTTTTGAGATCTTAATAACAACTAAAGTCCTTTGTAAATAATGGTTGAATGAAATAAACATACTGTCTTTCCTATAGGATATGCCTATCACATTTACTATTAATAACAATATACTCAGAATGGTTTTTCCAAGTCCTTGCTAGTTGGACCTGGTTCTACTTCTGCCTGACAGTGTACATTTTTAAACAGCTGTTTACAATTAAAAGTGCAGTCTAGGCTCACAGAATAGAATTTTTCTTTCTACAACATTAATTAACCTCTACGTGGACACTGTATTCATTAGCTTCACGCTCTGTAAATTCATATGTGAGATGCCTGAGGAATGGAAAGTCAGGGAAAGCAACCACAGGTATTATAACCATTTGCAAATAATGATGATATCAATGTAAGAATAAACTAAGAATGCATTATAATTTCTTACATGGTAAGATGGTAATCTTTCCTAATAGGCATATTTGAATATATCTTGAGCTCAAAACATGTTTTATATACTAGCAATGAACAATCCAAAAGTGAAGGTAAGAAAATAATTCCATTAATAATAGCAACAAAAAGAATAAAATACATAGGAATGAATTTTAAAAATAAGGGCAAGACTTCTACACTAAAACTTATAAAACACTATTGAAAGAAATTAAAGACGACCTAAATAATATAAAAACAATCTCATATTTGTGGATTTGAAAAACTTATAATTGTTTAGATAGCAGTAATCTCCCAATTGATCTACAGATTCAATGCAGGAAAATTCCCAACTGGCATCTTTGTAGAAATTGATAGGCTGATTCCCAAATTCATATGAAAGTGCAAGGAATGTCAAAACAATCTGGAAACAGAACAAAGCAGGATGACTCATGCTTGCAATTCCAAAGAGGTATACCACTTTACACTGACATCAGTTGGGGATAAGAATTCCCAGTGTTCCATATCCTTGTTAACACTTGGAATTTTTGGACTTCTACATTTTTGCCCATCTAGTGGGTATTTTAACCCACTTTAAGGTGTTCCTCTTATCCTCCTAGCACCTTACTGTGAGGCTTTCATAACGTTCAGCTTTTATAAAACTAAGTACTCCTTTTCCTACACTCTTTCAGGAATCTTACACATTTTCCAGACTTCAAATATAGTTCTTAAGGCAAAAAAAAAAAAATCTGCTGCAAGACCATTCTTTGGGTAAGAGCTATGCTGTGCTGTGCTTAGTTGCTCAGTAATGTCTGAGTCTTTGTGACCCCATGGACTGTAGCCTGCCAGGCTCCTCTGTCCATGGAGATTCTCTAGCCAAGAATACTGGAGTGGGTTGCCATGCCCTCCTCCAGGGGATCTTCCCAACCTAGGGTGTGAACCCAGGTCGTCCACATTGCAGGCTGATTCTATACCATGTGAGCCACCAGGGAATCCCAGGAATACTGGAGTGGGTAGCCTATCCGTTCTCCAGGTGAACTTCCCCACCCAGGAATCGAACTGGGGTCTCCTGCATTGCAGGTGGATTCTTTACCAGCTGAGCTACTGGGGAAGCCCCACAAATGCATAACCTGAGTCTAATCATTAAAAAATCAGATAAATCTCAAATGAAGAATTTTCATTTAAAACAAGGTGGGTATTCTAAAATATCAATGACACAAAAGTCAAAATAAAGGCTACAGAAATGTTTCAGATTACAGGAGACTTAAGAGACATGTCACATAAATGATCCTAGACTCATCATATATTAGAGAGAAAAACATGCTATAAAGTTCAATACTGAGTGCATATAATATATATTATTATTACAGATATATTAATATATTACCCTCAATAATATGAATGCATGAATTATATTTTCTCAATAATTTTGAGTTATATATTCAGGTATGACCATTCAGGTATAATGTAAATCAAATCCCTTACGATTATACAGTGGAAGTGATGAATAGATTCAAGGGATTAGATTTGATAGACAGAGTGCCTGAAGAACTATGGACAGAGGTTCATGACATTGTACAGGAAGCAGTGATCAAGATCATCCCCCCCAAAAATGCAATGCAAAAAGGCAAAATGGTTGTCTTAGGAGGCCTTACAAATAGCTGAGAAAACAAGACAAGCAAAAGGTAAAAGAGAAAAGGAAAGATATATCCATCTGAATGCAGAGTTCCAAAGAATAGCAAGGAGAGATAAGAAAGCCTTCCTCAGAGATCAATGCAAAGAAATACAGGAAAACAATAGAATGGGAAAGACTAGAGATCTCTTCAAGAAAATTAGAGACACCAAGGGAACATTTCACGCAAAGATGGGTACAATAAAGGACAGAAACAGTATGGACCTAACAGAAGAAGAAGATATTAAGAAGAGGTGGCAAGTATACACAGAAGAACTATACAAAAAAGATCTTAATGATCCAGATAACCAAGATGGTGTGATCACTCACCTAGAGCCAGACATCCTGGAGTGTGAGGTCAGCTGGGCCTTAGGAAGCATCACTATGAACAAAGCTAGTGGAGGTAATGGAACTCCAGCTGACCTACTTCAAATCCTAAAAGATGATGCTGTAAACTGCGGCACCCAATATGCCAGCAAATTTGGAAAACTCAACAGTGGCCACAGGACTGGAAAAGGTCAGTTTTCATTCTAAACCCAAAGAAAGGCAATGCCAAAGAATGTTCAAACTACGGCACAATTGCACTCATCTCAAACGCTAGCAAAGTAATGCTCAAAATTCTCCAAGCCAGTCTTCGACAGTACATGAACCCAGAACTTCCAGATGTTCAAGTGGGTTTTAGAAAAGGCAGAGGAACCAGAGATCAAATTGCCAACATCCGTTGGATCATCGAAAAAGCAAGAGAATTCCAGAAAAACATCTACTTCTGCTCTGTTGACTACACCAAAGCCTTTGACTGTGTGGATCACAACAAACTGTGGAAAATTCTTAAAGAGATGGGAATACCAGAACACCTTATACACCTCATGGAAAATCTGTATGCAGCTCAAGAAAAAACAGAACCGGACATGGAACAACAGACTGGTTCCAAATTGGGAAAGGAGTACATCAAGGCTGTATATTATCACCCTGTTTATTTATCTCATATGCAGAGTACATCATGAGAAAGGCCAGGCTGGATGAAGCACAAGCTGGAATCAAGATTGTGGGAGACATATCAGTAACCTCAGATATGCAGATGACACCACCCTTACAGCAGAAAGCAAAGAGGAACTAAAGAGCCTCTTGATGAAAGTGAAAGAAAAGAGTGAAAAAGTTGGCTTAAAACTCAACATTCAAGAAACGAAGATCGTGGCATCCTATCTCATCACTTCATGGCAACAGATGGGGAAATAATGGAAACAGTGACAGACTTCATTTTCTTGGGCTCCAAAATCACTGCAGATGGTGACTGCAGCCATGAAATTTAAAAAGACGCATGATCCTTGCAAGAAAAGTTATGACAAACCTAGACAGCATATTAAAATCAGAGACATTACTTTGCCAACAAAGGTCCGTCTGGTCAAAGTGACGGTTTTTCCACTAGTCATGTATGGATGTGAGACTTGGACCATAAAGAAAGCTGATCGCCAAAGAATTCATGCTTTTGAACTGTGGTGTTGGAGAAGACTCTTGAGAGTCCCTTGGACTGCAAGGAGATCCAACCAGTCCATCCTAAAGGAGATCAGTCCTGAATATTCACTGGAAGGATTGATGCTGAAGCTGAAACTCCAATACATTGGCCTCCTGATGTGAAGAACTGACTCATTTGAAAAGATCCTGATGCTGGGAAAGATTGAAGGGAGGAGAAGGGGATGACAAAAGATGAGATGGTTGGATGGCATCACCAACTCAATGGACATGAGTTTGAACAAGTTTTGGGAGTTGGTGATTAACAGGGAAGCCTAGTGTGCTGCAGTCCATGGGGTCGCAAAGAGTTGGACTCAACTGAGTGACTGAACTGAAATGAATAATATAGAGAAATAAAATGCACAAAATGTTAATCACAGGTGATGCTGGGTAAAGTATATAGTCAAGTATTCTTCACACTATTATTCTTTCAATCTTTCTCTAGCTTTGAAATTGTTTAGAAATAAAACTTTTTACATTTATACTGCCACTGAAATCCTAACACATCCAGTTTATTTATGTCCATGATCAATAATTAGGCTATTAAATGTGATATGTCAGGACTAAGGTAGATGAACAATTATTGTTATAAAAACTGCAACTTCTACATCTAGTGAACAAAAACACATGCTGAGAAGAAGCCATGTAGCTAGTACACAACTGCCTCAATTGTCTTGGATTCTGTTTTTTATTTAGACTTGCATCTCAGCAAATGCCAAACAAAACAGGATGCAACTTTTAAAAACTGTTCATGTATATTAATATTGTTAAATTAAAAAATTTAATGTAAAAGAAGCTTTTCAGCATTAAATAACCCCATCCATATGACATAAATTTCAAGAAAATATAGTTCAAATAAATGGTCTCTCAATTTGATATCCTGATTAAACTATTCCTTTCATGCATCCCATCTTGTTGGAAAAAAAAAACCTTTAAAAATATATTAGTATATTTAATTGCCTTACAGAATAAGACACATTGATCCTAACTGAATCTCTTTTTAAACAGTCATCAGTCTATCAGTGTTCCTTGTTCAGGAGTATAAAGTATGTACATGTGTATGTATGTGTAGATATGTGTTTGTGTGTGTATGTTTGTATGTACGAGTATGAGCTAATGTGAAACACTGATGTTGTTTTTTAAATTAAATCCCATTATCTGCCTATTTTATCATCATTTCTTTTTTATCCTAAAATCTACTCACAGTAGACAACACTTTCTGTTTTGTACAAAAGAAAATTTTTTCAAAAATATCTGTTGTCATAGAAGTATATTTTATTCTTCCTTTCTGCACTGCAAAAGAAACTGTCACAATATGTTATTTGAAAAAAAAAAAAAGGAATACTGGAACAAATGTCTAAACTGGATTTCAAAATGTGAATCAATGCTTTCAAAATTGCATTAAGCTAATATTCAAAGTAAAAACCTCTTATACCTTGTTTGCTAGGTTTATAGTGTTGAGAGCCTTATCATAATATTTGCTGCTGTCCCAATTCAAATAAGCATTGGCTAGTAACTGCAGAGCTTTAGCCTATAATTGAAAATAGAAAAAACACACACACACAGTTGAGGGTTAAATTGCAATACAACAGTTGACTATGACTTACACAGTGACAGGCATTTCTCAAACCTCAGTCATAATTATGAAATACCATTTCCTTAAGCAATGACATAGTCTTAGGATATGTCTCATCATTATGTTATCCACACCAAACACTGTCTGAGAATTTTATAGTAAGAGCTTATTTAAATTTAATATAATTCTGTTAATATAATTATTATCTTAACAGTTTTCTAGTGCTAAAGTACTTTATCATTCCCACTTTAAAAATAAGGAAATTAAAGCCCAGCAATATTTAATGTAATCATCCTACCACCTACTGTTTTGGTAGCATTATATTAGGCATCCATCAAAAGAAATAAATAGAAAGACATAATTCTTCTCTCAAAGTCTTTATAGCCTAGTTGAGAGATTAACCAACTGAACCACTATTTCAGTAGGAACAGATACTCTTTCCTACAGAGAAGATTTGTCCCAACTCAACCAAGTTTTAAAATTAATCAAGTATTTCTTAATTAAGTCAGTTTCTCCAGCCAGGTCTACATTGATAAGGAGAGTAACTCTAGTCAGCACAGACTTGTTTAACTACAGATTCACATTGTGAAAGAGGGAGGCCTATTTCCATGAATATTCTACCTTTAAGTACAGTGAGGAAAGTAGGACCAGGCAATGGTGGTCTTCTAAATTAAAAAAAAAAACAATGTTAAGTACATTATGGCTCTGTGAATCTTTGAGAAAGGACATTTAGGGTGTCACGTCTTTGAGTTTTTTAATTCAAAAACTAAGATGGATATAATGTACTTAATATCATTATTATTATCGTGGAACAACTCTCAACTTAGAAACTCCTCCAGAGGACTTTGATGGAGTAATTATGGCATCTCTGAAAAAGACTACAGTTATTCTGTAATAGTAAAAGGATCAAATAATCAGAAAGATAACACAAAATGGATGAATCTCAAAACTATTATGTTAAGCAAAAGAAGCCAGAAATAAAACAGTACATACTGTATGATTTCATTTATACAAAGTTCAAGAAAAGCCAAAAATAATCTACAGCAATAAAAATCAGAATACTGGTTTTATCAGGAAGGTAGGAACAGCTGTTAATTGGAAAGGGGCCAAGGTAACTTTTAAGGGTGATGGAAATTTCTGTATCTTGATCTGTGTGGTAGTTACAAGACTATATAGATAAACTGAAATTCATCATGCTGTATACTCTTAAAATTTGCACAATTTATCATATATATGTGTATATATAAATTATACCCCAATAAAGTATTGCTAGCATGAAAGAAAAACTATTTCATAATCTTACTTCTCCATACCTCACAATATGAATATTAGGTATCAATCACACTTAAATCCTATCTTCCATCTTCATTTCCTCTTTCAGATGTCTTCTCAACTAGATCCTTTGCCTCGAATTCCCTTTTCCCTCCCTTTTAACTATATGAATTCCATCTGCTTTTCAGGTCTAACTCCTACCAGAAGGTTTCCTTTTTTTTATGCTTTTGTTTTTTGGTTATGCTGGATCTTCAGTGCTGCACAGGCTTTTCTTTGATTGCGGCAAGGAGGGGCTACTTTCTAGTTGTGGTGTGCAGGCTTCTCATTGTGGTGGCTTCTCTTGCTGAGGAGCACAAGCTTTAGGGTGCCAGGGCTTCCGTAGTTGTGGCTCAAGAGCTCAGTAGTTGTGGTTCCCGGGCTCTAGAGCACAGGCTCAATAGTTGTGGTGCACAGGCTTACTTGCTCCATAGCATGTGGGATCTTCCTGGACTAGGGATAGAACCCATTTCTCCTTCGCTGACAGGTAGATTCTTTACCACTGAGCCACCAGAGAAGTCATCAGAAGACTTCTTCAAATATTCTAGTCAACACTAATATTCCCCTATTCTGTACACCCTTCTGCATACTTCAGCTTAGTACCACAGAGTCTGTCACTTATTTTTCTCGAATTGTTTCACTTGTACTCTTTTTTTTAAATCTTCTTTTGACATTTTAATTGAAGTAAAAAAATCCATACGGAAAAAGTTCAAAAATCTCAATGGTACAACTCAGAATTTTCTCAAAGTGAACAAACATATATTAACAACACAGAAATCAAGAAACAGAACATTAGTCTCTATCTCATACCTCTTTTCAGACACTATTCAAAACAAGGGTAACCAATTATCTGACTTTTAACACCATGTATTAGGTCTACCTGCTTTTGGCATTCATATTTATGTAAATATACAGTATATACTATCTTGTATTTTGCTCTGTTCAACATTATATGTGGGGACATCCACATAGTTAAAATTATTGTAATCTATTCGCATTGCTATATAAAATTCTAATATATGACACTATCATAATATACTTATTATTTTTAATTGTGGTAAAATACACATAACATAAAATTGATCATTTTAACCATTTTAAGTGCATGATTCAGTAATATTAAGTATATTCACACTGTTGTGCAACCATCACCATCGCACATCTCCAAAACTTTTTTAATCTCACAAAATTGAAACTCTATACTCATTAAACAATAGTTTACCATGTTCTCTTCCCTCCAAACCTCTGCAACTACCATTCTATTTTCTGTCTCTATGAATTTGACAAACCAAGATACCTCACTGAAATGGAATCATACAGTATGTCTTTTTGTGAATGGCTTACTTCACTTAGCATAATGTCCTCAAGGTTCATCTATGTTGTAGCATGTGTCAGAATTTCTTTCCTTTTCATGGATGAACAATATTCCATTGTAGTCACTTGTATTAGTTTCATCTTTTAAACATAAGCTTCTTAAGGGTAGAGGCAATGTCTTACACTTCTCTTTTATTCCCCATCTACCACAATGCTAGATGTATATAAGTATTCAGTTACATTTTGATTGATATATTGTAATAATGGTAAGAAGCAGAGATGGATATTCAGAAAAATTCCATTCTGCTATAGCATGTATTAAATTAGCTTTATATCAGATTTATTACATAATCACATTTTATTTAATTAAATAGTAAAATTAAACTTCCATACCAGGTATGTACTATCTGAGTGGTTACAGGAAACCTAAAATTTTTGAGCATGTAAATAAAAGCTAAAACATATATAGCCAAACATTGTCCTAAGCACTTTATATGTATTAACTCATGAGTACAAGAATCTACCTGGATGGTAGATTCTACAAGTATATCTACTTTATAAAAACTAACACAGTGAGGTGCCCAATGAACACTCACAAACAGAGGGAGAGATTATTATAAATTTATTAAAATAACATAAACTGTATTTCTTCAACCTATTTCTGCAATATTTAACATGATCCTTACCAGCATTTCTGGCTCAACAGAATTTCTATCCATCTTCCCAATATCGTAGCTTTGGCTGTAATTTAAAAAAGAAAAAAGCACATATATATACACATTTATTTCAAATTATACTTTTTTTTTCAAGATTACATATTACTAAGAAGACGGGATAATTATATTTAATTGCAACTTTTCTATTTTGCACTACAACAGATTATTAGCCAATTAATACATAAAAATCAATTGTATAAAGCAATATTTTCTAACTTTAGAAAACCACAATTTCCTCAGGATGTATATTCAATAAATCAACACCATAATTACAGTACTGCTCTTTTCCATTTGGCTATATATACTATATACAACTGTTTTACATGTGTGTACAAGCCCTTACTTTATGAGCACATTTTAAAGTGTAAGAAATATATTTTTTATAATAAAACAAATATCAGAGTTTTCATGAAAACAAATGCTACAGCAATATTTATTATGCTTCACAACACCCTTGTGACACACAATATTAGTTCCATTTTGCAGTTGAATGAACCAGTTTAGCAGTTAAGTGATTTCTAGTATTTCCTAGATTAATATTGAAAATGAGAGCAAGGGGTTGGGGAGAAAAGAAATTTGACTTTCAGTTCTCTGCTTTAATTACCATACTATATTATCTATGGGACATTCTGATAACCATAAATAATGTATGAATATTAGCCTCAGGTTTTCAAAACACCTAAAAGCAAAACAAAGATCACTCACCATAAAATTGGTATTCCAAGGAAGGAAGTCAATAAAATTTTGGTGAACTGTACTAAATTGAAGCCATTGCTTTGAAGAATTTCTTTTAAAAAACTCTGAAAGACCCAGAGCTACTAAACTGAGTTTTCAGCTTGCTAACGAGGTTATAAAGCTGGCCTATATTATAACAGCCTCATTGAAAGCCCTGTCTCATAGAGGTCTCCATTGGTACATAAACCTTCTACTTCCACTATTTTATTTTTATTTATTTTATTTTAAAATTAGTTTATTTATCTATTTCTTAACTTTACAATATTGTATTTGTTTTGCCATACATTGACATGAATCCACCATGGGTGTACACGTTTTCCTCTTCCAGAACCCCCCTCCCACCTCCTTCCCCATCCCATCCCTCTGTGTCATCCCGTGCCAGTATTTTAAATAATCAATGAAAACAGAACTTCTGCGCAACCGTGGTATTAAGGAGTTCTTGGACCCTCTCTCCCCAGGGAAACAACCATCTGCTTGGAAAAATCATTAAAACAACCATTTAAGGTCTCTGGAAAGTGTCCTAAGGGCATACAGCAATCGAAAAACATTAATTAAACAAAAACCAACAGAATTTCAGTAAACAGTGAGAGTCTCTGGCATTTGAGCCATGATCTGCTCCTACCCACACCACCTCCATGTGATGGAAGCTACTCCAGATGAGTGCTGTCAAGAAAGGAATTTGGCAGTGGGGTGGGGAAATGAGTGACAGAAATCAAGAAGCACAAGCTTCCAGTTTTAAAATAAATAAGTCACGGAGACATAATGTACAGTATAGGGAATACAGGCAGTGAAACTTGTGGTGATCATTTTGTAAGGTACAAAAATATCAAATCACTATGTTGTACACCTGAAACTGATATAATGTTGAAAGTCAATTATACTTCACTTTAAAACAAAAAATAAGTGGGAATTCCCTCTTCCTCGAAGTCCTAGACTCAGGCTGCCAACCTCTCTTATCTTCCCCAGATCTGTGATGCAGAAGTGCTATCATGGGCAGGCACAATGAGAGGACTGGGTCTTCCTTTCCCCAACTCAGTTCTCACTCTTAGGCTAAGGACTCTACCCCAGGTGTTAACAGCTGATCATCTTTACCCAGGCTGGCTCTTTGGGCAGAGGCTCCAGGACAGGAGGGCATACTAAGAAGATTAGGGGCTACCATCTCCACAACGTCACTGCAGGAGGAGCTGCCACACTCCTGCCACCAACTGCAGCACTGTGGCACAGTTTCTGCCCAAGGGAAGATGTAGGCAATAAAGAGGAAGAGTTCAGCATTTCTGCCTAAGGGATATGACTTGAAAACCAAGCAAGGAGAGACTCTTGCCTAAGGGTATAGTCAAAAACAATGGAGATCTTAGCCGTGCTTGATTTTTTTTTTTAAAGATATTTTTTGATGTGGACCATTTTTAAAGTCTTTATTGAATCTGTTATAAGATTGCTTCTGTTTTATGTTTTAGTTTTTTGGCCCGGAGGCATGTGGGGTTTAACTCCCTGCCAGGGATCGAACCCTCACCCCCTGCATTGGAAGGCGAAGTCTTAACCACTGGACCGCCAGGAAAGTCCCCAGCCATGCTTGATTAAGGAGGAGGCTATGCAAGTGGTGGGGAAAGGGGTATGTGGGAAATCTCTGCACCTTCCTCTCAATGTTGCTGTAAACTGAAAACTGTTCTAAACAAATTCTGTCTTAAAAAAATGAAATCACATTCATTTCTGGGGAATGGGGAGTGGCGGGTAGTGTTGTAGATTGTGCACATGCCCAAGACTACTCACTCAGGCATGACCAGAGAGAGAACATACTGGCTACTAGCCCCTGGATGAATACAGGGCAAAATAATGAATTCACTGAACTGTGAAGACAGTCTTTAAGCCAAACACATAATCAAAAAGAAAGGGTGAAGATCAAACTGGCTAAGTAGGCTTAAAACAACCTTTGACCAACATGGGGCTTATGTTTCCAGATGCAGGGGTGAACACCCGAGAGCCATGAAAAGACAAAAACAGGAGAAAAAACTCTCAGCAGGGACATTAGAGGTCATATACTGTAAGAAAAACAGACCTCACAGAATTAGTCCAGTCAGGTGAACAAGCAAATAGATGACCAAACAAACAATAAAAGAAAAGTAACTTCCAAAAAAGAGGGGGATAGGTATCCAAACTTGCCACAATATATTATCCAAAATGTCTGGTTTTCAACACAATATTATATGACATACAATAAAACAGTGACTCATACAGAGGAAAAGGAGAAAGCAATAGAAACTGCCTTTGAGAAGTCCTAAATATTACACTTACTAGAAAAATACTTCAAAGAAGCTATTAGAAATATGTTCAAAAAACTTTAGGAAACCATGTTTAAATAATTAAAGGAAGGTATGGTAACAGTTATTCAGATCAAAATAATTTTAAAAAGTAGAAATTCTCGAGCTGAAAAGTACAATAATTGAAATGAAAAATTCACTGGAAGAGGCTCAAAGTAGATCTGAGCAGGCAAAAAGAGAATAAACAAATGTGAAGACAGACTGACAGTGATTTTACAAATTTAAACAATAAAATATAGATGAGAGAAAAAGAACAATGCCTCAGAGAAATGTGGGACATCATTAAGCACACCAACATAGCACAATCAGAGTACCAAAAGGAGGGAAGCAAGAGAAAGGGATAGGAAACATATTCAAAGAAATAATGGTTGAAAATGTCCCAAATTTGATGAAAAAAAAAATAATCTACTCGGTAAAGAATCCGCCTGCAATGCAGAAGACCCGAGTTCGATCCGTGGGTCGGGAAGATCTGCTGGAGAAGGGATAGGCTACCCACTCCAGTATTCTTGGGCTTCCCTTGTGGCTCGTTTGGTAAAGAATCCACCTGCAATGAGGGAGACCTGGGTTTGATCCCTGGGTGGGAAGATCCCTAGAGAAGGGAAAGGCCACCCACTCCAGTGTCCTGGCCTGGAGAATTCCATGAACTGTATAAGTCCATGGGGTCACAAACAGTCGGACATGACTGAGTGACTTTCACTTTCACTGCTTTTCATACATTAAGAAACTTCATAGACTCCATGTAGGATAACACAAAGAAATCCATACTCAGACACATTATGGTCAAATTATTCAAAGAGAAAATACTGAAAACAATAAGAGAAAAAATGTTTCATCATGTAAAAGGGAATGATACATGTAAAAAGTCAGATTAACAGCTGACTCTTCATCACAAACAATGGGGGCCAGAAGGCAGGGATGACTTATTAAAAAACTATATACGGTTCTTAATGAACCCTATATATAGTAAAAGTATTTTTAAAAATGAAGGCTAAATAAATACATTCCAAGACAAACAAAAACTGAGAATTTCTTGCTGGCCAACCTTGATTCAGTTCAGTTACATTCAGTCGCTCAGTCACGTCTAACTATTTTGAGACTCCACGGACTGCAGCGTGCCAGGCTTCCCTGTCCATCACCAACTCCCGCAGCTAACTCAAACTCATGTCCATTCACTCGGTGATGCCATCCAGCCATTTCATCCTCTGTCACCCCCTTTTCCTCCTGCCTTCAATATTTTCCAGCATCAGTGTCTTCCAATGAGTCAGTTCTTTGCATTAGGTGGCCAAAGTAGTGGAGATTCAGCTTCAGCATCAGTCCTTCCAATGAATATTCAGGACTGATTTCCTTTAGGATGGACTCGTTGGATCTCCTTGTAGTCCAAGGGACTCTCAGGAGTATTCTCCAACACCACAGTTCAAAAGCATCAATTCTTCGGCGCTCATCCTTCTTTATGGTCCAACTCACATCTATACAGGACTACTGGAAAAATGGTAGCTTTGACTAGACAGACATGTGTTGGCAAAGTGATGTCTCTGCTTTTTAACACTGTCTAGGTTTGTCATAGCTTTTCTTCCAGAGAGCAAGTTTCTTTTAATTTCATGACTGCAGTCACCATCTGCAGTGATTCTGGAGCCCAAGAAAAGGAAGTCTGTCACGGTTTCCATTGTTTCCCCATCTACTTGCCATGAAGTGGTGGGACTGGATGCCATGATCTTCATTTCTTGAATGTTGAGTTTTAAGCCAGCTTTTTCACTCTCTTCTTTCACTTTCATCAAGAGGCTCTTTAGTTCCTCTTCACTTTCTGGCGTAAGAGTGGTGTCATCTGCATATCTGAGGTTATTGATATTTCTCCCTGCAATCTTCATTCCAGCTTGTGCTTCATCCAGCCCGGCATTTTGCATGATGTACTCTCCATTTAAGTTAAATAAGCAGGGTGACAACATCCAGCCTTGACGTACTCCTTTTCAATTCGGAACCAGTCCATTGTTCCATGTCCAGTTCTAACTGTTGCTTCTCGACCTGCATACAGATTTCTCAGGAGGCAGGTAAGGTGGTCTAGTGTTCCCATCTCTTGAAGAATTTCCCAGTTTGTTGTGATCCACACAGTCAAAGGCTTTGGCGTATTCAACAAAGCAGAAATAGATGTTTTTTTGGAACTCTCCTGCTTTTTCTATGATCCAACATATGTTGGCAATTTGTTCTCTGGTTCCTCTGCCTTTTCTAAATCCAGCTTAAACATCTGGGAGTTCTCGCTTCTAGAACCAAGAAGTTCTTGAACATCTGGAAGTTCTGGTTTATTGGATCCCACCAAAAAAAGATACGCCACGTCCAAGAACAAAGGAGAAGCCCCAACAAGACAGTAGGACGGGCGAAATCGCATTTAGAATCAAACCCCATACACGCCAGAGATGCTCGGGGGCTCAAACAAAACCGTGTGGCCACCAGGACCCAGAGACCCCATAGAGACTGAGCCAGATCCCACTTTGAGTGTTTGAGTGTTTCCTGCAGAGTCATAGGACAGCAGTGGCCTTCTGTGAGGACAGAGGATCCGGTTGCAGCAGACTTGGGAGGCACAGTGTGTGGCATAAGCCCTCTTGTAGGAAGTCGTTATTAGCCCCACCATAGAGCCACCGAGCAGACAACCCACAAACTGGTGAACAATTTATATACAAAAGAAGTTCTCGCACTGTTATGAAATGGATAGAGGTTTGTGACATTGTACAGGAGGCAATCTGCCTTACAAGAAAGACAGAAAGGACAGTCTCCAGGCTGAAAGCACATGGCTTCAGGTATCAATTTGAATTCATAAGAAAATGTTTAGTAACTAGGAAGATAACTATAAAAGATAGTATGATTACATACTTCCTTTCCCTTCTATTTAAAGAGCACCTACATAAAAGTTCCCTCATCACTCAGTCGGTAAAGAATCTGCCTGCAATGCAAGAGACCTGAGTTTGATTCCTGGGTTGGGAAGATCTCCTGGAGAGGGAAATGGCAATCCACTCCAGTATTCTTGACTAGAAAATCCCATGGACAGAGGAGCCTGGTGGGCTACAGTCCATGGGTTCTCAAGAGTCGGACACAACTTAGCAACTAAACCACCACCACATAAAAGTTCATTAAATTTTATTGTTGAGGCATTATATATGTAATACATTTGAAAATAACAACACATAGAAGCAGGATGGAATGCCATTATAATTAAAGGAAGGAAATTACACTAGATGGTAATTCAAATCTACAGGAATAAATGAAGAAAACCAAAACTGATAAGAAGGTTAATATACTTTAAAATACTATAAATATATTTATACTCTCCCTTTTCTCTACTCTTTGTTAAAATATATCCAATTATATAAATCAAGAATTATAACCATGTATTATTAAGTTTTTAAATATATATAGGTATGATATGGGCTTCCCTTATAACTCAGTTGGAAAAGAATCTACCTCCAATGCAGGAGACTCTGGTTCAATTCCCTGGTCAGGAAAATCCCCTGGAGAAGATATAGGCTACCCACTCCAGTATTCTTGGGTTTCCTTGGTGGCTTAGTCAGTAAAGAACCCGCCTGCAATGCAGGAGACCTCGGTTCGATCCATGGGTTGGGAAGATCCCCTGGAGGAGGGTGTGGCAACCCACTCCAGCATTCCTGCCTGGAGAATCCCCATGGAAAGAGGAACCTGGCGGGATGCAGTCCATGGATGGGGTCGCAGAGAGTCGGACATAACTGAGCAACTAAGCACAGATATGATACAGATAATAGTAATAGCAAAAAGAGAGAAGGGAATGGAGTTATAGAGAAGCAAAGTTTCTATATTTTACTAGAATAAAGTTAGCATAAATCTGAAGTAACTTCTAATAAATTAAGACATATATTATAAACCATAGAACAACCATAAAGAAAATAACTCAAAAAATAGACAGTTTTTATAATTGTTCAATAAATTTAAATAATACACTATAAAATACCCCTTAAGACTCAGCAATTCCACTTCTAGGTATATACAGAAAATAATTTAAAGCAGGGGCTCAAGTAGATACTTATATACCAATCAATGTTCATAGTAGCATTTTGAACAATACCAAAAAGATGGGAATAATCCAAGTATCTATCACTTGATGAATGGATCAACAAAATGTGGCAAATCCATAAAATGAAATATTATTCATCCGTAAAAGGCAATGAAATACTGATTCATGCTACAACATGGATGAACTTGAAATCATTATGCAAAGTAAAATAAGCCAAACATGAAAGAATAAATATCATATGACTTTACTTATATGAGCAACCTAGAATATGCACAGTCACAGAGACAGAAAGTAGAATAGCGGTTACCAGGGGCTGAGAAGAATAAGAGGTGGTGAGTTATTGTTTAATGGGTACAGAATTTGGAGTGACAAAACATTCTGGAAATGGACAGTGGTGATGGCTATATGTGAACCATGAACTTTCAGATGTTCAAGCTGGTTTTAGACAAGGCAGAGGAACCAGAGATCAAATTGCCAACATCCACTGGATCATCAAAAAAGCAAGAGAGTTCCAGAAAAGCATCTATTTCTGTTTTATGGACTATGCCAAAGCCTTTGACTGTGTGGATCACAATAAACTATGGAAAATTCTTAAAGAGATGGGAATATCAGACCATCTGACCTGTCTCTTGAGAAACCTGTATGCAGGTCAGGAAGCAACAGTTAGAACTGGACATGGAACAACAGACTGGTTCCAAATAGGAAAAGGAGTACGTCAAGGCTGGATATTGTCACCCTGCTTATCTAACTTATATGCAGAGTACATCATGAGAAACGCTGGGCTGGAAGAAACACAAGCTGGAATCAAGATTGCAGGGAGAAATATCAATAGATGACACCACCCTTATGGCAGAAAGTGAATAAGAACTAAAGAGCCTCCTGATGAAAGTGAAACAGGAGAGTGAAAAAGTTGGCTTAAAGCTCAACATTCAGAAAACTAAGATCATGGTATCCGGTCCCATCATTTCATGGCAAATAGATGGGGAAACAGTGTCAGACTTTATTTTTTGGGGCTCCAAAATCACTGCTGATGGTGATTGCAACCATGAAATTAAAAGACGCTTACTCCTTGGAAGGAAGGTTATGACTGACCTAGATAGCATATTGAAAAGCAGCGACATTACTCTGCCAACAATGGTCCGTCTAGTCAAGGCTATGGTTTTTCCAGTAGTCATGTATGGATGTGAGAGTTGGATAGTGAAGAAGGCTGAGCACCGAAGAATTGATGAGTTTGAACCGTGGTGTTGGAGAAGACTCTTGAGAGTCCCTTGGACTGCAAGAAGATCCAACCAGTCCATCCTAAAGGAGATCAGTCCTGGGTGTTCATTGGAAGGACTGATGTTGAAGCTGAAACTCCAATATTTTGGCCACCTCTTGCAAAGAGTTGACTCATTGGAAAAGACCCTAATGCTAGGAAGGATTGGGGGCAGGAGGAGAAGGGGACGACAGAGGATGAGGTGGCTGGATGGCATCACCGACTCGATGGACATGGGTTTGGGTAGACTCCGGGAGTTGGTGATGGACAGGGAGGCCTGGTTTGCTGCGATTCATGGCGTCGCAAAGTGTCGGACACGACTCAGCGACTGAACTGAACTGAACTGTTGGCTGCACACACTGTGAATGTACTTAAATGCCACTGAATTGTACACTTAAAGATTATTAAAATTATAGTTTTAATGTTATATATATTTTACCACAGTAAAATAAGTTACTAGTTAAAAAAGGAATATGTATACATATCTATACATTATACAACATAAACTTAGAACTTATGCCAAGTGAAATAACCCAGACACAAAAGGACAAATACTTTGTGATTCCACTTAAATGAATTATCTAGAATAGGCAAATTCATAGAGACAGAAAGCATATTAGCTTTCTGGGGATGAGGGGAAGGGAGGAAGGAGGAACTAATATTTAAAAGTTACAGAGTTTTCTGTTTGGGGTTATGGAAATGTTTTAGAAATAGTGATGATGACAACATCAGTGAATGTAGTTAATGTCACTGAAATATATACTTAAAACAATATAGCAAATTTTATGTTATATATTACCACAATAAAAAATAAATTCATTAGTTTTAAAAAAATACACTTTTAAGACAAAATGAGGTAGTGAGGGAGAAAAAGAGGGGGAAAGTAGTCATAAAACAGGTAGAAAACAAAAAGCAATAATGTCAGGTATAAATCCAACAACAATGACAATATGAAATATGAATGGATTAGACAGTACAATCAAGTGGCAGGGATTTTCAGAGTAAATTAAAAAATAAGATCCAACTATATGCTGTTGACAAGAGATACACTTTGGACTCAAATATACAAAGAGGATGAAAGTAAAGGAATGGAAAAAGATATACCAAGTAAATAACAACTCCATAAGAGCACTACAATGGCTATGCTAATATCAAACAAAACATACTTCAAAAAAAAAATGTTACTAGAGGAAAAGAAGGATATTATGTTATGAGAAAAAAGCTAATCCATAAGGAAGATATAACAATTATAAATGTATATGAATGGACCTAACAACAGAGTCTCAAAATACATGAAGCAAAAGTCAACAAAATTGAACAGAGAAGGGGTATCAATGTCCCTCTTTCAATAATGGACAGTACATCAAAAAGGATACAGAAAACTTGAACGCTATAAATCTACTAACCTAACAGACATCTACACCACATTCCACTCAATAATAACAGACTACACATTCTTCTCAAGTGCACACAGAATCTTCCCCAGGATGGAATATATTCTAGACCTTAAAAAGCCTCAGTTGACTTAACAGGACTGAAATCATACAAAGTATATTCTCTCCCTACATGGAAATAAATTAGAAATCAAGAACAAAAAGTTGTGTGGAAATCAAACAACACCTTCCTAAATAATCGATAGGTCAAAGAACAAGTCAAAAGGAAATTAGAAAATACCTTGAGCTGAATGAAAAGGAAAAAAACGAAACATACCAAAACTTATTAGATGAAGCTAAAGTAATGGTTAGAGGAAATATTATGGCCATAATCAGCAATATTTTAAAAAGGTCTCAACCTCCCATCTCAAGGGAAAAAAAAGCCAGCAAACTAAACCTAATGTAAGCACAGAGGGGGAAAAGTCATAAAGATGACAATGGAAATAAAGGAAATAGATAATTTAAAAACAATAGAGAAAATCAAGAAAACCAAAAATTGGTGTTTTGAAAAGATCCAACAAACTGACAAACCTTTAGCTACACTGACCAAGAATAGAAAAGACTCAAATTACTAAAACTGAGAGTAAAATATGGGGACATCACTACTGACCTTTGGAGGAAGACAATTCATAAAAGACTGGAGATCTAGTGCTCAGCTATGTGCCCTTGTATATATCTCTTAGTCTCTCTAAATTTCCATTTCTTTATCTGTACAAGATGAAGTCAATCTATATCACTCATTTTTAAATTGTAAGCAGATGAATCATTTTTTTCAAACAAAATCTTAAAAAGGACATACTACACAGGAAACTGATTTAAGCCTGATTTCTCTAAAGCAAGATGGGGATCTTGGAGACCTGTAGGTAAGTCTCCTCCTTCTCTTAAAGGAGATTCTGAAGCTCTTCTGGCAGAACCCAAGGACACCACAGAACACAGCTTCTTAATTATTGAACTAGATGATCTGTAAGAGTTCTCACAGCTATAAAGTGTTATGTATAGTAAATTATCTTATTAAAATTGCTACTATATAATTTGTTATCTTTCCACAAGATGGCGCCAATACATTTCCATTTTCCATCAAAACATGTCTTCTATATTGATCATTTTTAGTTAATAATTTAATCATAGTCTATGATTACATACGTATATCTTTTCAAAGTACTGTTGTATTATGCTATCTTCATTGCAAGTCATCTACACAAATAATGCTGAACTAATATTTCAGATGGGTAAATCACAGCACATAGCAGCTACATAAGTGACCCAAGGTCACACATTTGATTAGTAATAGATTTTCTAATGCTAGTTCTGTGATCTTCCCCTAGATCCACTGCCTGATTACAGATAATGTTGTCAAATTCTCAAGGTCTCAGGCTGAGAACAGAAGCAAAATTAAAGCAACGAATATTAAGTAGCATTAAAACTGATACAAACTTCCCTTGGGCTCATATACTAGAAAAATTAATATTTCTGCATGTAAGTACACTTATGCATATTTCCTTTGTTGTTTTCCTTACTTCTTATTAGAAGACGTTGGCATTATATATTCCTATACAATCATAGTAAAAGCTCAATATTGATAAATATCTCATTAACACTGTCCTTATTGTAAACATAATAACTATTTTTTAAAATGATCATAGAAGGACTTCACTGGAAGTCCAATGGTTTAGACTCCATAGTTCCAATGCAGGGGGTGTGTGTTTGATCCCTGGTCAGGGAACAAAGATCCAACGTGCTGCATGGCCAAAAAAAAATTTTTTTAAGTCAAACGAAAGTCTCTTTTAAAAAACCATCACAGAAATTATGTAATCTGGGTTAACTAACGCTAAGCACTATGAATTTAGAAAAAAATACTATAATTTTTGTTAAGTTCTCCTCTTTTGATTCCATGAGAGACACAAAAAGCTTTATAGAATTGGAAAAAGACACACTTCTCTTCCCACTTAAGGATACTACATCTAAGATAAAAACTCTCCAACTAAACAGGAAGCAACTCACATTACCTACCAACTAAGATAGGCTTTAGATTTGTTTTAGAGAAATTTAAAATCATGTTTAGAAAAGAAGTTAAAAAATTACTCCTCCTCTAACATACTGTGTACCCAATTATTTATTCACATCCAAAAATCAAGCAACATTAAGCTTTGTGTGTGTGTGTGTAAAACTACAAACTGAGACCTTGAAGATGCTAAAGAAATCACGCTTTCTTTGGATGCTAAGAGAGAAAAACAACCCAGAATTCTTACACAGGAGTTGAAAAATATTCTCATTTTTGTTAACCTACAAAGATCTCTACTCTTCAGAAATTTATAAGCACTTAGTCTCTGATGTGTGTTAAGGCAGTAGGATCATTTAAGTTTTATTTATTAAGATCAATATTAGATTTTTTTTCAGCAGAGTGTCACCTGTCTTTTATTTTTTAATTTTTCTTTTTATTTTTAAAACTTATTTTTATTTATTTAATTTATTATTTTTATATTATTGGAAGAGAATTACAATATTGTGATGATAGATTATTTTTTACACAACACTTTCAGGTTTTCATCCAATTTTTTAGGATTCTATCCAATTCAAATGTTTTCTGTCATTTTCCCCATTTATCTCACTGTCTCTACTATAACAAGAGGTCACCAATTAGGAATTTTCCTATATATAGTCTTTGGCTCAGTTTAATTTCACTAACCTTCTTTACTTACATTCCACTTTGAAAAAATTCAGCTCCTCAAATCTTCCAAATGTATGTCAATGATTCTCATGTTTTCCTTGTCATTTAATGTAAAATGTTAATACTGAGCATTTATGAGTGTGGGATTACAGGCAACTTTTACTTTTCATATTATGTATTTTTGTGATATTTAAATTTTTATAATTAGCACAAATAACTTCTTTAATTAGCAAAGAAGGTTTAAACATTATTTTTACTATATCCATGGGTAATACCTTTTCATTTTGATTTTCCTCTCCCAAATTTAATTTGTCATAATTAGAAAATAGGTCTCACAGCCAAAGGGGAAAGGAAGCTTCCCAAGTATCAGCCAGTAGCTCCACTATTGTTGAGTGAATTAGAAAGAACTACTAGAAATCAAGGAAAATCATCCTTGATTGAGAATATGCCTAAGGGGCTTCTGGTTCAAGATGGTGGAGTAGAAGGACATACGCTCATCTCCTCCTGTGAAAACACCAAAGCTGCAACTATCTGCTGAACAACCATCGACAGGAGGACACTGGAACACACCAAAAAAAGATACCCCATATCCAAAGACAAAGAAGAAGCCACAGTGAAATGGTAGGAGGGATGCAATCATGATAAAATCAAATCCCATTCCGACCAGGTGGGTGACCCACAAACTGGAGAACAGTAATACCAAAGAAGTTCTCCCACTGTTGTAAAGGTTCTGAACCCCTCATCAAGCTTCCCAGCCTGGAGAACCAACAGAGGGACTGGGAATCCCCAGGGAATCTGACCTTGAAGGCCAGTGGGATCTGATTATAAGGCTTCCACAGGATTGGGGAAAACAGATTCCAGCCTTAGAGGGCATGAACAAAACCTTGTGCACACCAAGACCCAGAGGAAAGGAGCAGTGACCCCACAGGAGACTGAACCAAAAATACCTGCTAGTGTTGGAGGGTATCCTGTGGAGGCGTGGGTCGGCAGGGGCTCACCACAGAGACAGGGCACTGGCAGCAGTAGTCCTGGAAGTTCCCTCTTGGCATAATTCCTCTTGGAGGTCACCATTAACCCTACCTAGAGCCTATAAACCCAAGGGCTGGATCACCTCAGGCCAAATAACTAACAGGGAGGGAGTGCAACTCCACTCATCAGCAGATAATTGGATTAAAGCTTTACTAAGCAAGGTCTCACCTACCAGAGCAAGACCCAGTTTTTCCCATACCAGTCCCTCCCATCAGGAAGCTTATATAAGCCTCTTAGCCTCCTTCATCAGAGGGTAGACAGAAGAAGCAAGAAGAACCACAGTCCTACAGCAGCTAGAACAAAAACCATATTACAGAAAATTAATCACAATGAAAAAGCAGAAAGTCATGTCCCAGATGAAGGGACAAGATAAAACTCCAGAAAAACAACTAAACGAAGTGGCGATAGGCAACCTTCCAGAAAAAGAATTCAGAATAATGATAGTGAAGATGATCCAGGATCTCAAGAAAACAATGGAGAAGATGCAAGAAATGTTTACCAAAGACCTACAAGAACTAAAGAACAAACAAACAGAGGTGAATAATAAACAAGATTTTAAAATGTTTTCTTGACTCATAATACACTAGAGGGAATCAATAGCAGAATAACTGAGGCAGAAGAATGGATAAATGACCCAGAGAACAGAATGGTAGAAATCACTGCCGCAGAATAGAATATAGAGAAAAGAATGAAAAGAAATGAAGACAGCTTAAGAAACCTCTGGGGCAACAATTAAATACACCAACCTTCGCATTATAGTGGTCCCAGAAGGAGAAGACAGAAAGGACCTGAGAACATATTTGAAGAGATAATAGCTGAAAACTCCCTAAACATGGGAAAGGAAATAGTCAAACAAGTCCAGGAAGCACAGAGTCCCAGGAAGGATAAACCCACGGAGAAACACACCAAGAAACATAGTAATCAAACTGACAAAAATTAAAGACAAAGATGAAATATTAAAAGCAACGAGGGAAAAATGACAAATATCATACAAGGGAACTCTCATCAGGCTATCAGGTGATTTCTCAACAGAAACTCTACAAGCCGGAACGGAATGGCACTATATACTTAAAAAGTGATGAAAGGGAAGAACCTATACCCAAGAGTACTCTACCCAGCATGAATCTCATTCAGATTTGATGGAGAAATCAAAAGCTTTCCAGACAAGCAAATGTTAAGAGAATTCAGTGTCACCAAATCAGCTTTACAACAAATGCTAAAGGAACTTCTCTAGGCAGGAAACACAAGAGAAAGAAAAGACCTACAGAAAATAAACCCAAAACAATTAAGAAAACAGTAATAGGATCATACATATTGATAATTACCTTAAATCTAAATGGGTTAAATGCACCAACCAAAAGACATAGTCTAGCTGGGCAGATGAAAACATGTGCATATATGCACTTCCACTTACTACATCACTCTGCGGAACCCTCCAAATTGTATGTAATTATTTTATATTGTTAGGTTAATCATATTCCCATTTGGCTTGCAATTGTAATTATCTTTCATTTTTTGCCTGGCTATTGATTGTGAAAACTGATAAAGATCTTTTACTACTGTGAAAAGAAAAAAACAGGTAAATTGGGAGTCAATTAGTGATCATCCCACAGAAGATTCTGTGTCCATTTGTTTCAAACAGTTAAGACGAAGATCTAGAAAAGTCATCATATTCTCTTGTATTAGAACATGAATCCCATTGAAAGTGTGATGTCTTGAAGTTTTAACTAGAATTTTGGTTTACTAACCATAAAATCCTCAGAGAGTCCAGATTACAAATTTTGACTGTGATAATTTAGGTATTTCTTTTGTGTAATTTAATTAATTGTATTCTGGTTGGAATTTTAAAAGAAAATTAGATTTATTAGTTCAAGAATTTGGTCAAAATAAAATCTAGAAGCTTTGGGAAAAAAAGAATATGACTAAGGGACTTCCCTGGCAGTCCAGTGGTTAAGATTCCACGCTTCCAGTGCAGGGTCATGGGTTTTATCGCTGGCTGGGGAACTAAGATCCCATATGTCACACAGCATGGCAAAAAAGTTAAATAAGTTATGATAAAATAAGATACAGAATATGACTAAAGTTTGGAATTAGGATACTTTCCTTCCAGAGGGAAAAGTATCTGCAAAGTCTTTGCAGTAAATTAGCTCCAAACCCTTTTGAGTTGGACTCATTTCTATTGTTTGGTTTACAGTACTTCTTGTGGAATACTAATTACTTACAGTGCAGTTTCTATACACCTTTTCTAAAATGCCAAGTTCAGCAAAATATATGTCCAAAATATTAGAAAGGACTTTAAAAGACTAAACACTAAATTTAAATTCCACCAGGGCACCTGAAAGGCCACTAACAAATTCCCTAGAGTGCAGAACAAAGTTCTATATCAATAGTCTCATTCCCATCTACTTACTCTTGCCTCTGACAGGAGCAGACAGAGGAGTGCAATATAGCAAGAATTAAAAAGGGGGAGAAAAAGAAAAATTGTATTTTATTAAACAAAATAAAACCTCTTAAGCATATTTCCAAAGCTCATTTCAACGATGTGAAATTTTATATTCTATGCAGTCTTATGTGAATTTGTCATTTGAACACACTGAGGCAGGTACCTTGGCACCAACAATAAAGTAAGCTTAAGGATTCCCAATTTCATCCATAATTACAGCAGCCTTTTATAATCTATGGCATCTCTAATCAGGGGATATAATCCCAAAAGTGTGGAAGAAATCAAGGAAAGCAGCAGCTATTTATGAAGTTTTTTAGCAAAAGAAAAGGCTTGTGGGAGACAAAAACTGACATGGTCCTAAACTGAGATCTGTTAACAAAAACTGAGGGAAAGAAAAGGGCTTTATAAACAATATCCGCTACCACCCTTTATGTCCTAGGCTTCTACTTCAACAAAATTCTAATACACTATAGCAGTTTTGATCTCTTATAATCTGTGTAAAGATGATGGGTTTTCCTTTTAGACTGAACGGGTACTTTCAAATTGTACATAACTTCTAGCTTCAGATATTCACTATTCGCAAAAGAGTTAAGCCTACAGAAAGTATGCTCACTTTCCATGCCCTCCTTCTAGTACAAAATTCACAGAGAAGGGTGCTTAATTAGCAGCTATTTATTCCTTCTTGTATCACAGACTGCTCCCAACCAACTGGTCCCAACATACGGATAATTAAAGTCCAAAGAAAAACTGACCCACAGACTAGCAGTATATGATAAAAGATGCGAGTGTTTGTCTCTATAATATTTTTACCTTGGGAGTCAAGATGTAATCTGCATTTGATTTCACTTTGATAAATTTTGGACTAAACTAGTGAAGTGGCCATATTAGCGCCCGTGTACAATAAATAGCAAACACATCACCTAGTAATAGCAACAGCTACTGCCATTTATTGAGCAGTTTTTATTTCAAAGCATGTTACTAAACACTCTACAATATATGCATCATCATTATCAAAAAGTTGGACATGAGTTTGAGTAAGCTCCAGGAGTTGGTGATGGACAGGGAAGCCTGGTGTACTGCAGTCCACAGGGTCACAAAGAGTCAGATACAACCGAGTGACTGAACTTAACTGAAACATATAGTAAAAATCTGATACAGTTAGCTTATGATAGAAATATCAGTCATGTTCTATCACCATCATATTTTCCTTCTATAAGGTTTTCTTAAAAAGATGATGACAGATAAGAGATCAACAATCCATGGCATATATGATAATAACCTGCATGTTATGCCACTTCAGCCTAAGTCTACTCTTATAAACCACTTCCTAGAGAATATTCATGTTCATATTTATTCTTGGCATAAACTACAGGCTCACATCCATAGTCTTAAGCTTCCAAAAGCCATCCTTGGCACCATAACATCCTTTTTTCCTTTTTTGTCCTTCCCATTCTGTCTCCTTGGCATACTAATCTTTGATAGGTTGATGCCATCTTTCTGAGTGCTCCTCCCCCAAATACTGCCCAATCTTGGAGTAGAACTTTCTCTTCATTCACTTTATAAAAAGGTTGCTCATTTAAAGGAAACCTGTGGTGTGGAGATTCCTTAAAAAACTGGAAACAGAACTCCCATATGACCCAGCAATTCCACTGCTGGGCATACACACCGAGAAAAGCAGAATTGAAAGAGACACGTGTACCCCAATGTTCATCACAGCACTGTTTACAAGAGCCAGAACATGGAAGCAACCTAGATGTCTATCAGCAGCTGAATGGATAAGAAAGCTATGGTACATATACACAATGGAATATTACTCAGCCATTAAAAAGAATGCATTTGAATCAGTTCTAATGAGGTGGATGAAACTGGAGCCTATTCTACAGAATGAAGTAAGTCAAAAAGAAAAACACCAATACAGTATAATAATACATATATATGGAATTTAGAAAGATGGTAACAATGACCCTATATGCAAGACAGCAAAAGAGACACAGATGTAAAGAACAGACTTTTGGGCTCTGTGGGAGAAGGCGAGGGTGGGATGATGTGAGAGACTAGCATTGAAACATGTTTATTACCATATGTGAAATAGATCGCCAGTCCAGGTTCGATGCATGAGACAGGGTGCTCAGGGCCACTGCACTGGGACAACCCTGAGGGATGGGATGGGACAGGGAGGGAGGTGGGAGGAGGATTCAGGATGAGGGACACATGTACACCCATGGCTGATTCATGTGAATGTATGGCAAAAACCACTACAATACTGTAAAGTAATTAGCCTCCAATTAAAATAAATAAATTAATTTACCCCCAAAAATAAATAAATAAAAAATAAATAAAGGAAACCTGTGGTAAACCTACATTAAACTAGTTAGTTCCTTTGGTAGACTTTTAATAATTCAATTTATACATTGTGATTTATAATAAAAATTGCAGGTATATCCCACTTGTGTGAACCAGTCTAAATTGAGACAAGTATATCTCTTATAACTGCATAAGCCTGGTCTGTCAGACATAATTCTTTATAGAGTTTAATCAATCTTTGGGCCTGAAAAAGTCTTTTATATAAACAGGTTATTTGAATAAATATTTTATTAGAGATATATATGCCTGTGAGGACTATAATCTTAATGATATTTCTATTTATTTCATTAATGGCAAATGTAAGTTTCACAGCAGTTAATCTAATCAAGAGGCTATCTCCAAATAACTAGAATTAACCCCATACTCAGAGAAGAGAAACATTTAGTGAATTAATATATTTTACTCCATAATCCCCTGATAGTCAAAGCACTTTATGTAACATCTACAGAGAAATATATTTTTCACAGAAATTCATTTAACCAGCAGTTACTGAGTATCTACCATGTGTCAGAACCTGTACTGGGCATAGGTATTCAGTGAAACACAGGATTCTTGCATATGAGTGCTACATTTTTTCACTATTCCTTTGATATTTCCAGATTCAACACAATTGTACAAATCTTAGTATAGTAATAAGCATATAGTAAGTGTTTAATATATATTTACTTGACTAATATTAAAATACCAAAATTCATTTAAGACTAATAATTTTAGCTGATCTTCCTATTTACCCACCTGCCCTTATACTCTGGGGTTAGCAGACACCAATATATACCAAAGCAAAAAATAAAGATTTCCATATTCTTGTTAGAAATACAAAGGAGGAATGGACACAGAACATGCTCTTTATGTTAGTATTAAGAATAGAATATACTTTTCTATCAACTGGAAACATACAAGAATAATAAACAATGCATGTTGAAAGAGTAAATAAATTTAGCATGTTGGCTTCTGAAATCAGAAAATATTTAAACTTTCAAAGTACCCCAGGGTAAGTATTAATTGAACTCTATGATAATAATCCTGAATTTACATTCATTATTTTTTTTACATTACCTAAGCCAGAAAGAACTTTCTTCATATTTATTCTGCTTGTAGGTTTGTAATCCAAAGTTGTAACAGACAGTATGAAGATAAGAAGTCTGCAATATAAAAAACAAACAAGATATGTCAGATTCATGATTCTTTTAACATTAAAAAATCTATGGCATTTCAGAGTCTTTAAGACATAATAAGTGTTCTGTACATCAAAATAACCAATAACCCACTCATCCTTGGGCTTCCCTGATAGCTCCATTGGTAAAGAATCTGCCTGCAATGCAGGAGACCCCGGTTCAATTCATGGGTTGGGAAGATCCCCTGGAGAAGGGATAGGCTACCCACTCCTATACTCTTGGGCTTCCCTTGTGCATCAGCTGGTAAAGAATCCGCCTGCAAAGTGGGAGACCTGGGTTTGATCCCTGGGTTGGAAAGATCCCCTGGAGAAGGGAAAGGCTACCCACTCCAGTATTCTGGCCTGGAGAATTCCATGGACTGTATAGTGCATGGGGTCACAAAGAGTCGGACACGACTGAGCGAATTTCACCTTCACTCATCCTTAACAAAACCTCTCAGTTTATATAAAGAGGAATTCAAAATATTCAGGGTGTGGCATCAGTTACATATGGAAAAGTAATACATTACTAATTAAACTTGAAAGGTTCTTTGTAACAGAAAATGGGGAAACCAATCATTGCCCAGCAAAAGAACAGGCTAAAATGCCTCTGTAGGTTGCCAGATTTGTTTAAAAGCATTAGAAAAGAATATATGCAAAGAAAACAAAATCACTATTGAAGGGGGAAAAAATGAATGAATATCTTTCAAAATTAAGACAATTAAAAATAATCCTAACATTCAAAGCACTATCTAGTCATAAGAGTTATTTAGAAATAATTAATTTGGGGCTTCCAAAGTGGCTCATTGGTGAAGAATCTGCCTGCCAATGTAGGAGACACAGGGTTGATTCCTGATCCAGGAAGACCCATATGCCTTGGAGCAACTAAGCCCATGTGCCACAACTCTAGAGCCCAGGAGCCACATCTACTGAGTCCACATGCCACAACTACTGAAGCCTGCACACCCTAGAGCCCACGCTCTGAAACAAGAGAAGCTCCCACATTGAGAAGCCCATGCACCACAACTAGACAGTAGCCCTCACTCGCTGCAACTAGATAAAAGCCCACACAGCAATGAAGACCCAGAACAGCCAAAATAAATAAAATTATTTTTTAAAACAGAATTAATATGTCTCTTAATAACAACAAAAATTTTCTTTACCTAAATTACAACTGAGATAAAAGTAGAAACAAGTATGTGAATGATGCCATAGGAAAATACTCTTACAGATTATTAACCAGCATCTCAGTCCTTGTATCAACAATGTCATATCTTATAGAATTTTCATTCATCAAAATACTGGGAAATGGCATAAGAGAAAAAAATTTAATTCTAATAACTTACCCAAATATCCCCTCAGTATTTATAGAAATCAGCTATCTAGAATCTGTCATATCCATACAAAGGAATCTTTTTACATAAGTTTTACCTGAGTAAGACTACAGAGGCAGATCCTGAGGCAAGTAATGTGTAAAGAGCCGTCTTGCTTCAAATAAGTTTCCCTTTGAAATTTTGTACAGTACAGTAAAAAAGTAGAAGCTCAATATGCATGCCTGAGTACATCAGACCTACTGTATATTTGAATCCAAACTAAAGAATAGTCTTGGTAATGTGGGCCTGGCAAGAATCCAGAAGTATTTAAATGCATTCTTGACATTTCAACAGAAAAAGCTTAACTCATTACATGCCCCAGATCCCATAGGTTCACAAAGGGCCACACCAGTTATACAGCTATACTGGAATAATGCAGCTTATACCCACTTGCTACAGAAAGGCTTGCAACTAACTTATACAGAGAAAAATGGAAAGTAAAACTTTTGATGAACATTAAATATACTGAGTCTTTATCCAATTTCCTCTGTTTTTTTTCTGCCCTCACAATTCCTTTAAGTGTACTTACATTAAATGCTACTTCCTAGGGGAGAAAAGAATACCAAATAATAACAAATTTATAAGACCAAACCTTGTTGTTTTTGTTGTGTTTTGGTCACTAAGTCATATCCAACTCTTTTGCGACCACATGGACCACAGCCTGCCAGGCTCCTCTGTCCGTGGGATTTTCCAGGCAAGAATACTGGAGTGGGTTGCAAATTCCTTCTCCAGGGGATTGTCCCAACTCAACGAGCAAACTCACAGCTCCTGAATTGGCAGGCAGATTCTCTACCACTGAGCTACCTGTGAAGCCCAAGACCAAACCTACAAAATATTAAAATATCTAATATTTTAAATATACTAATTTAGTATAATAAATCAGAGAAGGCAATGGCAGCCCACTCCAGTACTCTTGCCTGGAAAATCCCATGGACGGAGGAGCCTGGTAGGCTGCAGTCCATGGGGTCGCTCAGAATCGGACACGACTGAGCGACTTCACTTTCACTTTTCACTTTCATGCATTGGAGAAGGAAATGGCAACCCACTCCAGTGTTCTTGCCTGGAGAATCCCAGGGACGGGGGAGCCTGGTGGGCTACCGTCTATGGGGTCGCACCGAGTCGGACACGACTGAAGCGACTTAGCAGCAGCAGCAGCAGTATAATAAATATACTAAGAGATTTGTAACATATTTCACTGTAATGATCAAAAAAATCTTTTAATTACCAATACTGTTCCATTCACTCATTCATTTATATAAATAATAAATAATATTATAAATGAAAATAAAACAAAAAATAAATAAAAGTATTTATGAGTAATAAATATTTACTAAGCATGTTCTATCTATAATGTGAGGGTGTTAGTTGCTCAGTTGTGTCCAACTCTTTGCGACCCCATGGACTGGGGTCCGCCAGGCTCCTCTATCCATGGGATTTTCCAGGCAAGAATACTCGAGTGGGTTGCCATTCCCTTTCCAGGCAAGGATACTGGATTGGGTTGCCATTCCCTTATCCAGGGGATCTTCCTGACCCACGGATCGAACCCGGGTCTCCCACATTTCAGGCAGACTCTTTACCATCTGAGCCACTAGAGAATATCTATAATATTAGGCAATATTTGAGGAATTAAAGATACATCAGTGAACAAAACAGACAAAAATCCATATCCTCATGAAATATTTATAATGGAGTATTAATTGCTAAGATCTATACAAACATCTCTTTTAAAAATACTTTCCTGGCCTTCCATGCAGTGGTAACATCTCACTTTGCAAGTAATATACAATGGCAAGTAATACAAAGAAGGTAGATCTGTAAGTCTATTGTATATTAGTCATATAGAAATGGACTTATGAGACTAGAACTACAGAATCTCTACAACCTCCAGCCACTATTACATCTCTGGCCCAGAAATGACAGATCCAACCAAATATCTACTTTACAATGCCAAGATTACACTGTATAGATGATTTTTAAAACTCACTTAGATATTGCTGCTAAAAATGACTTTGATCACTAACTTTTGAGTTCAATACAAGACTTTTTATTTTTAATTAACCAGATAATTTCATTTTCTGTATATTACTTTGTAAGTTAAGATTCTTAAAATAGAGAAAAAGCAGACCTATTATTTTTTTTGTTACAAGCTATTTTCCTTTGTGATTGTTGTCTTTTAAACATTTATAGACCATGCATTTTTACATTTATTAAATTATTAGTTAGCAGTAATTAAATGATAATTGCCTGACTTTCTTCCTTAATGGCTTTAGGACATATATCTTCCAATCCCTCTCTTACTCAGCTTTCTCTAACCCTCAGATATCTCAGTAATAATAAACTCATTAGTCATTAGTTACTTCTCTTGGTGCTCTAAGAAAAAATTTTCCGAACACTTTTATTTCTTTGCCTCTCAACAGCAATACAGCAGTGCCTTCTGCCATCAAGTCAACACCTTAGATAATTCTTAATCTAGTTTTGGGATACAGGGAGGATGTCTCAGAAAAAAAGAAAGGTGGCTTATTTAATTCATTAACTTCTTTTAAGTGACTAGCACTACAGTTAGCTCCTCTCTAACCTTTACTGGTCATTTCCTCTCACGAGATTTCTTGCCCTAGATTTTCAAGTTTTGTCTAAATCTTAAGTTCATCAAAAGCACACTAAATAATTTCATTGACCTTTAGAACGAAAATATTGAGTTTTCTAACAGTATAGTTTTATCATTCATCTTCTAAATAAAATATAAACTCTTAACTATGAACTTCAAGGTCTTTTACTGGTAGCCCCATTCTGACAAAGGCATAGTTAATTACTTTTCTGTTACATATCCTTGAAACCTCTAATTCAGTCTATCCCCTCCTCTACATTTGCTTTTCTCTTTATCAACTCTAACTCGGAGCAAGATACCTCAAGTTTTCTTTCTCTAACACCACCTGAGCCTCCTTTCATATCTTTCAATATGCAGTTCAATGTCCATTTACTCTACAAAGCATATTAAAGAAAAGTCTCTATCCTCTACTAATTTATAATGTGAAATAGATAGCAACAAAGATAATGACAAAAGAAACAGATAGTAAAACACATGCAAATGCAAACAATCCAAGAAATTTTACAGATAAAATTATCAGAATTAATAAGAGTTCAGAGAAGTTGTTGATATTAAACAAACATTTAAAAGCAACTGCATTCTTATACACCAATGACAACCAACTAAACAATGTAAACTTTAAGATATCACTATCCCTGGTGGCTCAGATGGTAAAGAATCTGTCTTCAGTGCAGGAGAGCTGGGTTCAATCCCTGGATCAGGAAGATCCCCTGGCGAAAGCAATGGCTACTCACTCCAGTATTCTTGCCTGGGGAATTCCATGGACAGAGTAGGCTACAGTCCAAGGGATCCCAAAGAGTCAGGCACAACTGAGTAACACACACACACACACACACACACACACACACACACACACACACGACAACAGTTGATTGTGAAATATCTTTATGAAGAAAATTATAAAACTATGCTGAAATACATTAAAGAGGACTATATAATATATATATATATAAATCAATCACATTCATGATAAGACTCAACATTATAAAGATAGTGATGCTCTCTAAATTAATTATAAATCAAATGCCATTTCAATCAAAATTGCAATAATTTTCCACCAAACTCAACAAGCTGCCTCTATAAGAAATATGGAAGAATAAAAGGCCCAGTACAGCTAAAACAATGCTGAAGAAGAATAAAGTTAAAGAACTTATGTTATCAAGACTATACTGAATTGAATAATGCCTGCCTCCCAAAATTCAGGTCCATCTGGAACCAGTGAATCTCTTTATTTGGAAATAGGGTCTTTGTAGCGTCATCAAGGAAAACTGGATTAGGGTTCATCCTCAATCCAACATGACTGTCCTTATAATGGCAGCACTCAAAAATAATACAGATAAAATGGAATTTTAAAAATGTTCATCTAACCCACAGGAAGGTGGGAAAACTAAACATGAAACAAAAAACAGAGAAAACAAAAAAGCCAGCATTACATTCCTGTTAAAAATGTCAGAATGAGCACACACAATTACCTCTGCTCTCTCCTAACACCCCAGTAAAATGACAATAAAAGAAAACTTTCCAATTGTGGTAAAAAGCACATAACGAAATGTACCATCTCAATCATTTTTAAGTGTACTATTTGGTAGTGTTATAGACTATACTCATATTGCTGTGTAACAGATCTCCAGAATTATTTCGTCTTCCAAAACTGAAACTCTTTATCCATTGAACAATAATCCTTCATTTTCCCCTGCCAAAACCCCTGGCAATCACAATTCTACTTTCTCTTTCTGTGAGTTTGACTACTTTAGATATTTCATGTAAGGGAAATCATAAAGTATTTGGATTTTGTGACTGTTATTTCACTTAGTATAGCATCCTCAAGGCTCATCCATGTTGCAGTAGTTGACCATAGTTCTTTCCTTTTTAAGAGTAAATAATATTTCACTGTATGTGTTTTTTTCAATCCACTCATTTGTCAATGAACACTTGTGTTGCTTCTACCTCTTGTGAATAATGCTGCAAGGAACATGGGTGTACAAGTATTTCTTCAAGAACCTGATTTCAGTTCTATTGGACATATACCCAGAATGGGATTGCTGGGTTATACAGTAATTCTATTTTTTAAGGAAATGTTAATACTGGTTTCTATAGAATCTACATCGGTTTACAATCTCCACACCCAATTTCTCCACATCCTTATCAACACCTGTTATTTTGTTGTTTTGACTGTCCTAATGAGTGTGAAGCAATATCTCACTGTGATTTTGATTTCCTTTTCCCCAATGATTAGTGATAGCTGCATATTTTCATATGCTTGTTGGCCATGTATATCTTTGGAGAAATATCTATTCTGGTTCTTTGTCCATTTTAAAATCGAGTTCTTTGTTTTTTGTTGTTGTTGAAGTTCTTTGTGTATTTTGGATATTAACCACTTATCAGAAATATATGACTTGCAAATATTTTCTCCCATTTCATAGGCTGGCTTTTCACCCTGTTGATTGTTTCCTTTGATGTGCATAAGTTTTAAAGTTAATGCTGTCACTTTTGTTCATTTTTGCTTTTGCTGCCCACGCTTCTGGTGCACATCTAAGAAATCACTGCCAAATCCAATGTCATAAGGTTTTTCTCCTATGTTTTCTTCTAGGAGTTTTATAGTTTTAACTCTTACATTTAGGTTCTTTAATCTACTCTGAGTTAACTTTTGTATATGGTGTAAGCTATGGCTCCAACTTCATTCTTTGGCATATATAAATATTGTTTTCCCACAGCCATTTGTTGGAGAGACGGCTGTTTCCCCACTGAGTGGCCTTGGCATACCTGTTGAAGATCATTTGACTATATACACAAGGGTTTATTTCTGGGCTCTCTACTCTGTCTTATTAGCCTTCATGTCTATCTTTATGTCAGTACACAGTGTTTTGATTGTTGTAGCCTTACAATATGCTTTGAAATCAAGAAGTATGAGGCTTCCAACTTTACTCTTCATTTTCAAGATTCTTTTGGCTATTCAAGTTCCCTTGAAATTCTGTACGGATTTTAGGACGGTTTTTCTATTTCTGCAAAACATGTCATTAAGATTACGATAGGGATGGTATTGAGGTTGTAGATAGTTTTGAGTAGTATGGCTATTGTAACAATAGTAAGCCTTCTAATTCATAAGCATGGGATGTTTTTCCATTTATTTGTGTCTGCTTTAATTTCCTTCATCAGTTTTTTAAAAAGTTTTCAGTATACAAGTCTTTCACCTCGTTGGGTCAATTTATTCTTCACTATTCCATTCTTCTGATGCTATTAAGTTAAAAAAAATACAAATCCACTAGGATAAAGACAATATGATAGCAGACCAAGAGCAATGTAATTTTGGAAGCTACAAAAGAGATGCGTAAATTAGTAAATGACTTAATAGACATGAGAAAGCAGAATGCTATGCTAGCAATAGGGAAATCTGAAAAGCAATCCAGTTTATATTTCTAAATCCTCCTCCTAAATTCAGCAGTTGGCATCCCAGGTACATTACAAAGGTGGAGCTAAAAATAGGAGGATTGGTTAAAAGTCTGTTTAAAAAGGATTTAGACCTCAAGTCTCTTTCCTCACTCCATCAGACAAGCAATTATCTTTCCATGATCCTAGCAACAGACTACAGGGGGCAAAACTGAGGGCCTCTGAACTTGGAGAGATGAGGCACAGTTAAGAATAAGGGTGCTATACTGAAAAGAGGATGCTCAAGTAAAAATTTACACACTATCAAGACCCAAGCCTGCTTCCTCCTCCTTGACTCCAGAACTCAGGAGTCCAGGTATTGATTCACTAAGGAGTAGTCTGGAAGAGCCTCCTACGAGGAATTTGACCAACCCAAGAGAAAAGAAATAAGGACACTGAAATCAGCAAAGAGGTCATCTTGCAAATCAGCTCATCCAGAACATCTTACAGAGAGAACCCAGAGCTTCCAATTAGATTTTTAGTGTTTTGTTATTATTATAAATATAAGCATCCAGTGATAACCAAAGGCAGAAACCACACACACACATACGTACATACAGGAAAAAAAAATGACCTTGGAGAAAACAGAGACTGCAGAGAAAAAAACAGAGGAGATGACTCCATCAGTATCTTCTGAGAGAGAATAAAATATTGCAACCATGAAATAAGAACAAGATGCTATGAAAATAGGATATTCATAAAAGTAAAAGGAGCTTTTGGAAGTTAAAAGCATGATATAAAAATGAAAAATTCATGGGAACAGTTAGAAAATAAAACTGAGAAAATCACCTAAGTAGTAAAATAAAATGAAAAAGACATGGAAAACAGGTAAGAAAATATAAGAACATTAGGAAACCAATCTAGGAAAACTAACATCTGAAAACAAGCACTCTGGAAACAGAAAATAGAGATGAGTAAATCATCAACAAAATGAGTAACTAAGAAAACAGAATTATTACATTGAAATGGATTTTCAAGTGCCCATAAAAATTAGTACAAAAAGATACACACCAAGATACATCATCATGAAATTTTAAATCACTGGATACAAGAGGAATACTCATTACTAATTAAGAGAGAAAAAGCACAGTGGTTAAGAGCAAGGACTTCGGAGTCTCACTAAATTTGAATCCAGTTTTCAGCACTTACTACATATCCTTGGTCAAGCTCCTAAAACCCTTTTTACCTCAGTCATCATCTGTATGATGGGGAAAATAATATTCACTCTACAAGGTTGTCACCAGGTTGCTGTGAAGGTTAAACAAATTCATATTTACAAAATGCTGAGAATAATGCCTGGCACATAGTAATGGTACATCAGTGTTGGTTATCCTCATTATGAAAATTTCCAAAGCAAAACATCATGTTTTATACAAAGGATGAAGAATCAGAAGAGTGAGCGACATCAGAGAAAATGGCACAGTAGGGAACTCCAAGGATGTGGATTTTGAAAGAAACACTAACAAAAATAAATTTTAAACTTCCAGAAAAGAAGCATTAGAACTTTCAGATGAACAGTCAGATGTTCATAGCAACCAAGTGAATGCTGAATGAAGGAAAAAGTGACAAACACTGTAGGAGAGTTTTGTAGCATTTTAACTTTAGCCTTGACACACTCCATTCACTAGCATATTGACAGTCTTAAAGATGGCAGCTTGTATACCTGCTATAGGTACCTGGCTCCTAGGGAACTGTGTTTATTTTATTTGACCTGTCCAGAGGTTAACAGAAGGACTAACACAAGGTGCCTGCCTGACTGTTTCTCCTAATGCAGAACTCTTGCAAGGTGGAAAAATGACTAAATAGAGGGTGTTCCTAAAAAACACTGAAACATAAAGAAATAAGCTACTACTACCTGAGGCAAAAAATGATACCTGGGGCAAAACAATAAACACAAAAAACTCAGTTATATTTCTATACACCAGAAACGAGCATTCAATTAAGAAAATTAAGAAAAAAATTCTATTTACAAAATCATCAAAAAGAATAAAATATTCAGGAACACACTTAACCAAGGAGATGTACACTAACACACTGAAAACTAGAAAACATTGCTGAAAGAAATTAAAGACCTAAATAAATGGAATGGTATCCCATGTTCATGGGCTGAAAGACTGTTAAAATGACACTACCTGAAGAGAGAAATATATATAGATTCAGTGTAACACCTATCAAAATCCCAATGGCTTTTTATGAAGAAATTTTAAAAATCTACCCTAAAATTCACATACATTTTCAAGGGACCCAGAAGAGCCAAGGTAGTTTTGGAAAAGAAGAGCAAATTTGAAAGTCTCACACTTTTTATTTCAAATGTATAGTTAAAACAAAGCTGTAATAAAACAGTGTGGTACTGGCATACAGATAGACATATAGACCAAGAGACTACAATAGAAAGCACATAAATAATCTCTAACATCGACAGTCAACTGCTTTTTGACAAGGATGTCAAGACCATTCAATGGGAAAGAATATTCTCTTCAACAAACTGTATGAGCATAACTGGATATCCACATGTCAAATAACAAAGTAGGACCCTTATCTTACATTACACTATTACACAAAATTAACTCAAAATAGGAACTTCCCTGGTGGTCAAGTGGTTAAGACTCTGCACTCCTAGTGCAGGGGGTCGAGGTTCAATACCTGATCATGGAACTAGATTCCATATGTCACAACTAAGAGCCAGCATGCCAAAACTAAAGATCCCGTGTGTGTGTGCTTAGTCGCTCAGATATGTCTCTTTGCAACTCCATGGACTGCAGCATGCCAGGTTCCTCTGTCCATGGAATTTTCCAAGCAAGAATACTGCAGCAGGCTGCCATTTCCTTCTCCAGAGGATCTTCCCAACCCAGGGATTAAACCTGCATCTCTTGCATCCTCTGCACTGGCAGGTAAAATTCTTTGCCACTAGTGCCACCTTTCCACAACAAAGATCCCACGTGCTGCAACTAAGAGTCGGTGCAGTCAAATATTGTTTTGTTTTTTTTTAAATGAATTAAACACCTGAATTTAAGAGCTAAAGCTATAAAACTCTCAGAGAAAAACATAGGAGAAATTTTTCATGACCTTGAATTTGTCAGTTTTTAAGTATGACCCCCAAAGCAAAGGAAACAAAAGCAAGCAATAAATTGGACTTCATCAAAATGAAAAACTTCTGTGCATCAAAGGATAGTATCAAAAACAATGAAAAGACAACCCATAGAATATGCAAAACTATTTGCAAGTCATATAAGGGTTTAAAATCTAGGTAACAAAAATAAATTTGACAACTAAACAACCAAAAGAAAAACAAACCATTTTTTAAATTGAAGTATACAGATGGTGAATAATGAACTCAGATTGATTATATTCCTTGCAGTCAAAGTTGGAGAAGCTCCACACAGTACAAACAAGACCTGGAGCTGACTATGGCTCAGATCATCAGTTCCTTATTGTAAAATTCAGACTTAAATTGTAGAAAGTAGGGAAAATCACTAGGCCTTTCAGGTATGATCTAAATCAAATCTCTTATGATTGTACAGTGGAGGTGATGAATAGATTCAAGGGATTAGAACTGATAGATATACCCAACTGAATGCAGAGTCCCATTCCAAAGAATAGCAAGGAAAGATAAGAAAGTCTTCCTAAGTTAACACTGAAAAGAAAGAGGAAAACAACAGAACAGGAAAGATGAGCAATCTCTTCATGAAAATTAAGAGATACCAAGGGAACAATTCATGCAAAGATAGGCAAAACAAAATGTGCAAGGACCTAACAGGAGCAGAAGTGATTAATAATAGGTTGCAAGAATACACAGAAGAACTGTACAAAAAAGTCTTAATGTCTCAGATAATTATGATAGTGTGGTCACTCACCTAGAGCCAGATATCCCGGAGTGTGAAGTCAGGTGGGCCTTAGGAAGCATTCCTACAAGCAAAGCTAGTGAAGGTGATGGAATTCCAGCTAAGCTATTTAAAAATCCTAAAAGATGATGCTGTAAAGTTCTGCACTCAATATGCCAGCAAATTTGGAAAACTGAGCAGGGCCACAGGACTGGAAAAGGTCAGTTTTTATTCCAATCCCAAAGAAAGGCAATGCCAAAGAATGTTCAAACCACCGTACAACCCATACAATTACACTCATTTCACAGGCTGGCAAGGTAATGCTCAAAAGCCTTCAAGATAGGCTTCAGCAGTACATGAACCAAGAACTTCCGGATGTACAAATCAGAGGAACCAGAGATCAAATTGCAAACATCCACTGGATCATAGAGAAAGCAAAGGAATTCCAGAAAAAACATCTACTTCTGCTTCATTGACTACACTAAAGCCTTTGACTGTGTGGATCACAACAAACTGTGGAAAATTCTTCAAGAAATGAGAATACCTGACCACCTTATCTGCCTCCTGTGAAACCTGTATGCAGGACCAGAAGCAACAGCTAGAACTGGACATGGAAATACTGACTGGTTCAAAATTGGGATAGGAGTATGTCATGGCTATATATTGACACCCTGCTTATTTAACTTATATGCAGAGTACATCGTGGGAAATGCTGGGATGGATGAAGCAAAAGCTGGAATCAAGACTGCTTAGAGAAATATCAACAACCTCAGATATGCAGATGATACCACTCTAAAGGCAGAAAGCGAAGAGGAACTATAGAATCTCTTGATGCAGGTGAAAGAAGAGAGCAAAAAAGTTGGCTTAAAACTCAGCATTCAGAAAAGTAAGATCATGACATCCAGTCCCATTACTTCATGGCAAATAAGTGAGGAAACAATGGAAACAGTGGCGTATTTTATTTTCCTGGGATCCAAAATCACTGCAGACAGTGACTGCAGCCATGAAACTAAAAGATGCTTCCTCATTGGGAAAAAAGCTATGACAAACCTAGACAGCATATTAAAAAGCAGAGACATCACTTTGCCAACAAAGGTCCACATAGTCAAAGCTATGGTTTTTCCAGCAGCCATGTATGGATGTAAGAGTTGAACCATAAAGAAGGCTGAAAGTGAAAGTGAAAGTCACTCAGTCGTGTTCAACTCTTTCATTCTTAGGCCAGAATACTGGTGTAGGTAGCCTTCCCCTTCTCCAGGGGATCTTCCCCACTCAGGGAACAACCCAGGTCTCCCATATTGCAGGCAGATTCTTTACCAGCTGAGCCACAAGGGAAGCCCAAGAATACTAGAGTGGGTAGCCTATCCCTTCTCCAGCCAATCTTCCTGACCCAGGAATCGAACTGAGGTCTCCTGCATTGCCTTCTTGACAGGCAGATTCTTTACCAAGTGAGCTATCAGGGAAGCCCCAAAGAAGGATGAGGGCCAAAAAATTGATGCTTTTGAACTGTGGTGTTGGAGAAGACTCTTGAGAGTCCCTTAGACAGGAAAGAGATCAAACCAGTCAATCCTAAAGGAAGTCAAACCTGAATATTCATTGGAAGGACTTGCTGAAGCTGAAACTCCAATACTTTGGCCACCTGCTGCAAAGAGCTGGTTTGTCATTGGAAAAAAACCCTGAAGCTGGGAAAGATAGAAGGCAGGAAGAGAAGGGGGTGACAGAGGATGAGATGGTATATACACACACATTCTTTTCCCTTATAGGTTATTACAGAATATGTAATATAGTTTTCTGTGCTATACAGTAGGTTCTTGTTGGTTATCTATTTTATATAAACAGTAGTATATGCATGTTAATCCCAACCACCTAATTTATCCCTCCCAGCCTTTTCCGTTTGGTAACCATAAGTTTGTTTTCTATGTCTCTAAGTCTGTTTCTGTCTTAAATAAGCTCATTAGTATCTTTTTCAGATTTCACATATAAGCAGTATCATATGATATATGTCTTTGTCTGGCTTACTTCACTTAGCATGTTAATCTCTAGGTCCATCCATGTTGCTGCAAATGGCATTATTTCATTATTTCTTATGCCTGTGTAATATTCCATTGTGTATATACACCACATCATTATCCATTCATCTGTCGATGGACACTTAGATTGTTTACATTTCTTGACTATTTATAAATAGTGTTGCGATGAACACTTGAGTGCATGTATCTTTTTCTATTATGGATTCCTCAGGGTATATGCCCAGTAGTGGGCTGTTGGGTCACATGGTAATTTATTCCTAGTTTTTTAAGCAATGTCCATACTGTTCTCCATAGTAGCTACAGCAATTTACATTCCCACCAACACTGTAGGAGGGTTCCTTTTTCTCCACATCCTCTCCAGCATTTATTATTTGTAGACTTTTCAGTGATGGTCATTCTGACCAGAGTGAGGTGATACTTCACTGTAGGAAAAACAGCCCAACTTTATTTTTATTTAAACAGTAGGAAAAAATTTCTTACAGTTCTGAAGGTTAGAAAGTCCAAAATTAAGATTTAACCATCACTTTTCTATGGTGAAGGCTCTCTTCCCAGAGCTGCCTTCTTGCATGATAGGGTAGAGGATGTGAGAAAAGCAAGTTCTCCAGTGCCCTTCTTATAAGGGTACTAACTCCATCATGAAGGCCCTACCTCATCTAAGCTTAATTACCTCCCCAAAACCCTATTACCATACACATTGAGAGTTAAGGCTTCAGCAAATGAGTTTGGGGCAAGAGGGGACACAGTTTAGTTCATAGCATTTTATACAAACTGGCACCAGTAGAAATGCTAAATATTTTAATGTTCAGCAACTTTAACACTATTTATAACAACATCTAAAATCATATTAACATAGTTGTAATCTTAAAAAATCCCAATTTTAAAAGATCAAAGGACTTTAATACATATGCCCCAAGGAAGCTATAAAAATAATTGGTAAGCACATGAAAAGATGCTTAGTGTCATTAGTCAGTAGGGAAATGCAAGCCAAAGGCACAATGAGAAACCACTTCACACCTACTAAGATGGAAGTTCAAAAAAAAAAAAAAAAGATGGCTATAAAAATAATTTTTTTAAAAGCCCAGAAAATAACAAGTGTTGCTGAGGGTGTGGAGAAATTGGAACCCGAATTCAACTGCTGGTGGGAATGTAAAATGGTATAGCCACTATGAAAAAGAGTTTGGTGGTTCATCGAAAAGTTAAACATAAAATTACCACATTACCAACCATTCAAGTCTTAGATATATACCTAAAACAACTAAAAGCAGGGATTCAGATACTTGTACACCAATGCAGCATCATTAACAGCAACCAAAAGGTGGAAACAACTCAAGTATCTATCAATTGATGAACAGATAAACAAAATTAGGTATATACATACAATGAAATATTATTCAGCCATAGAAAGGAATCCAGTGCTGACACATGCCATGATATGCACCTTGAAAATATTAATGCTAAGTGAAATAAGTCAGACACAAAAGGATAAATATTGTATGATTCCATTTATATAAAATATCTAGAACAAGCAAATTCACAGAGACAGAAAGTAAATTTGAGGTTACCATGGGAGGCAGTAAAAAGGAGTATTTGTGTAATGAGTATAGACTTTCTATCAGTACAGAGTGATGATGGTTATACAACACTGTGAATACACTTAGTGCCACTGAATTGCATGCTTAAAAATTGTTAAAATGGCAAATTTTATGTTACATATATTTTAGCTCAATAAAAAATTATAGTAGAATGTCACCTAATAAATATAGAAAAAAGGATAGAACTAGAAAAATAGCCAGGTTTCAACCATCACAGTACCAATTTAGGCAGGATATCTCAACAGATAGTGAAAGTTGGATGAGAAACTGGATTTTACAAAGTCTCCGAGTATCATCTCACAACACTCAGGAACAACAAAGGAAAAAAATACATAAGTTTACACTGGAGAAACCTGTAAGACACCATTTTAACCAAGAGATCAAAGTCAGCACCACCACCAATAGAATAAGTCAATCTTGTATGTCACTCAACAGAATCATTTCTGTGATTTTCTGGCCCCAAATTCATAATCTAGTCTAATCATAAGGAATCTCTGAACAAACCCTAATTTGATTAGAGAGAGGGAATTGGGGAGACGTCGTTTAAGGGTTTAAACTTGCAGCTAGTAGATAATTTCTGGAAATCTAATGTACAACATAGTGATTATAGTCAACAGTACTGTGCTGTAAATTTTTAAATTGCTAAGGAACTAGATCTTGACTCTTCTCAACACAAAACAATGACATTTATGTGACATGATAAAGGTGTTAGTTAACACTACTCCAGTAACCATACTGCAAATTAAAAGTGTATCAAATCAACATGCAAAATACCTCAAATTTATACAGTTGTTATATGTCAAATATACCTCAATAAAATTTTTTTTCATTTTTGAAAGAAAAATTAAGTCACATTCTACAAAACGGCTGTTCTGGAATCTTCAAAATTGTCAAGGTCATGAAAGTCAAGGCAAGAGTGAGGAAGTTTTCCAGTGAAAGAGACTAGAGACTAAGTGAATCCTAGATAGAATTCATTTTGTGCAAAGTATTGAAAAACTTGAACTAGGTCTCAGGGCAAAATGTATATAGGAATTCTTTGTAAGATTCTTGTTACAGTTTTGTAACTGTGAAATTGTTTTTAATTTTTTTAAAGACTAGAAGAGTACCCACATAATATTAGCAATATATAAATAGTTACTGAATTAAGTTCTAAGTTATAACATAGAATTTGAGAGAAAAGACAGACCAGTTTCACATGAAGGTAGAAGTGATGGAGCCCTGAGACCCCCTAGTTTCACATGAAGGTACAAGTGATGGAGCCCTGAGACCATTCTGATACCAAATTTATCTTTGGTATCAGTTTCCTCTGTAAGAGTAAAGAATGAAGTAAGCATAGGCCTGATATAAGGGAGAAAGAATGGAAAAGGGAGGTAAAGTGGAAAACTTAAAAATTATCTAAAAAAAAAAAATTATCTACTCTGGAATATTGATGAACTCCAGTCTGAGAAACAGGTTTTATTTTTCCTATTAAACTGCTCACTCTTCCAAATCCCAATATAGAAAAATACTATGGCAGTGATATGAATAGCTGCTATCAACCTTGTCAGTAGGGCAATAAACTCATTTTTTCTTTCTTTCATCACATACCATGACATATGGAGGAAATATTACCAAAGTGTTTTGACAATAAAAGGGAAAGCAAAGAAATGTTCCTGTATCACTTTTTAGAACACCTGTTCTATTAAAGAACAAAAGAAGCAAAATATTTCAAATCTTGGCTAAGTAAGTAAATCTTATACAAAATATAAACTCTATAGGATCACATGAAGTAGTAATGAGTCTTCGTAGAACGTGATATAGTGTATTTTCAAACTCGTGGAGAATGAAGGCAGAGATTTCACTCACCATTTCGGGAATCTTCACCAACATATCTTTACAGCGTAGTATACAACTAGATGCTCGTTGAAAATCGCCTTGAGCAATTGCCTGGGAAAGCAAAAAACAAAATGTCAGTAACTGGTTAAAATGAATAAAAAGCTATGTCTAAAAGTCAATTCTGACATGCGAACTGCTGTTAAAAGGTCTTGATTTGTTTACTTCTTCTTTTCCAATGTGGATTTCTACTATTTTTCTTCCCTGATTGCTATGGCTAGGACTACGAAAATTATGTTGAATAACAGTGGTGAGTGGGCACTCGTCTTGTTTCTGACTTCAGAGGAAATGCTTTCAGCTTTTCACTATTTAGGGTGTTTGCTGTGGGTTTGTTGTATATAGCCTTTATTATGTTAAGGTATGCCTACTTTCTGAAGAGTTTTTAATCATAAATGGGTGTTGAATTTTGTCAAAGGCTTTCTATGCACCTATTGAGATGACCAATTCGTTAATATGGTGTATCTTCTTCAGCTCCATAATTCAAAAGAAACAATTCTTTGATGCACAAGCCTTCTTTATGGTCCAACTCTCACATCCATATATTTGTTGTTGTTCAGTCGCTCGGTCATGTCTGACTATCTGAGACCCCATGGACTGCAGCACACCAGGCTTCCATGTCCTTCACCATCTCACAGAACTTGCTCAAATTCATGTCCAAAGAGTCCGTGATGCCATTCAACCATCTTGTCCACTGTCGTCCCCTTCTCCTCCTGCCGTCAACCTTTCTCAGCATCAGGGGTCTTTTGTAATGAGTCGGCCCTTCACATCAGGTGGCCAAAATATTGGAGCTTCAGCATCAGTCCTTCCAATGACTATTCAGGACTGATTTGATCTCCTTGCAGTCCAGCGGACTTTCAAGAGTCTTCAACACCACAGTTCAAAACCATCAAATCTTTGGCACTCAGCCTTCTTTATGGAGCAACTCTAACATCCATACATAACTATCGGAAAAACCATAGCTGTGACTATATGGGCCTTTGTCGGGAAAGTAATGTCTCTGCTTTTTAACATGCTCTCTAGGTTTGTCATAGTTTTTCTTCCAAGGAGCAAGTGTTTTTTAATTTCATGGATGCAGTCACCATCCACAGTGATTCTGGAGTCCAAGAAAAAAAAAGTCTGTCACTGTTCCCATTGTTTCAACATCTACTGGCACAAAGTGATGGGACCAGATGCCATGATCCTAGTCTTTTGAATGCTGTGTTTTAACCCAGTATTTTCACTCTCCTCTTTCACCTTGATCAAGAGGCTCTTTAGTTGTTTTTTGCTTTCTGCCATAAGGGTGGTAATTTGGAAAACTCAGCAGTGGCCACAGGACTGGAAAAGGTCAGTTTTCATTACAATCCCTAAGAAAGGCAATGCTAAAGAACATTCAAACTGCTGCACAATTGCACTCATCTCACATGCTAGCAAAGTAATGCTCAAAATTCTCCAAGCCAGGCTTTAACAGTATGTGAACCATCAAATTACAGATGTTCATGTTGGATTTAGAAAAGGCAGAGGAACCAGAGATCATATTGCCAACATCCGTTCGATGATTGAGTAGAGCTGGAAATGCTGGGCTACGATGAAGCACTAGACACATCAAGGGATATCAACCCTGATTGATGGGTACATCAAATATGCTCTGGCATGAAAGCAAAAGCGAAAACTCAGATATCAACAACCTCAATAACACCCCATACTCACGGCAGAGAGCAAAGCAGAACTAAAGAGCCTCTTGATGAAAGTAACAAGGAGAATGAAAAAAGCTGGTTTAAAACTAAACATTCAGAAAACTAAGATCATGGCATCTGGGCCCATCACCTCATGGCAAATACATGCGAAAACAATGGAAAGAGTGAGAAACTTTATTTTGGGGGGCTCCAAAATCACTGCAGATGGTGACTGCAGATGGTGATTATGGAAGAAAAGCTATGACCAACCTAGACAGCATATTAAAAAGCAGAGACATTACTTTGCCAAAATAGGCCCGTTTTGTCAAAGCCATTGTTTTTCCAGTAGTCATGTATGGATGTGAGAGGTGGACTACAAAGAAAGCTGAGCACCAAAGAATTGATGCTTGTGAACTGTGGTATTGGAGAAGACTCTTTAGAGTCCCTTGACAGCAAGGAGATCCAACCAGTCCATCCTAAAGGAAATCAGTCCTGAATATTCATTGGAAGGACTGATGCTGAAGCTGAAACTCCAATACTTTGGCCACCTGATGCGAAGAGCTGACTCATTTGAAACGACCCTGAGGCTGGTAAAGACTGAAGGCCGGAGGAGGAGGGGACGACAGAGGATGAGATGGTTGGATGGCATTACCGACTCAATGGACATGAGTTTGAGTAAGCTCTTGGAGTTCGTGATGGACAGGGAGGCCTGGTGTGCTGCAGTCATGGGGTGGCAAGGAGTTGGACACTACTGAGCAACTGAACTGAATTGAAGTGAATAAGGGTGGTGTCATCTGCATATCTGAGATTACTGATATTTCTCCCGGCAATCTTGATTCCAGCTTGTGCTTCAACATTTACAACCATAGTTTTGAGTAGATAGACCTTTGTCAGCAAAGTGGTGACAAAGCAGACTTTTGTCTGCTTTTTAATACACTGTCTAGGTTTGTTATAGTTTTCCTTCCAAGGAACAGGGGTCTTTTAACATTGTGGCTTCAGTCACCATCCAGTGATTTTGGAGCCCAAGAAAATAAAATCTGTCACTGCTTCTACTTTTTATCCATCTATTTGCCATGAAGTGATGGGACTGGATGCCATGATCTTAGTTTTTTTGAATGTTTAATTTTAAGCCAGGTTTTTCACTCTCATCGAGAGGCTCTTTAGTTCCTCTTCACTTTCTGCCACTAGAGTGGTGTCATCTGATCTGAGGCTGTTGATATTTTTCCCAGCAATCTTGAGTCCAGCTTGTGATTCATTCAGCCCAGCATTTCACATGATGTACTTTGCATTGAAGTTAAACAGGGTGACAATACACAGCATTGACCTATTCCTTTCCCAATTTTGAACCAGGCTGGTTCTAATGTCTGGTTCTAATCGTTGCTTCTTGACCCGCATACAGGTAACTCAGATGACAGGTAAGGTAGTCTGGTATTTCCAACTCTTTAAGAATTTTCCACAGTTTGTTATGATCCACACAGTCAAAGGCTTTAGCATAGTCAATAAAGCAGATGTTTTTCTGGAATTCCCTTGTTTTCTCTATGATCCAACAAATGTTGACAATTTGATCTCTGGTTCCTCTGCCTTTTCTAAGTCCAATTTGTACATCTGGAAGTTCTCAGTTCACATACTGCTAAAGCCTAGCTTGAAGGAGTTTGAGCATTACCTTACTAGAATGCAAAATGAGCACAATGTCCAGTAGTTTGGACATGCTTTAGCATTGCCCTTCTTTGGGACTGGAATGAAAGCTAACTTTTTTCAGTCCTTTTTCGTGCTCATCCTTGCATGAAATGTTCTCTTTATCACTCCAATTTTCTTGAAGAGATCTCTAGTCTTTCTCATTTTATTGTTTTATAATGATTCTTCATTATACCTATCATAATGTTGTTTTAAGTATGTATATGAAGAATATCCACTCTCACACATTTATGTAGTTGGAAAACAGTCTTTTCAGATAACTGTGGCTGTTCTTCTTTGATACAACATCAAAACTCAGTTAAGTGGCAGTTTCTTAAAGCTTAGTTGTGATGTGAATTCTGGAACCATACAAATGAACTTTTAATAAATGAACTTTTACATTAAAACTCATGGACCTATCTTATCCTTTGAGTCCATCTTTTAACCATGCATGAATTTGTAACAATATGAACTGGAAATTTGGAAAATATTGGTTAACTGATTTATGTAGATATACCAAAGGTTGACACATTGCATTATAACATGTCCAAAACAAATCATTCATACTCACCACTCTTATTCAACATAGTACTGAAAGTCCCAGCCAGTACAATAGGTTAGAAAAATTATACAGATTTGAAAGGAATAAAACCGTCCCTATCTGTGGATGACATGATAGCTTACATAGACAATTAAAAAAAATTTACCAAAAAATTCTAGAATAAGTGAATTTAGCAAAGAGATAAGATACAAGATTAAGAGTAAAGGGACAAAATAGGTGATTAAATAGCTAACTGTACCGAGTGCATGCATGTGTGCTAAGTTGCTTCAATCGTGTCTGACTCTTTGTGATCCTATGGACCATAGCTTGCCAGATTCCTCTGCCCATGGGTTCTTCCAGGCAGGAATACTGGAATGGGTTTCCATTTCCTCCTCCAGGGGATCTTCCCAACCCAGGGATCGAACCCACATCTCTTATATCTCCTATGTTGGCAGGTGGTAGTCCTGCCAACTCATGCCAACCCCACTAGGGGATTGTAAGTAGGAAAAATATGGGAGTCCCTGTAAGTTAATTACTCAAGAAAGCAGGTTTGCTTAATCGTAAAACAAAGCAGGCTAGCTCAGCAACAAAACCATGCAACAGAACCATGGGACAAGCCCTCAAACAATAAAATAATGGTGGCATGAGACCAACATCCTGTCCAGTGCACACAATAAATTAATGATCCTTAGAACATGCTCTCTGCACATATTTAAAACAACAGCAATAATTTGTGGACCTAGCTTGACCATGTAGGAACAAGAAAACTCCTTTGCCCAACCTGGAAGAGATGATGATGGAAGCATGATATCTACTCAAGAAAGACAAAGGTCTTCTCCCCTTCCCTACTATTCTTTTGATTATAAAACTGTAGCCCAGTTAGTTCTTGGGGGCACAGCACCCTCTCACCTGCCAACTTATAGCCCTCGTAAATGACTTATTCTAATAAATCACTTATCTAACACTTTGCCTCTCACTAAATTCTTTCTGTACTGAGATACAAACTTCAGAGCCTCCTGAAACACCACCCAATGGTTTCGAATAGACTAAAGCTAATAGTCGAGAAATAAATGTTTACATTTATGGTCAACTGATTTTTGACAAGGGTACAAAGACAAGTCAATGAAGAAAGAATAGCCTTTCTTAAAAAACGGTGGTAGGACTGGATATCCAATAAAAAAGAATAAAATTGGATATCTACCTCATACCATATGAAAAAATGACTCAAAGTGGATCAAAGCCTTAAATGTAAAAGCTAAAAGCTATAAAATTCTTAGACTAAAATATAGGAGTAAATCTTCCTGATCTTGGTCTCTCTGATATGACAACTAAAGCACAAGCAACAAATGAAAATAATAAACGTCAATTCTTCCCAAATTGATATTTAGGCTGAACAGAATTAAAATGTAAATTCTAGCAAAATTTTTTGGAAATGTGGACAAGATTATTCTAAAATGTATATGTAAAGGAAAAGAAATTAGAATAACTAAAATAATTCTGAAAATAATAAAATGGAAAGAATCACTCTACCCATTTTCAAGACATCACTGGTTATAGTAATCAAGACAGTGTGATAGTGAAAGGGGGATATACCAACACATCAAAAGGAAAGAATAAATATCCCAGAAATACCAATAGATCCACCCACACAAGTATGGACAACTGATATTGAAAAACAGGGGGGGGGGGGGGGGGGGGGGGGGTAATGTGCAAAAGCAATTCAATGGTGGAGGGATAATCTTTTCAACTAGAGGTGCTAGAGCAATTAGATATCCATAAAAACCTCAACCTAAATCTCACACCTTACAGAAAAATTAACTCAAAATCAAACATAGATTTAAATGTTAAAGGTAAAGCTATAAAACTTTTAGAAGAAAATATAGGAGAATATTTTCATATTTAGGGTTTGGTGAAGAGTTTTGAGACATGACACCTAAAGCATAATCCATAATAGGAAAAAATCAACTGGACTTAAAATTACTTTTGTCTGCAACCCTATTGAAAGACTTAACAGACAAGTTACAAACTAGAAAATATTTCCAAACACATATTTGCCAAAAAACTCAAATCTAGAATATATATTTTTTAAAATTTACAGTAAAAAAATCAAACAGTACAATTAAAAAATGCTCAAGACATGAACAGATATCTCACTTAAAGAGAATATACAAGCGGCAAATACGTATATGAAAAAGAAATTCAATATCATTAGCCATTAGTGAAATTCAAATTAAAATTGATGAAATAATACCACACATCTAACAGAACAGGTAAAATAAATTAGGCATAATACCAAATGCTTGTATGCATGCAGAGAATGGGATCTCTCAGATATTGCTGGTGGGAATTAAAATGGCACAGCCACTCCAGAAAATAGTTTGACTTGACAGTTTCTTCAAAAATAAACAGCTAAACATATTCTACCCATTTGATCCAGCATTTGCAGTCCTGGGTATTTATCCACAAAATAAAAATTTATGTTCACACAAAAATCTAAAAAATAAATCTATACACAACTGTTCATGTCAATTTTATCTGAAAAAGCCAAAACTGGAAACAACCAAAATTCCTTCAATAGTGAATGGATAGACAAATTGTGGCATATCTATATCACAGAATACTACTTACAAAATAAAAAACAAACTATTGATACAGAAAACTTGGATGAATGTCAAAGGAATCATGCTAAGTGGGAAAAGCCAATATGAAAAGATTACATACCATACCATTCCATTTTTTTAAATTAGTTTATCTATTTTTTAACTTTACAATATTGTATTTGTTTTGCCATACATTGTACATCCACCATGGGTGTACATGATTTCCCCCTCCAGAACCCCCCTTCCACCTCCCTCCCTATCCCATCCCTCCAGGTCATCCTGGTGCACCAGCCCCAAGCACCCTGTATCATGCATCGAACCTGGACTGGCGATTCGTTTCACGTATGATAATTTACATGCTTCAATGCCATTCTCCCATATCATCCCACCCTCGCCCTCTCCCATATAGTCCATAATACTGTTCTATTTATCTGTGTCTCTTTTGATGTCTCGTATACAGGGTTATCTTTACCGATTAACTAAATACCATATATATGTGTTAGTATACTGTACTGGTGTTTTTCTTTCTGGCTTACTTCACTCTGTGTAATAGGCTCAAGTTTCATCCACCTCATTAGAACTGATTAGAATGTATTCTTTTTAATAGTTGAGTAATATTCCATTGTGTATATGTACCACAGCTTCCTTATCCATTCATCTGCTGATGGGCATCTAGGCTGCTTCCATGTCCTGGCTATTATAAACAGTGCTGTGATGAACACTGGGGTACACGTGTCTCTTTCAATTCTGGTTTCCTCAGTGTGTTTGCCCAGCAGTGGGACTGCTGGGTCATATGGAAGTTCTATTTCCAGTTTTTTGAGGAATCTCCACACTGCTCTCCATAGTGGCTGTACTAGTTTGCATTCCCACCAACGGTGTAAGAGGGTTCCCTTTTCTCCACACCCTCTCCAGCATTTATTGCTTTTTGACTTTTGGATAGCAGCCATTCTGACTGGCATGAAATGGTACCTCATTGTGCTTTTGATTTGCATATCTCTGATTTTAGAATTTTTCAATTTTTTAGTACTTGCATTAAAGTAACAACAAAGGATATTAACATTTAAAAGCAAACAAAATTACCACAAAGCGTTCCCTTTTTATAGTCAACCTAATTTGAGTAAACTCTGAGAGATAATGGGGGACAGAGGACCCTGGTATGCTGTAGTACATGGAGGGGGGTCACAAAAAAGTTGGACATGACTTAGTGACTGAACAACAATAACAAAGTTTTGGGTAGGGAGTGTTAGACTAAAAGTCAGAGAATCGTGGTTCTAGTCTTAGATCTTCAATTAACTCACATCGTCTCTCTGAACCTCAGTTTCATCATTTAAAAAATGAGAATGAATTAAAACCTAACTAAATGGGTAATATCTCATATTCATGGATCAAAACACTTAACATTATTAAGATAGCAATACTCCTCAAACTGATCCACAAATTCAGTGGTTTTCTTATCAAAATTCCAGCTGGCTTTGTTGCAAAACTTAACAAGCTTTTCCTAAAATTCATATGGAAATACGAGAGACCAGAAGACTCAAATAATCCTGAAAAATAGCAAAGCTGGAAAATTCACTCTTCCTTATATCAAAACTGACTACATAGCTACTGTACTCAAGACACCATTATACTGGTATAAGGACAAACATATACATCAATGGAACAGAATCAACAGTTTAGAAATAAATCTTCACATTTCTGATCAATTAATTTTTGACAAGGGTGATAAAACCATTCAATGGGGAAAGAACAGTCTTCAATAAATGGTGCTAGGACAACTAGAGCTGCTGCTGCTAAGTCGCTGCTAAGTTGCTTCAGTCGTGTCTGACTCAGTGCGATCCCATAGACAGCAGCTCCCCTGTCCCTGGGATTCTTTAGGCAGGACAACTAGAGAGTTACATGCAAAAGAATGCAAATGGACATATGTGAAAATTAACTTGAAATGGATCAAGACCTAAATGTAAATTCTAAATCTATAAAATTCCTAGATATGAAGAAATTACAGCCCTCAGAGACTAGTGGCAGAAGTGTAAAATGGTACAAAGCCACTGTGGAAAACAGCCTAGTAGTTTCACAAAAGGTTAAACAGAGTTATCGCGTTATTGAGAAATTCTATTTCTAGGTACGTATCCAAGAGAAATAAAAACATGTACATGCAAAAATCTGTACATGAATGTTCACAGTAGCATTATTTACAATAGCTCCAAATTGAAAACAATCCAAATGTTCATCAACAGCTGAATAGATAAACGAAATGTGGTATATCCCATAGTACAATAATATTTGGTAATAAAAATACTGATACATGCTACAACATAGACTGGGCTTCCCTTGTGGCTCAGCTGGTAAAGAATCTGCCTGCAATGCAGGAGACCTGGGTTCGATCCTTGGGTTGGGAAGATCTCCTGGAGAAGGGAAAGGCTACCCACTCCAGTATTCTGGCCTGGAGACTGTATAGTCCAGACTGTATATGGGGTCGCAAACAATTGGACATGACTGAGTGACTTTCACTTTCACAACATAGATTAAACTTGAAAATATGTTAAGTAAAAGAAGCTAAGCACAAAAGATCAATTGTTATATGATCTCGTTTATATGAAATGTCCAGAACAGATAAATCTATACAGACAGAAAGTAGATTAGTGGTTGCTAGGTCAGGAGGAATATGGAGTGACTGGAATGGATAGAGGATTTCTTTTGGGGTAATGAAAATGTTTTAAACTTAAGATTGTGCTAAAAGTTCTACAATTGTATGAATCTACTGAAACCACTGATTTGTATTTTAAAATGTGTGAATTTTAGAGTATACGAATTATATTTCTGTGAAGATGTTAAAAAATAAAAATATTAGATGATTTTTAAGTTCTCTTGCATTTCCAGAATTACATAATTTCAGAGAGTAAACTCATCACAGCTTATATTTTGTCAACTTAAAATGCACACTGAACAGCATGGTGACAAAAGTAGGAAACCTATAAGCCAAACAGAGGTAAAGTACAACTCTGAACACTGATATCAGCACATTTTTAGAAAATATTAGCAAACAACCCAGAATAATTGCAAATGTGAAGGCTCTTTTGGGGCAATACTTTAGGTATTGGAGAAGGAAATGGCAAACCACTCCAGTATTCTTCCTTGGAGAATTCCATGGATAGCAGAGCCTGGTAGGCTACAGTTCATGGGGTCACAAAGAGTCAGAAACGGCTGAACGACCAATACACTTTAGGCATACTGTAAATGTAAGAGAGTCACATAGATAGGTGTTTCAAATAGAGACCACTGCCACAAATAAATGATAGATATTACATGCAGTGGTTGAAAATAAGGATTAGTTATCTCTTTTCAATTTCATCTACCCCGATAAATACCAATTACCATTAGTAATGTCACCTTCAGATATAAAACAGAGATTAAAAAGGTCAAATATAATACGTAATAAAAGACCAATGACACCTGACTTTCTTCTAATAGGTTATATCTCATCGCTTTTGCATTTACATATAGAAAATGTCCCACTGTAAAGCTCTGTTGACTATGATACTTACTCCCTCTGCTTGGTAAGAAAGCACTTTCAAAAGGTCCTTCTCCACAGTAGTCTTATGTATAATCGTATGTTCCTCAGTGGGGCTCCTCTCAGTTAACTTGCAATATAGCTGCTCCAGGCTCTGGAAAATAAACCACAATACAATGTAATGATGAGAATAACCACAACTGCTACTAACAGTTAAAAATCAATAGTAACTTACAGTTATGGCAGATTGAAAAAAATCATCAGCAAGTGCCACATTTCCAACATTCAACCACCCTTTTCCTGTTTTGATATTCATCTGGAAGAAAGAAGGTACAAAATAATTGTTAAAAATTCACATCTCAAGGACTTTCAAGATGGTAGAGGAATAAGATGGGGAGATTACCCTCCCTACTCAACAAATACATCAAAAATTCATCTGAATATGGAACAACTTCTACAGAATGCCTCCTGAACACCAGACTTCCAAAAAGGCAAGCCAACCTCCTCACAACGAGGTACAGCAAAAGATAAAGATAAGAAAACAGACAAGATTTCAGGACAGGGACCTGTGCCCCTGGGAAGGAGTCCTGAAGGAGGAAAAGTTTCCACACACTCAGAAACCCCCTCAGAGGAGGGGCCGGGGGGAGCTTTGGAACCTCCGAGGGGAACACAGCAACAGGTGCTTAGAAGGCAAAACGGATATAATTCACCAGAGTTCGTTGTCAAACAGCACTTTCCAGCAGAGAAGCAGCTTACATGCCCTCCACGACGATTGGGGCTGGATGCTCAGGCTCAGGCGTCAGGGGTCAGACCCCAGGGAGAGGATCAGGGTTGGCTACCATCAAGATACTCTGAGGGGACTAGTATAACACAGCTGAGGGAGTCCAGGGAAAATCATGGGCCAGCCAGAGAGGCAAGAGATCATTGCTGTGGGAACGCTCTAACTACACACACTCCCAGAATGCAGCACCTCGCCTTTGCAAGCGCCACAGGTGGGATGAGTCGGTTGTGGTCTACGAAAGCAGAAAAGCCACTGCAAGAGGTAGAAGCAGAGGACAGGAGGCCACTCCAATCTCAACCCCAATGGTTGCAAGTGCCACCAAGCTGTGAGCAGGCACAGGTCACTGCCCACAGTGACCTGTGGGAGCCTGAGCAGTTTGACCTCAGAATGGGAGAAAAGAATTACAAATAAGATATCTGACAAAGCATTAATATCCAAAATATACAAGGAGCTCATGCAGCTCAATACCAGAAAAACAAACAACCCAAACAAAAAGTGGGCAGAAGATCTAAACAGACATTTCTCCAAAGAAATGGCTAATAAACACATGAAAAGATGCTCAACATCACTCATTATTAGAGAAATGCAAATCAAAACTGCAATGAGATATCACCTCACACCAATCAGAATGATCATAATCAAAAAATCTACAAACAATAAATGCTGGAGAAGATGTGGAGAAAAGAGAAGTCTCTTGTATTGTTGGTGAGAATGTAAACTGATACAGCGACTATGGAGAACAGTATGGATATTCCTTAAAAAACTAGGAATATAACTACCATATGACCCAACAATCTCAATACTGGGCACATACCCTGAGGAAACCATAACAGAAAAAGACACAAGCACCCAAATGTTCATTGCAGTGCTATCTACAATAGCTAGGACAATGGACATAGATATCCATTGACAGATGAATGGATGAAGAAGTTTGGGTATCTACATATAATGGAATATTACTCATCCACAAAAAGGAAAACATTTGAGTTAGTCCTAATGAGGTGAATGAACTTAGAGCCTATTATACAGAGTGAAGTAACTCAGAAAGAGAAAGATAAATACAGTATATTAACGCATATATATGGAATCTAGGGCTTCCCTGGTGGCTTGGACAGTAAAGAATCTGCCTGCAATGCAGGGGACCTGGGTTCAGTCACTGGGTCGGGAAGATCCCCTGGAGAAAGGAATGGCAACCCATTCCAGTATTCTTGCCTGGAGAATTCCATGGACAGAGGAGCCTGGAGGGCTACAGTCCAGTGGGTCACAGTCAGACATGACTAAGTGACTAACACTTTCACTTTCCTATGGAATCTAGAAAGATGGCATCAATGAACACACTTGCAGGGCAGCAATGGAGACGCAGACATAGAGAATAGACTTGTAGACACAGTAGGGGAAAAAGAGAGTGGGACGACTAGAGAGAATAGTATTGAAACATATACAGTACCATATGTAAAACAGATAACCAGTGGGAATTTGCTGTATGATGCAGGAAGCTCAAATTCGGTGCTCTGTAACAGTGTAGAAGGGTTGGATGGGGTGGGAGGGAGGTTCAAGTGGGTGGAGAAATACATATGCCTATGGCTGATTCATGCTGATGTATGTTAGAAACCAACACAATATTGTAAAGCAAGTATCCTCCAATTAAAAATCAATAAATTTTAAAAATTCACACCTCTTCTAAATTGGCTGATGATTATATTGGGTAAAATATTTAATCCTCTGTCCAGATTCAGTAGTGTAATCCACAGAAAACAAAAAAGTAACAGCATTTATTGGAATCCTATGTTCTGCATGGAACTTCATAATTAAAGAAAAATGGTCTTAAAAGCAATAATAAAAAATTTATAGACTTGAAAACACATCTTCTAAGAAAGATTAAAAGAAAACATTGGGATAATTTAGACAAGAGAAAGTTCTAAAAATTAATGTCTCACATACTTGAAGAAACTTTTATGATAAGCACTGGATTATAATAAGGCAACATACCTGGGATCTGGTATTTAATTATATCTCTAATAAAAATTTTCTTAGGTCAGTAAATGCTTATTATATATCTGTTACATGCCAGGCACCCCAAAGAAGCTCACACTATTATAACTGAAAGACATCTAAATAAATAGTTGATGAGTAATACACACAAATACTGTGGAAGCAAACAAGAACTGAATCAAGATGGAGGATTGAGCATACACTATAGCCACCCCTTCTATTACAAATCCCTAGAAATGATGTGTATATATAGTATATACTATCATATACTAGAAATTATATATAATATCATATAAATATATATTATGATACAGATCATATATATCATTTCTAGGGATTTACATATTTTTATAGAAATAATATGAATATATGCACATTTTCATATTAAAATAGTCCTGAAAAAATAAAGTATTTTTAGTTGATTGAAAATTGTGAAGAAACTCTGAAAAATAGACAGCAAATGGACTGAGACAAAAACCTACATGCTAAAATGCACAAAAATGCAAAATATGGAAACATTCTGGATGTGAACAGTAGGAGTATCAGGCAGTAGGCTTCACTCCCAAAAGAAAGACTTTCCCTTCCTCCTCAGAAAGGAACAGTGAGTATGATCACTTAGACTAGAAAAAAAGTAGAGTTCCAGATGGCTAACAACACATGTCAATGCAAAATCTCTGGTCCTAATTCTCGATCAGTTATTGGACTCAGGTTACATTAAATAGTGTGACATGCTATTCACAGAAAACTACCAAGGACTCTCAAATCAAATATAAGCAAGAATCATCAAATTTTTGAGGGAAACCAATAACATGAAAGGACAACCCACTCAACAAACAGAATACCTGAGGGAATAGAATTAGGACAGTTAGTAGATGGAAACATAAAGAGAATTATCATTATCATCCACAGAATTAAATAGCAGTCACAATCAATAAAATGCTTTTAGTTACCATTCTTTGAAATCAATAAAGCCAAAAATGCAAATGTGAGATGTAACTGAAGTTGGAAGGCTAATGATGAGGAAAGGGAAAGAGAATGATAAAGGTACTAATATCCTCACGGAGTTGAAAGTAAAGATATACTCTCTGGGACTTCCCAGATGGTCCAGTGGTTGGGAATCTGCCTGCCAATGAAGGGTACGCAGGTTTGGTCCCTGGTCTGAGAAGATCCCATATGCTGTGGGGTAACTGGGCCATGCACCATAACGACTGAGCCTGCTTGCCCAGAGCCTGTGCTCCACATAAGAGAAGCCACCGCAAGGAGAAGCCCATGCCCGGCAAAGAAGAGTAGGTTGCACCCCCACTCACCACAACTAGAGAAAGCCTGCATGTAGTACTGAAGGCCCAGCACAGTTCAAAAAAATTAATTAATTAATTAAAAAAATATATACTCTCCGAAACTGACGAAGTAAGAAATAAATACTTGAATATATAAAAATAAATAAATTTAAATTTAAACAATAATTATTAACATAAATCAAAGAGTATAATATAACTAACAAAAACTGAAAGGCAGAGTTGGGGAGGCAATATGTAATGAGATAAATCTTCACATATCTGTGGAAAGAAACAGACAATACATGAAGCTGATGAATCAAAAATTAATTACTGTAGGCTGAATTGTATCGCCCCCTCTCCATCCAAAAATTTATATGTTGAAGCCCTAGTGTGACTGTATTTGAAGATAGGGCCTTTAACAAATTGATGAATTTAAAATCACACCATTAATGTGTGCCCTAATCCAATCTGATTGGTATCCTCATAAGAAGAAATCTGGATACACAAAGGGACACCAGGGATGTTGCACACACAGAGGGCACAGCCAAAAGGCAGCCATCTGCAACCCAAAAAGAGAGGCCTCAGAAGAAAACAAACTTTCCAACACCTTGATCTTAGACTTGATTTTAGATTGTGATCTTTGACAGAATTGTGAGAAAATAAATTCCCATTGTTTAGACCACCCACTCCATAGTATTTTCTTACGGCAGCCTAGCAAACTAATACAGTGATACAAGCATATGATTAAGATATATGGAAGTAAACATGACAAGTAAAAACAAAAATGGTTATGAGTAACAGCCTTAAAATAGGAAAAAATACACGTACAAGGCAATTCATTGCAGCACCCAAATGTCCACCGAAGAGAGCGGGTTGAATATAAAGTACACACACCAACTGAATAATAAATACCATGTAGCTATAAAAATAAAGAATATGTCTATATACTGCTATGGAGTGATCTCTAGGATATAATGTTAAGTTGGGTAAGAAAAAAAAGGAAGGACCTACCCTACAGTACAGGGAAATCTGCTCAATATTATGTGGCAGCCTGGATGGGAGGGGAGTTTGGGGGGAAATGGATACATGTATATGTATGGCTGGAAAAGTGTGCCTTAGGAAGCATCACTATGAACAAAGCTAGTGGAATTCCAGCTGAGCTATTTCAAAACCTAAAAGATGATGCTGTGAAAGTGCTACACTCAATGTGCCAGCAAATTTGGACAATTCAGCAGTGGTCACAGGACTGGAAAAGGTCAGTTTTCATTCTAATCCAAAATCAGGGCAATGTAAAAGAATGTTCAAACTACCGTACAATTGCACTCATTTCACATGCTAGCAAGGTAATGCTCAAAATACTTCAAGTTAGGCTTCAACACTACGTGAGCTGAGAACTTCCAGATGGTAGAAGCTGGATTTAGAAAAGGCAGAGGAACCAGAGATCAAATTGCCAACACCCACTGGATCATAGAAAACAGCAAGAGAATTTCAGAAAAACTTCTGCCTCATTGACTATGCTAAAGCCTTTGACTGTGTGGATCATGACAAACTGTGGAAAATTCTTCAAGAAATGGGAACACTACACTCCCTCACCTGCCTCCTGAGAAACCTGTATGCAGGTCAGGAAGTAACAGAACTGGACATGGAACAATGGACTGGTACAAAATTGGGAAAGGAGTACATCAAGGCTATATACTGTCACCCTGCTTATTTAACTTATATTCAGTGTACATAATGTGAAATGCTGGGATGGATGAAGCTCAAGTCAGAATCAAGATTTCCGGGAGAAATATCAATAACCTCAGATAGGCAGATGACACCACCCCATGGCAAAAAGTGAAGAGGAACTCTTGAAGAGCCTCTTGATGAAGGTGAAAGAAGAGAGTGAAAAAGCTAGCTTAAAACTCAACATTAAAAAACTAAGATCATGGCATCCAGTCCCATCACTTCATGGCAAATAGATGGGAAAACAATGGCAACAGTGACAGACTTTATTTTCTTGGGCTCCAATATCACTGCAGATGGTGACTGCAGCCATGAAATTAGATGACATTTGCTCCTTGGAAGAAAAGCTATGACCAACCAAGACAGCACATTAAAAAGCAGAGACAAAAAAATAAATAAATAAAAAGCAGAGACATTACTTCACTGAAAAGGGTCCATACAGTCAAAGCTATGGTTTTTCCAGTAGTCATGTAGAGATGTGAGAGTTGGACCATAAAGAAGGCTGAGCGCCAAAAAATTGATGCTTTCAATCTGTGGTGTTGGAGAAGACTCTTGAGAGTCCCTTGGACTGCAAGGAGATCAAACCAGTCAATCCTAAAGGAAATCAGTCCTGAATAATCATTGGAAGGACTGATGCTGAAGCTGGAGCTCCAATACTTTGGCCATCTAGTGAGAAGAGCCAACTCACTGGAGAAGACCCTGATGCAGGAGGAGAAGGGATGACAGAGGATGAGATGGCTGGATGGCATCACTGACTTAATGGAAACGAGTTTGAGTAAACTCCGGGAGATGGTTAAGACAGGGAAGCCTGGCATGCTGCAGTCCATGGGGTCTCAAAGAGTCGATCACGACTGAGTGACTGAACAACAACAAATCATAAGCGTGTACGCTCAGTCATGTACAACTCTTTGTGATCCTATAGACTACAACCCACCAAGTCTTCTGTCCATGGGATTCTCCAGGCAAGAATACAGTAATAAAAGTTAACTGTAGTGATCTCAGAATAAAGTAAACTATTATTTTCAAAAAAATGGTGGAGAAATGTATACATATGGAATATTACCAACTATCTAAGAGCCTTGAGGCAGGTTCCTAGATAAACAGGTATTCTTAGATAAATAGGTAAGAATATTCTTATAGGTATTCTAGATAAACAGGTAAGATATTCTTAGATAAATAGGTATGAATACCTATTTGCTTATATTTTAAAACCAAAAGGAAAGACAAATATTCTATGCTATCACTTACGCGAGTAATCTAAAAGATAAAACAAACAAATACATATAACAAAACAGAAACAAGCTCACAGATATAGAAAAGAAACTAGTGGTTACCAGCAGTGAGAGGGAAAAAGGGACAAGAAAGGGGTTGGGGATAAAGAGATACAAACTACTATGTATAAAATAAATAAGGAACAGAGATATATTGTACAGCATAGGGACATATAGCCATTATTTTATAATAACTTTAAATGGAGTATAATCTATAAAAATACTGAATCACTATGTTGTACACATGAAACTAATACTATAAATAATGCTTCAATAAAATACATGTGTACATGCATGCATACATACATGTGTTTATCAAACATGTTTGTATACATATTTATATACACACACATGCATACATACATGTCTATCAAAGGATTGGTTAGATACCATCACCGACTCAATGGACATGGACATGAATCTGAGCAAACTCTAGGAGACAGTGAAGGACAGGGAAGCCTAGTGTGCTACAGTCCATGGGTCACAAGGAGATGACTTAGTGACTTAACAACTACAATCAAAAGGATAAACAATAAATAAACAAAATAGTTATCTACAGGGGAAGGGAGGGAACAGCATGAAAAGGACAGAGACAGAAGCTAGACTTAAGTAGATTTGACTTGACTTCAGAACCATGTCAATATTTTACATAATTATAAAACAAAATTAAATCAAAATGGGTAAGAGGGAAGCAATCACAAAAATCAAAAGCAAATAAATCAAACTATCAAGTTGACAGCATAATCATAGAGAAAGGAATTTTTGACATAATTTTAAAACAATATTTTAATAATACTGAAACAATATTTTGACTGTACATTCCTAGTGGGATATACCTTTAAGAACAAAACTGCAAAAAAATTCCTAACCATTTTTAGAAATCATTCTTCATAATAATATTGATACTGCTATATTCTGAAACTGTTATAAAAATACATTTTTAGGATAGAAGAGGTTATTCATTATATTAATGTTTAGCACCAAGATTTTTAGAACCAGAGACACAAATATAAAATCAAGAAACTAAGTAAAAAAAAAAAAAAAGAAGCTAAGTAAAACACTATAATCCTAAATAGCAATTGCAAATATCCATATGAACTCATTATGTACTTCCTTTTTTAAAAAAAAATGTACTTCATAGCTCTGTCAACTTAAAAAGTCTAGAAACAATGACAGTGCAATAGCAATGAGCACTTGTAACACTCAGACTCTTGTTTCTAAATAACACTCTCCACTAAAAGGAAATAGGGCTCCTCAGAGGAATGGCTGATTCCAGGTCTAGAGCAGGAACTCGACAAGATAAACCTGGATAACTTGTCACATCAGAAACCAAATAAAACTATTAAAAACTGCTGAGTTCATGCCAAAAGACTCAGAACCACTTAAAGAGGATCCTACTAGCCAAAAGTAGGACACTGTGCTTCAGTAAGAATAATAACTACAAAGGATTGAAAGTCACTAAGGATGTTAAAATCCATGAATTCACAGTGTTAAAAAAAAAACACTTAGTCATCATTAAAGGATATTAGATAACCAACTCATTATTCTAAAAACTGTTAAATAAAGGGGAAGAGTCACGACTTTCTCAGACAAGTATACTTCAGAGTGACCAAATCGTTGATGAAAGCTTCTCTCTATTCCAGTTAATAAACAAAGAATGAATACAGAGTTAGAATATGCAAATCCCCAGAAATAATGGATCTAGGGATAACAATCATCAAAGGGCACTACACAACAGAAGAGAAACAACAGACATTACTGCCTCCTGATGGAAGTACACCATACCGCCGATGAATTCTTCTTGACAAAAATGAACCTGAATAAGATCAAGCTTCTAAACCTAACTACTAGTTTTCTGGAAAAATAGAAAACAAAGTACTATATTAAACAATACACTTACGATATAGTTATCAGAATGCAGAATTTAGGAAACTATAGAATATATTAACAAAATACAAGGTGCAAATTTAATGCTGATTCTAAAAACCAACTGGAAAGAAGCAAGGGTGGAAGAGGATAAGCATGAGAAGTTGCAGGGAGGGAAGACTGGATATTTTATGATTTTAGAAAAATCCTTATTAAATTTTATTAGGTAAAATAATAGGTAGGGGGGTTTTTTGGAATAAAAAATCTTGGCTTTAAGAGACATGTACTGAAATATTTATGGGCAAAATAATGTTTTTTTTGGATTTGTTTCAAAATAATCCATGGGACCAGGGGCTTGCTATTAGGAGAGATATAGAACAAATAAGAGTGGTGGTGAGTTGATGATTACTCTAGCTGAGTGATGAGTAAATAGGGGAATCATATTGTATCTTCTACTTTGTGTGTACATTTGAGCTTTTCAATAAAATACTGGGAAAAATATTTTCCATTAAAAACATACTTGCTCATAGGGAGCAAGACAGAGGGTAGAAAGGGATGGAGTAGAAAACTATTACTTTTGACTACTTTCATTACTTTTCATAAATCCTGAATTTTAAATTCAACCAATATTTACTCCACAGAATCACTGTACTAACAACTACAGTACTACTGAGACCTCTAATGGTAATAGATATAATTATTATGAAAGTAACATTGATAGTATGAAAAGACAAAAAGATACGACACTGGAAGATGAGACTCCCAGGTCAGCAGGTGTCCAATATACTCTTGGGGAAGAGCAGAGAAATAGCTCCAGAAAGAATGAAGAGGCTGGGCTAAAGCAGAAACGATGATCAGTTGTGGATGTGTCTGGTGCTGAAAGTAGAGTCCGATGCTATCAAGAACAATATTGCATAGGAACCTTGAATGTTAGATCCATGAATCAAGGTAAACTGGACATGGTCAAGCAGGAGATGGCAACAGTCAACACTGACATTTTAGGAATCAGTGAACTAAAATGGATGGGAATGGGAGAATTTAATTCAGATGACCGTTATACCTACTACTGTGGGCAAGAATCCCTTAGAAGGAATGGAGTAGCCCTCATAGTCAACAAAAGAGTCCAAAATGCAGTGCTTGGGGGGCAATCTCAAAAACGACAGAATGATCTCTGTTCGTTTCCAAGGCAAATCATTTAATATCACAAAAATCCAAGTCGATGCCCAAACCACTAAATGCCGAAGAAGCTGAAGTTGAACGGTTCTATAAAGACCTACAACACCTTCTAGAACACCAAAAAAAGATGTCCTTTTCATCATAGGGGACTGGAAGGCCGAAGTAGGAAGTCAAGAGATAAATGGAGTAACAGGCAAGTATGCCCCTGGAGTACAAAATGAAGCAGGGCAAAGGACAACAGTTTTGCCAAGAGAATGCACTGGTTATAGCAAACACCCTCTTCCAACAACAAAAGAGACAACTCTACACATGGACATCACCAGATGTCAATACCGAAATCAGACTGATTATATTCTTTGCAGCCAAAGATGGAAAAGCTCTATACAGTCAGCAAAAACAAGACCGGGAGCTGACTATGTCTCAGATCATGAACTCCTTATTGCCAAATTCAGACTTAAATTGAAAAAAGTAGGGAAAACCATCAGGCCATTCAGGTATGACCTAAATCAAATCCCTTACGATTATACAGTGGAAGTGACAAATAGATTCAAGGGATTAGATCTGATAGACAGAGTGCCTGAAGAACTGTGAATGGAGGTCTGTAACAACGTACGAGAGGTGGTGACCAAAACCATCCCTAAGAAAAAGAAATGCAAGAAGGCAAAGTGGTTGTCTGAGGGGGCCTTACAAATAGTTGAGAAGAGAAAGGCAAAGGAGAAAGGGAAAGATATACCCAACTGAATGCAGAGTTCCAGAGAACAGCAAGGAGAGAAAAGAAAGCCTTTTTGAGTGAACAAGCCAAAGAAATAAGAGAAAAACTAGAAATCTCTTCAAAAAAATTAGAGATACCAAGGGAACATTTCATGCAAAGATAAACACAATAAAAGAGAGAAACGGTAAGGACCTAGCAGAAGTAGAAGAGATTAAGAAGAGGTGGAAAGAATAAACAGAAGAACTACACCAGAAAGGTCTTATTGACCTGGATAAGCATGATGGTGTGTGTGGCCACTAACCTAGAGCCGGACATCTTGGAGTATGAAATCAAGTGGGCCTTAGGAAGCATTACTATGAACAAAGCTAGTGGAGGTGATGGAATTCAAGCTGAGCTATTTCAAACCTAAAAGATGATGCTGCACTCAATGTCAGCAAATTTGGAAAACTCAGCAGAGGCCACAGGACTGAAAAAGGTCAGTTTTCATTCCAATCCCAAAGAAAGGTAATATCAAAGAATGTTCAAACTACCATACAATTGTCCTCATTTCACACAGTAGCAAGGTAATGCTCAAAATCCTTCAAGCTAGGTTTCACCAGTACCTGAACCAAAAAATTCCAGATGTTCAAGCTGGATTTAGAAAAGGCAGAGGAACCAGAGATCAAATTGCCAACATCTGCTTGATCATACAGAAAGCAAGGTAATTCCAGAAAAACACCTACTTCTGCTTCACTGACTACACTAAAGCTTTTGACTGTGTGGATCACAACAAGCTGTGGAAAATTCTTAAAGAGATGGGAATACCAGATCACCTTACCTATCTCATGAGAAACCTGTATGTAGGTCAAGAAGCAACAGTTAGAACTGGACATGGAACAAAGGACTGGTTGAAAATTAGGAAAGGAGTACATCAAGGTTGTATATTGTCACCCAGCTTATATAACTTATATGCAGAGTACAACATGTGAAATGCCATGGTGGATGAATCACAAACTGGAATGAAGACTGCCAGGAGAAATATCAACAACCTCAGATATGCAGATGATACCACCCTAATGGCAGAAAGCAAAGAGGAATTGAAGAGCCCCTTGATGAAGGTGAAAGAGGAGAGTGAAAAGGCTGGCTTAAAACTCAGCATTCAGAAAACTAAGATCATCGCATCCAGTCCCATCACTTCATGGCAAACAAATGGGGGAAAAGTGGAAACGGTGGCAGGTTTTTTTTTTCTTGGGTTAAAAAAATCACTGTGGAAGGTTACTGCAGCCATGAAATTAAGATGGTTGCTCCTTGGGAGAAAAGCTATGACAAACCTAGACAGCATATTAAAAAGTAGCGACATCTCTCTGCCAACAAAGGTCCATCCATATAGTCAAAGTTATGGTTTTTGCAGCAGTCATGTACAGATGTGAGAGCTGGACCATGAAGAAATCTGAGCACTGAAGAACTGATGCTTTTGAAGTGTGGTGCTGGAAAAGACTCTTAAGAATTCTTTGGACAGCAAGGAGATCAAACCAGTTAATCCTAAAGGAAATCAACCTGAATATTCATTGGAAGGACTGATGCTGAAGCTGAAGCGCCAATACTTTGGCCACTTGATGCAAAGAACCAACTCGTTGGAAAAGACCCTGATGTTGGGAAAGACAGAGGGCAGGAAGAGAACAGGGCAAGAGAGGATGAAATGCTTGGATGGCATTACTGACAATGAACACAAGTTTGAGCAAACTCCAGGAGATAGTAAGGCACAGGGAAGCCTGGTCTGCTGCAGTCCATGGTGTCACAATGAGTCAAACAAAACTTTGGGACTGAGTAACAACATTGGCAGAACTAAAGGATATAACACCTCTTTTCAACCCTCTTCACAGGAAAATTCAACCATCTTCACAGGAGTAATGACACTGCATGTGCCCTTTCCTGATTTAATTAGGACTTACCAAAATTTGTCTTTGAATAGCTTCTTCTGAAGCATCTTGGTTTTCACACATGTGAATCAACTTACAAGCAACATGCTGCACTGCAAAACAGTAATTCAGTAATTAGACACCCATAAACACAAAACATTCATTCTCCTTTCATATATACATATAAAGAGAAAAGAGGAGTGAAGTAAAATCATATTTGTTGTTAAAAATAGGACTTTTAAAGGACTTTTTAAAAAATCAATTATGAAAAGTAGATGACTTGAAAATTACCAAATGAATAATTTGCTTAAGTTAAACAGATATGTAATTTTCAAATTTTAATTTCTGCAGGTCTTAAATCCCAAAGACTCATATGATGCTCTTGTATGCACCACGCCAGCAGGAAAATTCTAAGAAGATTTGGAATCTAAAGCTATTCAACATCTGACAAAATTTCTGAATATCAGTATATTTTAAGATTATTCTCCTAAAATGTGAAACTTCCTAAATACATTATTTTCTTCAGATGAGGTAAAGTTCTTGAAGCATAACTTAGAAAATACAGATATCTTTGTTGTACAGTTCATTTACCCTGAAAATAGGAAAGCTTTAATAACTGTAACCTTTTTATTTGTGTGGTTTCATCATAAAACATACCCAGATTTTTTAAGATAACTCCACATATAACTGAACTAATTGCCTTGATATTTTTAAAACTCTGCAGCCATTCTATCTATGCAAATATCATTTTAATTAATATTCCAATAAAAACGAGATTTGCCCAGCTTAAATTACAGGGTAATTGAAGTAATCAAATTTTTTTTAACCATCACAAAATGTAAAATTTATTCATTCCCTCAACAAATTTAATTTGTTTCTGGAAAAAAAACTTACAGTAATTTCTAAACATATATTTACATTGTCTTGCATTTCCAGTTTTGAAAATGTTTTTTTTCAAAGTTTACTAGTTTTTCAGTATTCTCAATGACACTGATCTCTCAATTATTTCCCCTCTCCAAAGATATCTTTGGTGCTTCCCTCTCTATTCCTTCCCTTCTACCTTCAAATATATCCATTTCCCTTCTTTGAAAAAATTCAACTAACCCCACTGTGCTTCAAGCTTCCATCCCATTTCACCTCTTCCTCTCATTGCCAAACTTCTTTTTTTTTAATTAATTTATTTGGCTGCATCAGGTCTTAATTGTAGCACTCAGGGTCTTCTGGTTAAGGCATGTGGTCTCTCTAGTTGTGGTGCAGGCTTGCGGGATCTTAGTTCCCTAATCAGGGAACAAATCTGTGTCCCCTGCATTGCAAGGTGGTTCTTAACAAGGACCACCAGGGAAGTCTCAAAACTTCATGAACTGAATGACCTACTATCTCAATTTTATTACTGCTCCCTCTTTTCCCTAATGTCCTGCAATCTGTTAGGCTTCATTATCATTTTACTAAAGCTGCACTCACAAAGATCAGCTTCCCTGACTTCACAGCAACATTTCCCAATGATCATAACCTTTTTTGAAAAATACTACTTCCTTCACCTCACTCTATCCTGGTTCAGCATGAAGCAATGTCCCTCTGTGCGAAATGTCTTAGTCGAAGAACTTTGCTCCAGGCCTACGTTCTTGATCCAGGTGTGTATAGTTATCACCATTAAGCCTTCTAACCAAAGGTGGCTGAGGCTAAGACAGAATGATATTTCAGTATAAAGATGTTTTCTTTGATGCTGTTGCTCTATCCTCATCTTCTCATCAGCCTGTTCTTGGCCCCTCTATACTATAAATATCCTGGTTAGGTGCTTGTTGACCAACTTTACACAAAACAAAGATTTTTTTTCTCACATCTCTAACTTTACACAAAACATAGATTTGCATCTGCTGGCACTTGTGAATTCTTTATTTTTCCTGTTTTATTTAGGTTTAATCCATTCCTTTCTAAATCCTCAAGCATAATGTGCCTGGTATTTTCATTCTGGAGTCTTACCTTGTCCCTTTTACCTACTGCCTGCCATAACATGGTTTGACAACCCTATAAAGGAGTCTGTACTCAATAAGTGGGTAGTGCTTATTTAACTTATATGCAGAGTACATCATGCGAAATGCCAGGCTGGATGAATCACAAGCTGGAATCAAGATTGCTGAGAGAAATATCAATAACCTCAGATACACAGGTGACACCACCCTTATGGCTTCCCTTGTAGCTCAGTCGGTAAAGAATCTGCCTTCAGTGCAGGAGACATGGGTTCGATCCCTGCGTTGGGAAGATCCCCTGGAGAAGGAAATGGCAACCCACTCCAGAAACCTTGCCTGGAAAATCTCATGGACAGAGGAGCCTGGTGGGCTGCAGTCAATGTGGTCACAAAGAGTCGGGCACGACTGAACGACTATCATTTACCATTTTACGACAGAAAGCGAAGAGGAACTAAAGAGCCTCTTGATGAAAGTGAAAGAGGAGAGTGAAAAAGCTGCCTTAAAACTCAACATTCAAAAAACTAAGATCATGGCATCTGGTCCCATCACTCCATGGCAAATAGACGGAGAAACAATGGAAACAGGGACAGACTTTATTTTCTTGGGCTCCAAAATCACTGCAGATGGTGACTGCAGCCATAAAATCAAGACACGTGCTCCTTGGAAGAAAATCTATGACAAACCTAGACAGCATATTAAAAGGCAGAGACATTATTTTGCTGACAAAGGTCCATCTAGTCAAAACTATGGTTTTTCCAGTAGTCATGTATGGATGTGAGAGTTGGACTATAAAGAAAGATGAGCACCGAAGAATCAATGCTTTTGAACTGTGGTGTTGGAGAAGACTCTTGAGAGTCCCTTGGACTGCAAGATCAAACCAGTCAGTCCTGAAGGAAATCAGTCCTGAATATTCATTGGAAGGACTGATGCTGAAGCTAAAGCTCCAATACTTTGGCCACCTGATGTGAAGAACTGACTCATTGGAAAAGACCTGATGCTGGGCAAGATTGAATGCAGGAGGAGAAGGGGACGACAGAGGATGAGATGGTTGGATGGCATCACTGACTCGATGGACATGAGTATGAGTGAGTTCCGGGAGTTGGTGATGGACAGGGAAGCCTGGCCTGCTACAGTCCATGGGGTCACGAAGAGTCGGACATGACTGAGTGACTGAACTGGATAGTGAGTCTCCTCTAGAATATTTTGACTATTCCTTTTATGTCTCCTCTCCGTGCTCTTTTATTTCTTTTACTTAACTGGAAGAATTAAGGCTTAAAATCTCACTACTCTATTCTCTCAACACCATTGGTTCTTAAAATTTGCTGTGCATGAAAATTCCTAAGAATTTTTTTCAAATTATAGACACGCCCAGAATTCCTCCTAAACCCCAAAATCAAAACCTCCAATGATGGGGCCTCGGCATCTGTATTTGAAAAGGCTCCACAAGAGACTCTCATTTATACGAATACTTAAGAACCATTGTTCTTTATTCTCTCCCTCTCAGAATTCAACAGCTTGTGTGGCTTCAACAATCACCTCGATGTGAATAACTATCAAATCTATAGGCAGCCCAAACCTTTCACATGAGCTCCAGTCTCACATCTCTAATTTTACAGTCACCTCAAATACAACAGGTCTAAAACTAAAATTTACAAGTCATTCCTCTACTTCTCGCTTTCTTATTTCTGTCCATTGTTCCATAATCCTTCCAAATAATAAAAAATTAATAGTGCATAAATCTTAAATGACTTTTTTGATCACATAACATAATCCAGGCACATTGAATTTGTTTTTGAGACAAAAATATCTTCCAACCAATCAACATATTTTGGGAATAATTTTTTTTAAAATCAGATGCTTCCTGCACTACATCCTGTATTCCACTGTATCTTAAAAGTACTATACACATAACAAGCACCCAAATATCTAAGAACAGCAGAGTCAGTACATTAGGAAAGGTCCTAGGGCTGCAGCTCCCACTTCATCTACCAAATCCCCACTATTGGGCAAGAAGTGAAAAACAGCCAGAGCAGTGTCCCTTGATATGCACAATGAGAGGAGTTTAGAATTAACCCATTTTAACATCACACAATTCATCTGTGCAGTAGGTTTCTCCCACAGATGAATTTCCAACTCTTCCCTCCTTACAACTTTAGGATCTAAGCCTTCTAGGAGCGGTGATATCAACATTTATCTGAGAGTTAAAGAGAACTGTTCTCTAAACATCTTAATTGAAGAGTGGGCTAATAAATAAGTATATTATTGACTATACTAACCACTAAGTACCCAATACCTACACTGAAGTTATATATAGTTTGGTTTATATTCATATAGATAAATATTTAGTATTAAATCCTATTTGTTGCATACAGACAAAATTCATTTGTCTACAAGGCAAAGTACTCCAGAGATTCACTTTTTGACAGGTTGCCTTAACATACACTTTATAATGAGTCAATATACTTTCCATAAATGTATTAACTGTCACTATCCTTGTTGGAAATCAGTAACTGTCAGCACACTAGATCCTGCCCATTTAGCTAAAGTGCTCATACCCTGCCAGAGAGTGGATCACATTTAATACACCCAAGCAGATGAATATGGTTTGGGGTTTTTTTTTAGGTGTTGTTATTCTTGTTTGCTCTCACAAAAACTTCTATAATTTTCCTCAGTAACTCAGTCCAATGTTTATCAACCCACCTCATGAAGAAACTATTCTTTCAGGTCTTTTTTCAATCTAAATTCCTCACACAGCAACATTTTTCATTATTTTCTTAATCGAGAAGAGAACCTACTATTTGATGGTTCTTCAGAATCCGGAAGATTCTGATCATCTCTTCTCCAGAGAAGTAATCCATGTCCTTTGACATTTCTTCAAGTTCTCCTTTTCCCCACCTCATTTTTAATCATCTTTTTTGTTCACCACCAGACTATTTCTGCAGTGAAGCTTTTAAATTTCTATGAATAAAGAGCTAACCTCTAAAAAACCATAAAACCAAGGCAGAGTTTGCTCAAGAAACTACGGTCTAAGGATTGTTTTGTTTAATTTTCTTTCAACAAATATGCATCTAAGAACTGATCGAAATATTTAAACTACAGGAACACAATTTGATGTACAATAAGAATATTCCTCATAATATGAGTTACAAAACATATACGTACATTTAGCATTCTGTTCTTCATTTATCATCGAACCTGTTTTCTTGGTAATTGTCCAGTTCCACAGGTTTACTGCCATTTCTTCAATCTGTGCAACAGAAACATTTTCTTAGTTAAAATACTGTCTGCCTCCAACAATATTTTCTTTCTTGCATGTTTCACATTTATGTGACTATTGTGGGTCATTTACAGGTCCTCCATAACCAAGTCTCATTTTACCTTTTCTCCCAAAAACATACCATCAGAGTAATTATATCACTGTCCTACCAACACAACTTGTTCATTCCTATCTGTGTACCTTTATTCATACAAACCAGTCAGTCCTAAAGGAAATCAACCCTGAATATTCATTGGAAGGACTGTTGCTGAAGCTCCAATACTTTGGCCACCTGATGTGAAGAGCCAACTCATTGGAAAAGACCCTGATGCTGGGAAAGATGGAGGACAGGAGGAGAAGGGGGCAACAAAGGATGAGATGGTTGGATGGCATCACCAACTTGTTGGACATGAGTTTGAGCAAACTTCAGGAGATAGTGAAGGACAGGGGAGCCTGGCATGCTGCAGTCCATGGGGCTGCAAAGAGTAGGACACAACTTAGTGACTAAACAACAAGAAATTCATACTGTTGGCTTCACCAGATATACCTCCTTCCATTATCTTTATGTAATTCAAATTCAAATTCAACCTCACCAAGAACATACATGAAATTTTCAACAACCACTACATTCTTCATTATCTTTCTCTTCTTTGAATTCCTGTATTCACTAAGTTTCACATAACTGAACAATTAATTATGCTACTTTGTATCACTTATCCTTTGTTTTTGTTGTTACTCTTATTTCCCAACTAGGCTTCTTGATATCAAATATCTTATCTTACTCAATTTATGTAGCACTCATAGTACCTGCCAAAGTGCTAAGTAAAGAATACATATTCAAATAATAAGATTCATTTTACTATGTCCTGTTCTAGGAACAAGGGGAGCAAAGATTTTGGCAGCTTCTTTTGGGGTTTATCTTTCTATCAGGTGGAACCTAGTCAACCAGATGAAAAAATGAATTAATCTCATAGCATCACAAGAATAAAATTTGCAATAAGTTGGCTTCTGGCAAGAGATCTCTAGAGGCAATAGTTGATCCTGGGTGGTACTACCGCCTGAGACCAATATGCCATAGCTCTGGCCTAAATCTCCCAGTGTGCTATAGTGACTATAATAAAAGTTATATACCTACCATTCTTATCATAAACATATTGATATCAAATGACTAAGGAATAATAACTGGAAAAAATTTAAACTCAGTTTGTGTACAATAATGGTACACAATTGTATTTTACTTTATTAGTTTATTTTCTCCAGTGCCACTTTTTCCCCCTACGGTTTCAAATTTCCCTGATGAGCTCCCCTTTAAACAGATTATTTATTTAGCATGGCCATCATTTCACTAACTATTCTGCAGCTAATTATCATGCTCACCTTCATCTCTCTCACATAGTATCCCCATGCCACAACTGACCTAATGATGACTTTCACATGAAGTATTATTTGATATGTTTCATCAAAAGCACATGGAGTTATTTGACTCAAAATTTCCCAGAAGAACAAATGGTATTTAGGGGGAAATATAAACATCCAGAGTAAAGCAGCTTAAAGAAGTTGCCTTTTTTGGTATTTTGGAAAGCAATTTAACAATATGTAAAAAGAGCCAAAAAACGTTCTTATCTTTTGACACAGTAATTATTTTTCTGAAATAATATAAAATATGGAGGGGATAATCTCTGTATTTAATAGTGTTCCTCATATCATTATTTACAATAGTGAAAAATTAAGAACAATATAAATACTCAGTAATAAAGAAACACATAGATAAATTATGATAAATCTACTAGATGGAATGTTATTCAGTCATTTAAGATAGTGATGATCGACTTCCCTGGTGGCCCAGTGGTTAAGACTCCACCTGCCAACACAGGGGACATAGGTTCAATTCTTGGTCCAGGAAGATCTACATGCCTCAGGACAACTAAGCCTGCACGCCACAACTACTAAAGTCCACATGCCCTAGAGTCACAAAACAATAAATACTGTTATGATTCCACTTATATGAGGTACCAAGAGTAGTCAAACTTATAGAGATAGAAAGCAGAATGGTGGTTGACAGAGTCTGGGGAAAAGGAAAATGGAGTTATTGTTTAACAGGATAGGATTTCAGTTTTGCAAGATGAAAAGACTTCAGGAATTGGTTGCACAATGATGTGAATGTACTTGATACTACTGAATTTTACATTTAAAAATAGTTAAGATGGTAAATTTTATGTTATGTATACTTTACCACAATTAAAAATAAAACAAGCACAATGAGATACTACTTTATATTCACTAGGATGGCTATAATAAAAAAGATAGATAACAATAAATTTTGGTGATGATATGGAAAAACTGGCTCACTCATAGACTGCTGGTGGGAATGTAACATGGTACAGTGGAAAACAATCCAGCAGTTCCTCAAAAATATAAAGTTACTACATGACCAGCAAATTCACTCCTAGGTACATACCTAGAAGAAATGACAGAAACCAACAAAATTTCTGTAAAGCAATTATCCTTCAATTAAAAAATATATAAATTTTTTAAAATATGTAAAACCTGTACATGAATGTTCACAGCAGCATTATTTTTAAGACATTCATTCTCCTCAGATTTATATATGGATTTAATATAATCCTTATTAAAATATCAGCATTGCTTTTTTCACTTGGATTAACACTTTTTTTAATTAGAGGATAATTACTTAACAATATTGTGATGGTTTCTGCCATACATCAACATGAATTGACCATAGGTATATATATGTCCCCTCCCTCTTGAACCCTCCTCCCACCTCCCTCCCCATCCCACCCCTCTAAGTTATCACAGAGCACCAGCTTTGGGTTCTCTGTGTAATACATCCAACTTCCACTGGCTATCTATTTTATACATACTAGTGTATATGTTTCAAGGCTATTCTCTCAAATCATCCCACCCTGTCCTTCCCTCACTGTGTCCACAAGTCTATTCTTTAAACATGGACAGCAAAGTCTATGTCTCCTTTGCTGCCCTGCAAATAGTATCATCAATACTATCTTTCTAGATTCCATATATATGTGTTAATATACGATATTTGTCTTTCTCTTTCTGACTTACTTCACTCTGTATAATAGGCTCTAGGTTGATCTACCTCATTAGAACTGACTCAAATGCATTCCTTTTTATACCTGAATAATATTCCATTACTGATGGACCCTGATGATGGAAAAGACTGAAAGCAAAAGATGGTGGCAGAGGATGAGATGGTTGGATAGCATCACCAATTCAGTGGACATGAACTTGGGCAAACTCTGGGAGATAGTGAGGGACAGGGAGTGGTGGTGTGCTAGTCAATGGGGTTGCAAAGAGTCAGAAATGACTTAGCGACTGAACAACAATAATATTCCTTTGTGTATATGTACCACAGTTAGAACTGGACATGGAACAAGAGACTGGTTCCAAATAGGAAAAGGAGGACGTCAAGGCTGGATATTGTCACCCTGCTTATTTAACTTACATGCAGAGTACATCATGAGAAACGCTGGGCTGGAGGAAGCACAAGCTGGAATCAAGATTGCTGGGAGAAATATCAATAACCTCAGATATGCAGATGACACCACCCTTATGGCAGAAAGTGAAGAAGAACTAAATAGCCTCTTGACGAAAGTAAAAGGGAGAGTGAAAAAGTTGGCTTAAAGCTCAACATTCAGAAAACTAAGATCATGGCATCTGGTCCCATCACTTCATGGCAAATAGATGGGGGAACAGTAGAAACAGTGGCTGACTTTATTTTTCTGGGCTCCAAAATCACTGCAGATGCTGACTGCAGCCATGAAATTAAAAGACGCTTACTCCTTGGAAGGAAAGTTATGACCAACCTAGAAAGCATATTAAAAAGCAGAGACATTACTTTGCCAACAAACGTCTGTCTAGTCAAGGCTATGGTTTTTCCAATAGTCATGTATGGATGTGAGAGTTGGACTATAAAGAAAGCTGAGCACCAAAGAATTGATGCTTTTGAATTGTGGTGTTGGAGAAGACTCTTGAGAGTCCCTTGGACTGCAAGAAGATCCAACCAGTCCATCCTAAAGGAGATCAGTCTTGAGTGTTCAATGGAAGGACTGATGTTGAAGCTGAAACTCCAGTACTTTGGCCACCTAATGCAAAGAGCTGACTCATTTGAAAAGACCCTGATGCTGAGAAAGATTGAGGGCAGGAGGAGAAGCGGACGACAGAGGATGAGATGGTTGGATGGCATCACTGACTCGATGGACATGGGTTTGGGTGGACTCCGGGAGTTGGTGATGGACAGGGAGGCCTGGCGTGCTGTGGTTCATGGGGTCGCAAAGAGTTGGACACGACTGAGCAACTGAACTGAACTGAACTGATATATATCACAACTTCCTTATCCATTCATCTGTCAATGGACATCTAGGTTGCTTCCATGTCCTAGATATTGTTAACAGTGCCACAGTAACATTATTTATAGCAGTCAAAAGGTATAAACAACCCAAATGTTCATCAACAGATGAATGGATATACAAAATGTGACACAGCCAAAGAATAAAATATTATTCAGCCATAAAAGGTAATGAATTACAGATACATGCTACAACATGGAAGAACTTTGAAAACATTATGCTAAGGGGAGATCCCCTGGAGAAGGTAAAGGCTACCCACTCCAGTATTCTGACCTGGGGATCGCAAAGAGTCGGACACCACTGAGCGACGTGCACTTTCACTTTCAAGTGAAATAAGTCAATCACAAAAGACCACATATTGTATAATTCCATTTATATAATATATCCAGAATAGGCAAATCCATAGGGACAGAAAGTAGATTAGAAGCTATCTAGAGCTGGAGAAGAGAGAAGGAAGTAGACAGTGACTGTGTTTCTTTCTGGGGTGATGAAAATGTTCTAAAGTTCACTTTGGTGATGAGTGTACAACTCTGTGAAATACTAAAAATCATTGTATTGTATACTTGGGTAAATTACACGGCATATGAATCATATATAAAGCTACATATGTGTGTGTGTGTGTGTGTGTGTGTGTGTGTGTGTGCATGTGTTAGTTACTCAGTCGTGTCCGACTCTTTGCAACTCCATGGACTGTAGCCCACCAGGCTCCTCTGCCCATGGGATTCTCCAGGCAAGAATACCGGAGTGGGTTGCTGTGCCCTTCGTATGAAAGATATTTACAATAAACTTTCTCCTCACCTTTCCATTTATACAGTCACCTAAATGGAAGGATCTGCCCAAGTTAAACATTTTCAAAATGTTTCAGAACCTCATTTCAGAACGTCAAGGCAATTTCAAAATTAAGTGACAGATTTCCAATTAAACACTAGAAAAAAAAAATACCCTCCCCCCAAAAGAAGCAGTACTTCCGAAGGCTTATATTCAACTGAGTTCCCCACTACTAGGTAGTTTCTTATTTTGCTGCAAAAGGAAGGAAAAGAGAATTACTATCAAATAACTAACTACTATGTACAAGATGGGTTTAGAAAAAGCAGAGGAACCAGAGATCAAATTGCCAACATCCGTTGGATCATACAGAAAGCAAGGGAATTCCAGAAAAACACCTTCTGCTTCACTGACTACGCTAAAGCCTTTGACCGTGTGAATCACAACTGTGGAAAATTATAGGAATACCAGACCATCTTACCTGTCTCATGAGAAACTTGTATGCAGGCAAGAAGTAACAATTACAACCGGACATGGAACAACTGACTGGTTCAAAACTGAGAAAGGAGTATGACAAGGCTGTATATTGTCACCCTGTTAACTTACATGCAGAGTATATCATGCAAAGTGCAGGGCTGAATTAATCACAAGCTGGAATTAAGACTGCCAGGAGAAATATCAACAATCTCAGATAAGCAGATGACACCACCCTAATGGCAGAAAGAGAAGAACTAAAAAGCCTCTTGATGAGGGTGAAAGAGGAAAGTGAAAAACCTGACTTAATTCAAAAAACTAGGATCATGGCATCTGGTCCCATCACTTCATGGCACACAGAATGGGCTCCAAAATCACTGCAGATGGTGAGCACAGCCATGAAATTAGAAGATGCTTGCTCCTTGGGATAAAAGCTATATAACAAATCTCGACAGTGTATTAAAAGCAAAGACATCACTTTGCCAACAAAGGTCTGTATAGTCAAAGCTATGGTTTTTCCAGTAATCATGTACACCATAGCTACACCATAAAGCTGCACCATAAAGAAGGCTGAGCACTGAAGAACTGATGCTTTCAAGCTGTGGTGCTGGAGAAGACTCTTGAGAGTCCCTTGGCCTGCAAGATCAAACCAGTCAATCCTAAAGGAAACCAACCCTGAATGGAATGATGCTGAAGCTGATGCTCTAGTACTTTGGCCAGCTGATTCAAAGAGCCGACTCATTAGAAAAGGCCCTGAAAGACTGAAAGCTAAAGGAGAGGGGGCAGGAAGAGAATGAGATGGTTAGATAGCATCACTGACTCAGAGGACATGAATCTGAGCAAACTCCAGGACACAGTGAAGGACAGGGGACCCTGGCGTGCTACAGTCCATGAGTCATAATGTCAGACATGACTTAGCAACTGAACAACAACCCAGGACCTTAAATATGCTATTTTGTTCACTATTCATAACAACACTGGGAGGTGGGTTTTATTATTCTCCTTTAAACATATGAGAAGAGTGAAGCCTAGAGAGGTTAAATAGTACATATTAAATTTGAGACATATTTTTACATTGGTTTCTAAAACACTCTTTTCCCTAAATGTGCCATTAGGCTTGATTTCTACGTATTTAGATTTCATGTTAATCATGAAGACTGTTTGTTTACTTATACATTAATTAAAATAGCAAATCATCAAAACTTATCATAAAACTATTTTTATACCAACCTTACAATCCTGTATTTCACCCATGGACTCTCTGTTGATATTTCCCATGTTCGTGAAGAGTCTATCGATTGTCTCAGGTGTGCTAGGTGAAATGTCTGTTGCAATTAGGTTTTCAACAGTTTCTGAAATAACAATAAATGATAAAAGTTACGTGAACTATCAACATTGGCTGAAAACAGCAAATCATTCTGAAATCTGTTCCTACAGCATGAAGAAACTTCAATGATCCTTAGAGTAAAACTAAACTGGAGATAAAGTTTATTTTAGCTAAAGGAAGAGTACAATTTTCAAATAAATTTTCTATTTCCTGGGAGTCACTTGTTTATAACTTAATCATCATTACTCACTCTCAAAGTAAAATGCATTGACTTCACAAACAGTGTTGCTATTAATAGGTCATTTTAAAATTATAAAATAGAAATTAACAATGTCTTCAAAACTACAAAATGTAGAAATTCTGAAGGGAGACTTAGATATATGCCCTGTAAAATTGAGATACTTATTAATACATTCAAGCATTAAGCAGACATACTCTGAAGTCTTGACCCTACTTTCTTAGAAAAAAATTACATGCCCAGTTAGCAACAACATTAACCAGTTATTGAATCTGTAGAAATGATTTCACCATTTTCTAAAAAGACTTGAGCTCCAGACTCCATATGGCTGAACCTGATTAAACCATAGAATTCCTTAAAACCAAAACATGATGTATAACCATAATTGATGCCTTTCACATTATCAAAATTGAAGTTTTTCCAAACTCGTGTAACAGAGGTCTCCATAACCTACATGTCTCTAATTTGTGCATTGCTTCTGAGCATTAACTAGCATTAACAACACTAATAAGAGCACCTTCTGGAATACTTTTAATCTGCTACAATAAACAATACATCTTCTAAATGAAATTCTTTGGTAAATATCAGAAAATATAGATTCACATAGCCACTTCACAAAGCAAATTATTTTCAAATATACTCAAATATTTTTTAAAGCTCATAGAATCTTTAGAACCCTGCATGATCAGAGATTTTAGGGAAAACATACCATATATATTTCACAGGCCTCAAGTAATGATACATATGAAAATAAAAACCTCTAGCTTCCTTACTTCCATAAAGTAGTTAATAGACTAATATTAAATATTTTGTTTCTTCTAAGATTAGGTAACCATTATGCCTTGTTCAAAATACTGATAACAGAATTAGAGAAGTTTAGAATGGAAGAAAATATTTGCAAATCATATATCTGACTATAAGAGACTATAAAGCACTAGGCAAATGTTAACTTTGTCATTTTTCGACCTTTTCTCACTGAAGAATTCGCAGATAATTATTGTGATTTGGAGTAAAATCTTGACCCTGAAAAGTCTTTGAACTGCTTTGGCTTTTGAATGACTGGTTGAGTTGATGGAGGTCACGGGGAGAGACTTGGCAGGACTGTTGATAGATTTTTTCCTGTGTTGTTAACAGAAGCTCCTGTCCTCAAGGACAGAGAAATCTATTTTCCCTATACTGTACCTAAAATGCTGTCTACCTAATAATTAGAATTAATTGGTACAGATTAACGTGGCTGCCTCAATAGTGACTCCCTGGTTTTAACTAGGATGAATCTCATTTAAATTAACTGAAATCATATTGTAAATCATAGTTTATTTCAGTAGCCAGGAAGATAATTTAATCATTTTCTTTCAAAATGTGCATTCTTGCTGGATATAACCCTAATACAGGATGCTGTCTTCACATCTCAGGAATAGGCTGTATTTATAGAAGCTTTTTTCTGAACTTCTCCCAGAAGAAAGTCTCTCCTTCATAGTGTAACTTGCAACCATTCAGCTATGTGATCTCTATTACTTACTCAGCTTTGCTGACTGCATTTTATCCTAAAGAACTGCAGTGTTGTCATTGCCTCAGCTGGTGTCAGTCAAGTTGCTCAACTGAATGACACTGAAAATATGTTTTGAAAGGATCAGATTATTTTGACAAAGAATGAATTATATAAAACATTAAAAGAACATTCACAAGTCAAAATCACAGTCTCATATACTATGTAACTAGGAGTTATAATTGGTATTCTAATAAAATACCTTTGGATTAAAAAAATGAAGTCAAATTTAAAAGTTTTATATTGGTTTTTTCTTTTTTAAAAGTTAGTTTTCAATTATTTATTTTAATTGGAGGATAACTACTTTACAATATTGTGATGGTTTTTGCCATAATACATCAACAAGAATCGGCCACAGGTATACATGTGTCCTCCTCCTGAAACCCCTTCCCTCCTCCCTCCCCACTGTATCTCGCTCAGTTGTCCCAGAGCACTGGCTTTGGGTACCCTGCTTCATGCATCAAACTTGCACTGGTCATCTATTTTACATATGGTAATGTACATGTTTCAATGCTATTCTCTCAAATCATCCCACCCTTGCCTTCACCCACTGAGTCCAAAGTCTGTCCTTTACATCTGTGTCTCCTTTGCTGCCCTGCATGTAGGATCGTTGGTACCATCTCTTAGCTCAGAGAAGGCAATGGCACCCCACTCCAGTACTCTTGCCTGGAAAATCCCATGGATAGAGGAGCCTGGTACGCTATAGTCCATGGGGTCGCAAGAGTCGGACATGACTATGCGACTTCACTTTCACTTTCACTTTATATAGTCTCTTAGCTTTTTCATATGCATTCTCATTTAACCATCAATGTACGCTGTAAGGGAGATTATTTATTTTAAGAACTTTCTTCTTTTTTAATATTTATTTGGCCGGGTCTTAGTTGCAGCACACAGACTTTCCAGTTGTGGTATACCACTTCTCTAGTTGCAGCATGCAGGCTTAGTTGCCCCTTGGCATGTGGGATCTTAGTTCCTTGTCCAGGGATCAAACCCATATCCCCTGCACTGCAAAGTGGATTTTTAACCACTGGACCACCAGGGAAGTCCTAGAATATACTTTTATTTTATGAGATGCAGGCACTGAGATTTAACAAAGCATAGTAACTTCTTAAAACTGACAGAAAGAGGAAGTAGTAAACTAGGACTTGAACTGAGGCTTTCTAATAATAAATCTTGTACTTTACACTATACTAGGCCTATTGAGAAAGGCCTGGAAGAACTGACTTGCCAGGACTCTGAGACAACTAAAAAATAGTAAAGAAAGAATAAATGAGCCAACACTATTCAGAGTGCTACAGTATAATTCTGTTGTGGGCTAAGAAAAACTCCCAGCAGAGGCTGGTTTTAATGAGGGCAGTCAAAATATCCAAAACAGTGTCAAGGGGGCATGGCAAAAATATTGGACAAACAGGTTAGTGATGGATAAAATCACACTGCAAATCATACTGCCTATCTTATGGTCAGAAAGACAATCATTTTTCTTATGCAATGTTTTAGGAGGACCCAACTGACGAACTGGGTATGGCACAACAGAATCCAATAGTGAATCATAATGTATAGGTCACATGAAACTGCATGCACCATAGTTTTAAGAGAATTATTCACAGCAGTGGATTGTAGTTCTGAGCAGAACCTTCATCCTTGAGAGCAACTAGGAAAGGATACAAGGCAGGCTAACTCCATGAAAATCATGACAGTCAGAAATGATAAAGCTCAACAGGTGCCTAGAGTATACCCGTAGCATGTTAAATATCAAATCTGATGGCCACTATGACTTCATTCCAAAACAACCTCTTCCCTACTTCATAATACTGTTATTCTTTCTTGCTCTGGACAGAACTGGCTCAGGACTGGAGCAAATTTAAGCCTGGGTTCATCAGGAGATAAAGGTACGTAAAATTTTAGAGGGCAACTGGCTGGGAAGCAGGGAGGATAAAAAGGCAAGAGATGACTAGATCATGCTAATCAAAAAAGGAATTTCCAACTTGATTCTGGTGAGGAAATACATCCAGTCTCATCCAGGGTAATAAACTTTAGAGACTAAAGGGTAGAATTATACTTACTCTGAACAAACTATAGTAGTAGGAGGAATATAGGAATATCTCAAAAAGCTACAACTCTGTCCTCTCAATCAAATGCACATTGTATAAAAGTTTCAATGAATTTGGTATTTATTTCTTTCACATGCCTATAAAATGGAAGGTCAAAAACCAAATTCAACTTGCCAATTCATCCAATCCTACCCCTAAGTATCTCTATAGATTTACAAAGTCAATGTATATATTAGTTTTACTCTCATTACATCCTCTTACCCATTGTAGCCAGAGAAGGCGATGGCACCCCACTCCAGTACTCTTGCCTGGAAAATCCCATGGATGGAGGAGCCTGGTAGGCTGCAGTCCATGGGGTTGCGAAGAGTCGGACACCACTGAGCAACTTCACTTTTCACTTTCATGCGTTGGAGAAGGAAATAGCAACCCACTCCAGTGTTCTTGCCTGGAAAATCCCAGGGACAGGGGAGCCTGGTGGGCTGCCGTCTATGGGGTCGCATAGAGTCGGACAACGACTGAAGTGACTTAGCAGCAGCAGCACCCATTGTAGCTGAGCCCTGTTGCTCCTGAGTCTTTTATTCAGCTGAGATCTGGTTTGCTTTAGTTACCACTGTACCAAAGGCTCAGAGAAGGCAATGGCACCCCACTCCAGTACTCTTGCCTGGAAAATCCCATGGACGGAGGAGTCTGGTAGGCTGCAGTCCATGGGGTCGCAAAGAGTCGGACACCGACTGAGCAACTGAACTGAACTGAACTGAAGAAAGAATAGGAAAGGAAAAATGAAGGAGAAAGGGGAGGAGAGAGAAAGAAAGAGCGAGTAATATAGAAATTAAATCCCTGGAGGCTGTAGGTCAGGAGCAGGATAGCACAGTGTGGAATTAAACTTTGTTCAACACCAAGAAGGCAGTTCAAAGGTGAACAGGAAGTTCATCCCGTTTAACCACCCTCACCCATTTCCCTCATCCTTCTCCCCCAAAATTGTAACTATGTGAGGTGACAGATGCCTTAAACAACATTATTGTGGTAATCACTTTGCAATACATATGTATATAAAAACAATATGCTGTACATCTTAAAACTTACACAATATTATATGTCAATTACATCTCAATAAAGCTGAGAAGAAAGGTAAATAGGAGGAATTGGTAACAGAAGTTCATATACAGAGAGCCTCAAGAGGCCTTCAAAGAGATGAATCAAAATTCTAAATCTCGAGTTAAAGCCAAGTACAGAATAAGACAGTGGCCAGTGGAGAAGGAAATGGCAACCCACTCCAGTACTCTTGCCTGGAAAATTCCATGGATGGAGGAGCCTGGTAGGCTACAGTCCATGGGGTCGCAAAGAGTCTGACACAACTGAGTGACTTCACTTTCACTTTCACACAGTCAAAGGCTTTGGCATAGTCAATAAAACAGAAATAGATGTTTTTTTTTTAAAAAAAAGAGACAGTGGCCAGGCTTTGGAAACAACAGAAAATCAGGCAGGTTGAATAAGCATACTCAAGAGCACTAGAGCTCATCAATGAATTTGGTAAAGTTGCAGGATACAAAATGAATATATACAAATCTCTTACATTTCTATACACTAACGACAAAAGATCAGAAAGAGAAATTAAGGAAACTATTCCATTTATTATCGCATCAAAAGAAAAAATACCTTGGAAGCAAAAGACCTGTACTCAGAAAACTATCAGGTACTGATGAAATTAAAGATAACACAAACAGATCAAAAGATTTACCATGTTCTTGGATTGGAAGAATCAGTATTATGAAAATGACTGTATTACCCAAATTAATCTACAGATTCAATATAATCCCTATCAAATTATCAATGCCAGTTTTTCACAGAACTAGAACCAAAAAAATTTACATTTTGTATGGAAACACTAAAGACCCAGAATACCCAAAGCAATCCTGAGAAAGAAAAACAGAGCAGGAGGAATCAGGTTCCCTGACTTCAGACTTATACTACAAAGTTTCTAGTAATCAAAACAATGTGGTACTAGCATCAAAACAAATACAGATCAATGGAAAAGGATAGGAAGTCCAGAGATAAAAAAAAAGATAGAAAGTCCAGAGATAAACCCACACACCTATGATCACCTAATCTATGACAAGGGAGGCAAGAAGATACAATGGAAAAAAGAGCCTCATCAGTAAGTGCTGGGAAAACTGGACAGCTACATAAAAAAGATGACATCAGAACACTCTCTAATATCATACACAAAAATAAACTCAAAATAGATTAAAGACCTAAATGTAAGACCAGATACTATAAATCTCTTAGAGGAAAAGAAAGGCAGAACACTCTCTAACATAAACCACAGAATGATTTTTTTGATCCATTTCCTAGAGTAATGAAAATAACAAAAATAAACAAATGGGACCCAATTAAACTTAAAAGCTTTTGTGCAGCAAGGACTTCCCTGGCAGTCCAGTGGTTAAGACTTCATGCTTTCAATGCAGGGAGTGTGGGTTCGATCCCTAGTCAGAGAACTAAATATCCCACATGCTGTGGAGCAGCTAAAAAAAAGGAATCCATAAACAAAATCAAGACAACGCACAGAATGGGAGAAAACATTTGCAAACGAAGCAACCAGTAAGGATTACTCTCTAAAATATACAAACAGCTAATGTAGCTCAATATCAAAAAATCAAACAATCTAGTCAAAAACTGGACAGAAGACCGAAATAGACATTTCTCCAAATACAGATGGCCAATAGGCACATGAAAAGATGCTCAACATCACTAATTATTAGAGAAATGCAAATCAAAACTACAATGAGGTATCACTTCACACAAGTCAGAATGGCCATCATCAAAAAATCTACAAACATTAAATGTTGGACAGGGTATAGAGAAAAGGGAACCCTCCTACACTGTTGGTGGGAATGTAAATTGGTACAGTCACTATGGAAAACAGTATGGAAGTCCCTTAAAAAGCCAAATATAGAGCTACCATATGACCCAACAATCCTACTCATGGACATATATCTGGAGAAAACCATAATTTGAAAAGATACATGTTCCCCAATGTTCACTACAGCATTATTTACAATACCCAGGTCATGGAAGCAACCTAAATGTCCATCAGAGGAGGAATGTGGTTATACACACACACACAGGAATATTACTCATCCAAAAAAAATAATAATAATAATTTCACCTGCATCAAAATGGATGGACCTAGAGATTGTCACACTGAGTGAAGACAGAAAAAGACAAATAACATATAATATTGCTTATATATGGAATCTAAAAAAAATGGTACAAATGAACCTATTTACAAAACAGCAATAGAGTCACAGATGTAGAAAACAGACTTAGTTATCAAGGCAGAAAGAGGGGGGAGGGATAAATTGGGAGACTGGGATTGACAGATACACACTACTTTATATAAAACAGATAATTAAAGAATCTACTATATAGCACAGGAAACGCTACTCAATACTCTGCAGTGACCTATATGGGAACAGAATCTAAAAAAGAGTGGATACATATGCATGTATAACTGATTCACTTTGCTATAAGCAGAAACTAGCACAACATTGTAAATCAACTATACTCTAATAGAAATTAATTCAAAAAAATAAATACTTTTTTAAAAAGCATACTCAGAGCTTGCTGCCTAATGAACTAATGTCAGTCTTAAGTTTTTAATAACATAACATTCTGCCCTTGGCTCTACTCTATGTAACAATTTTATCAATGATTTGCATGAAGAAGTTGAGAGAGAAACAGGCAAGAAATAAGAGACAAGATATAATCAGGAACAAAAATTAAATCCCCAATTACAGAATGACATTAATGTAAGAAACAAAAAGTCTTGCATTTAAGTCTCTGAAACTAACTCTACCAAAATATGACAATCAAGATGTAGCTTAATATAAGCATGTATTAAAAAAAGACTGAGGGTCTTCTGGGGACCAAAAGCTCAAAATGAGTCATCAGTATGGTGTGATTGCCAGCTCCCCAAAAAAGGAAAAAAAAAATCAATCTTAGCTATAACAGTATCTAAAGACAACAATGATCATTCCTAAATCTAAAGCAAAAGATTATTTTGAGCTTATCATACTGAACCGAGAGAACTGTGTTCTGTTCTGTGTACCATACTTTACAGAATAACATGAAAAGAATAGAGCATGTTCAGAGGACAGCACACAAAATGATGAGAGAACTAGAATCCATGTAATATGAGGAATGACTAAAAGAACTAAAAAAAATGCTGAATCTGAAGAAGAGACTTTCCAGGGACAGAAGTATCTTCAAATAGTTGAAGAGCTGACATGCAGAAAAGGAGTTATAATTATTTAGACACAATGAGTATAATTTAGACCAATTTCTGTTCCTTTTTGACCTTGAAATTGACTGGAACTGTCCATACAAAAAAACAGATGTTATGTCATTCTCCCTGAGAAGAAAATAAGCTAAGCCATCAAAGCTAACCTTTGCTAGAAAAAGCTAAGCCAAGAAGAAAAAAAGCTAGGCCTTTTGTGATCCATTTTTACAAAACTTGACTGAAAAGGTTATGTACACAGAAGATAAAACTCAAATGGACAATAAATCTATGAAAATATACCCAACTTCACTACTTAACAGATAGGCAAATTAAAACATCCATGTAATATGATAACATTAGAGCAAATGGAACTGGCTGGGGAGTATCTAAGAGCTCTCTATACTCTCTGCAACTACTCTGTAAATCTAAAACTGTCCTAAAATAAAATGTTACTTAAAAACAACAACACCCTTCAATCATGCAAAATTTTTTTAAGTCTGACAAAACCAAGTATTACAAAGAATAATAGGAAAGAGAAAGGAAGAGGCAACATAAATTGTTCAAACTACTTTTGACAATGATTTGGCAATATTTGTTAAGTTAAAGATGCTTATAGCATTTGACCCAGCAGTTCAAATTCTTAATTACAATACAGAGTAGCACTGCCACTAAAACGTAGCCACAACCATGTGAGACTATTGAGCACTTGAAATGTGGCAAGTCCAAAATGAGATATGCTTTAAGTATAAAATACATACTAGACTTCAATGATTTTGAATAGAAAAGAAAAAGGTAAACTATTTCATTAATAATTTTTTTATTGATTACATGTTGAAATGATAACATTTTGGATATACTGAGCTAAATAATTTCTATTGTTAAAATTAATTTCATCCGTTTAAGCTTTTTTAATGTGGTACAAAAAATACAAAATTCTTTACATTTGCACTGTTTCAATTGTACAGCACTGCCCTAGAGCTTCATCCACTAGTGTTCAAGAAATAAATTAATTTAATGAGTCATAATCAACATTTACATTTTTAAAATAAAAAGCACAGAATAGAAAATATTCATATCAAAAAGCATAGAATAGAAAATATTACATACACATACACTGTATGTAATAAGGGTAAAATGATTTTGTTAAACTTTTGATACAGTGTGTATATACCAAGATGTGATGGAAAATATATCTCCTTTCCATAGGTGGTAGTGGTAGTCAAAAATGTTTGAAAGCTCCTGATAAACTCTTCAAAACACAATGTTGTAATGCTGTTGAGATTAGATAAATTGTGGTACACTTATAGTCAGTGTAATATTACTAATAAACAGTATAAATAAATGAACTAGAGCTAAAATATCTGTATGGGTAAATATCCAAAACATAATACAAAGCAAAAAAAAAAAAATACAAGTTGCAGAAAAAAATCATACAAAATGACACAATTTATGTAATACTTCAAAGATGAAAAAAAGGCACCTTAATCTTTTAGAGGGCATCCCTGGAGGCTCAGATGGTAAAGAATCCACCTACAAGGCAGGAGACCTGGGTTCAATCCCTAGGTTGGGAAGATCCCCTGGAGAAGTGTATCGCAACCCAATCCAATATTCTTGCCCAGAAAATCCCCATGGACAGAGGAGCCTGGCAGGCTACAGTCCATGGGGTCGCAAAGAGTCGGACAAAACTGAGCAACTAAGCACAACCTTTTAGAAGTATGTGGCAAAATGTGAAGATTCAACAAAACTTAGTGGTAGTTTTACAGGTCTTCATTATATTCTTAAACTTTTCTACGTGCTTCAAATATTTATGTAAATACCAGGTCTCAAATACAATATATTTAAAAGTAATAATCCCTACTCAATGTTTTTAACCCTTAAGATGAAAGTGCAAGTCACTCAGTCGTGTTCGACTCTTTGTGATCCCATGGACTATACAGTCCCTGGCATTCTCCAGGCTAGAACACTGGAGTGGGTAGCGTTTCTCTCTCCAGGGGATTTTCCCAACTCAGAGATCGAACCAAGGTCTCCCAAGTTGCCGGTGGATTCTTTACCCGCTGAGCCACATGCGAAGCCCTAAAATAGCATATCCTAAATCAAAACTTAAGGTAAGTGGTAGTGGGCTTTGTTGTTGTTGTAAAATGATAAGCATTAACAAAATACTGACCTAAACTTTTTTAAGTCACAGATTTGTAGCCAATCTGGTTATGACATATTTCATTATTATATGAACGTGAATGCAAATGTACCTTAGGTCTAATCATGTCCCCCCCTCCCCCCCTCCCCGAAAAAAGAAATACGGTAAACTCTTCCATACCTGGCATGGTTGCGGAATCTGGTTTTCTAGTCAATTGAACTGCTTTTTTAACTAAGAATTCCCACAAATAGCATCCATTGAGTACCAATTTTCAAAAGAATTAAGATACAATAAAATGCACTTAAACCTAATGCTACACAGGATATAATTTATTTTTCACTGATGATTATGGAAAGGCACTTCAGGATCTAGCAGTAATTTTTTTAATGTCCTTAACACAGATTTCTATTTCAGATTAAACCAGTATTACTACCGGAGAAGGCAATGTCACCCCACTCCAGTGTTTTTGCCTGGAGAATCCCAGGGACAGGGGAGCCTGGTGGGCTGCCATCTATGGGGTCGCAGAGTCGGACACGACTGAAGCGACTTAGCAGCAGCAGCAGCAGTGTTACTACGCACACATAAAAATCCCGAGAAAACAAGCTTTAAATTGTGAATTCTATTTCCCTACGCTAGTTTATAAAAGGATTCCAGTGTCTTAAACATTAACACTGTTTTCCAATACATAAATGAGAAAACTTGGAGCTATGGATACTCCGAAGAGACAAAATTAGGAAACAAAATACATTCAGATCTTAGACAAGGCAGCAAATAGTTAAACATTTTCTTTACTATTTTGACATTTTCTAGTGTAAAGCTAAATACCTTTAAACTCCACGAAACGACAATCAGTGCTGTCCATTTTGGAATCTCTGGCTCAGAACTATGAAATAAGAAAATATTTTAATATTCTGTCCTTTATTCTCCAGCTTCTCAATAAATTTCTTTTCAAATTCTTCCTGTCAGTTCTGTTCCAAAAGAAAAAATGCTGAGGAAATTTTTAAACCCAGAAAAAGCAGTTAATGAAGGCCAGGGTCAAGCTCCTGCGACACGAACTCACCTTACAGAAAATTTTCATCTCGAGTCTTAGGACAATCCGCCCCGCAACACAAAAACCGCCCGGGGCTCGGGCAACACTAAAACCGCCCGGGCTCGGGCTACCCTGTGATTGGTCTGTCTGCTTGTTGCCTCCTCTAATTGGTTCAAAATCTCCCACCCTGCCGCCATAGCGTGAAAGCACCCAATCACTGAACGCCCTTTTTCCCGCTCTGCAGACATAGCTAGCGCGCCTCAGCTCCCTGCCCCCAACGGTCACTAACCGTGCAGCTTCAACCGAATTTTAAGTCCTTCACAACCAAACTACAAAAAAATCTCCCACCCTGCCGCCATAGCGTGAAAGCATCCCATCACTGAACGCCCTTTTTCCCGCTCTGCAGACATAGCTAGCGCGCCTCAGCTCCCTGCCCCCAACGGTCACTAACCGTGCAGCTTCAACCGAATTTTAAGTCCTTCACAACCAAACTACAATAAAACCTCCCACCCTGCCACCATAGCGTGAAAGCATCCAATCACTGAACGCCCTTTTTCCCGCTCTGCAGACATAGCTAGCGCGCCTCAGCTCCCTGCCCCCAACGGTCACTAACCGCGCAGCTTCAACCGAATTTTAAGTCCTTCACAACCAAACTACAAAAAAATCTCCCACCCTGCCGCCATATCGTGAAAGCATCCCATCACTGAACGCCCTTTTTCCTGCTCTGCGGACATAGCTAGCGCGCCTCAGCTCCCTGCCCCCAACGGTCACTAACCGTGCAGCTTCAACCGAATTTTAAGTCCTTCACAACCAAACTACAATAAAACCTCCCACCCTGCCACCATAGCGTGAAAGCATCCAATCACTGAACGCCCTTTTTCCCGCTCTGCGGACATAGCTAGCGCGCCTCAGCTCCCTGCCCCCAACGGTCACTAACCGTGCAGCTTCAACCGAATTTTAAGTCCTTCACAACCAAACTACAATAAAACCTCCCACCCTGCCGCCATAGCGTGAAAGCATCCCATCACTGAACGCCCTTTTTCCCGCTCTGCAGACATAGCTAGCGCGCCTCAGCTCCCTGCCCCCAACGGTCACTAACCGTGCAGCTTCAACCGAATTTTAAGTCCTTCACATCCAAACTACAATAAAATCTCCCACCCTGCCGCCATAGCGTCAAAGCGTTCAATCACTGAACGTCCTTTTTCCCGCTCTGCAGACATAGCTAGCGCGCCTCAGCTCCCTGCCCCCAACGGTCACTAACCGTGCAGCTTCAACCGAATTTTAAGTCTTTCACATCCAAACTGCAATAAATATCTCCCACTTTCAGTGGCCCCACACCACTGTCCATACTTCACCCATGTCCCCAAACCCTGCCTTTTGCCCACCTTCTTTCACCCGAGAGTTAGTTTTATAGCTCAAAATCACTGCCTCAGAACCACTTTAAAAAGTATTTGCCTATGGCCACTTCATGTTAATGTCTGGCAGAGGCAATCACAATATTGTAAAGTAATTATCCTCTGATTAAATAAAATAATTTTTTTAAAGTGGTAACCTAACGGCAGCCATCTCTTTGCTAATTAGAAACCACCCAACTAACCTGTCCCTGATCCTCCCTCTAGCACTTCCGACCAAAAAATCACTTACATCAGCCGGTAGAGCCGATGCCACTGCGCTCCTCCGCTTCCCGAGTCCACAGTGCGAGTCGTCGACGAAGACGAGAACGCCAGACGCCGCACGCAGACGCCGCACGCCAGACGCCGCACGCCAGACGCCGCACGCCAGACGCCGCACGCCAGACGCCAGGAAAGCTCCTCCCCCAATAGTGACGTAAGTCAAACGCCCCCGTCACAGAGCTGTTCGGATGCAGAGCCTGAGCTTCCAAGCGCAGTCTGTACATGAAGTTCTGGCGATGCAGTTTAGAGGGCTGGAGTGAGAATCACTGAGAGTGAGGGAGTATAGTGCAATACTAAAACATACTGCAGTTACTACAGGAAGAGTGCAGATGGTGAGGGTTACAGGAAAGAGGAGAGCAGGTCTTCGAAAGAAAAAAAAAGGGAGGGAGGGAAGAAAGAAAGAAAAGAAAGTAAAATAAACAACGTTGCCCACTGATATTCAAGAGTAGCAAAGTCAGAAATATCAGAAGTTGAGGAGACTGAAAAATCCTGAGTTCCATGGTATGTTTCTGCTGCCCTGCCCTTGTCAAGTCTTAAGAAAAATACTCAATGACTCCCCTGCAGGTTCACAGAAAGGTCAAGGGACCTACCCAACTCCAAACAAATGATTTCATTGATGGTGTGGAATATATATATGTGAATATGTTTGATTCCAGCTAAATCTATGAGTGATGCTTGCAAGCAAGGAGTTGGCCTCTGCTGAAATCTACACTCAGAGACAGCGGTGTTAAGACATGATGTCTCCATATTTGGAGACACCCCATATCAAAACATTAACAAGCCTCCCACTTCTTTTCTCACATACCCCTCTTTTAAGCCCTGTGCACCTCAGTCAAGCAGGATGTGGAGCTGGCTAACAAGATGAAGAGAAGAGATTATGGCTTCAAATCTGGGAACACTAACAGAGCTTCCTCCTGACCCTGAGAGTCTCAGATTCAGTCATTATTTACTATAGAAAAGATGAGATGTCTAAAAATAATTTCTTTTCCCTCTTCAAAATTTTCTGCATCTAAATCACATAGTATCATGAAGAAAAGGGTGAAAACAGGAAATACTGCTGTTAAATACTTTTCTTTTGGATCTTGCTCTATTAAACCCTGGTATATAATTCACAATCCTAAATTGCTAGATTAGGGGAAGAAGTATGGTGGAAAAGGGCAATGTGTGTGTGTGTGTGTGTGTGTGTGTGTGTGTGTGTGTGTGTGTATGTTCAGTTGCTTAGTTGCGTCCAACTCTTTGTGACCCCAAGGACTGTACCAGGCTCCTCTGTCCATGGGATTTTCCAAACAAGAATACTAGAGTGATATTTACTCCTCCTAGGGATTTTCCTGACCGAGGGATCGAACCTGCATCTCCTGCATTGGCAGGTAGATTCTTTACCACTCGAGCCACCTGGGAAGCCCAAAGGCAGTAGAGTATCCCATAACTGACTGAATCTTTATGCACTACATACTGTGTGACCTGGAGCTAGCTACTTAGAATCTCAGTACCTCAATTTCCCCATCTGTAAGATGGGAATAAAAGTCATTCTAGGCTTCTGGTTCAATGGAATAGTGTACATATTAACATCTAAAACAGTGGCTGGCATATGGTAGGTACTTATCAAATGTAAGTTCCCATTGTAATTCCCTATTTCCTGGTTGGCAGTTAAGAGCTCCCAACTTCCATCATCCTATCTAAGCCCTTGGCTGTAGCATAACTCCTTTGTTCATGGATGAACAAATGAACAAACAGGATGATAATGAGACCTCAGTTCTCAAGCCTACAGTGGTCCTTTGAGAGCTCTTAGTTTTTAATAATGTCTGGAGTAGAATGACTATTATATTATCCAAGATTATATAAGGCATCCAGGAATCAAGTGACTCAGTTCATCAATACTGACTGCCAATATGACTCCAAAGTCAGGTCTACTTACTGAGCTGACACCACTGCATTGAAAGGGCCAGTGAGAAAAGGAAAATATGCAGAAAGGTGAAAAACCCTTATGTTATATGGGTATCTCCAATGTTTTTGTTTTTGGTCTCGATAGCCTCTTTAGATGTTACAAGTAAATGAGGATTAAGAGACAGAAAAAACAGTAAAAGAGAGAGAGCAGAGGAAAGGAGATAAAAGAAGCTGGTGCGTGTTGAGAATGACATGCAAGAGTGAGCAGTGAAATACCATTAAGCAGCACTCAACTTGCTGTAAATTATCTTCCCATTCCCCTAGCATAAACTATAAATTTTCCACTCCAACCCTTTAACAAATTAGTGCAGGAATTGTGAGATAGTACATAAGGCAGGTGAACAGCTTGGACTCTAATGAGAGCTTATTAAGACTCTCATTAATAGAGTGGATTAAAAGAAAATAAGCAGCTGAGAATACAAATTAGTTAATAAGCATTACACCTTGTCAAAAGAAGAAAAAGACCTCTAGAATAAATATGTAAGTATAGGCTGGAAAATTCCAAAAACAAATTAATACTTAAGCAAGGAACAGGCTTATTCTACTAGATATTAAAACTACCATAAATAAAATTATATGGTAATAGTGCATACAGAGAAATGGAACAAAATAGAGTCCAGAAACAGATCCAAGTATATATAGAAAGGATTCAAATCAGTGGAGAAAAGAGCTAGTCAGGAAAAAGTATTGAAGTGAGATAGCCATTTTAAAAGAATAATAAAACCAGATCCCTGACTTACTTCATAATCTAAAATGAATTCTGAATTAATCAAAGACTAAATTGAATCATAAAACTTCTAAAGGAAGCTTGAGTGAATATTTTATAAACACAACAAGATTTAAACATGATCTGAAACCAGAATCAAAATGGGAAAATAATAAGTTTTACCACATAAAAATTAAAATCTTCCTAATGGTACTGTAAGCAAGGTTGAAAGACAAACCACAGATTAGAAAAAGGTACTTTCAACATATGTAACAGACAAACAGTTAACATATCTAACATGAGAGCTCTTAAAGTTAAAAAAAAAATTCTCTAGCACAGAAATCAGCAAAGGACTTGATCAGACAATTTTCACAGGAAGAAATATAAATAGCCAATAAACACATGAAGAGATATTCAGCCTCACCAGTAATCAAAAAAATGCAAATGAAGCAAGTGAATTTTTTTCATTTATCAGATTGGCAAAGGTTAAAAAGATTAACAAAACTTCAAATTGATAAGATGTACAAAAGACCCACTCTTGTGCACTCTTGGTAGGAGTACAAATGGGTATCAAAATCTTAAAAGTGGGGGCTTCCCTGGTGGTCCAGTGGCTAAGACTCCCATGTTCCCAGTTCTGGGGGTCTCAGGTTCAATCCCTTGTTGGAGAACTAAGATCCCATATGCCACAACCAAGACCCAGCACAGCCAAATAAATAAATGAATATATCTTTTAAAAATCTTAGAATGTATATACCCTGTTTCACAACAATTCCTCTTCTAGGAATTTTCCTAAAGAAAAAATTGGAAAATTCTGCAAAGATAGATTAACAGAAATGTTCACTGACACATTGTAAATCTCTTAAATGGTCACCTAGTTGAATCTGGACTATTTATACAGCCTAGTATATATTAATACCATATAGTGGAATACTTATACAGCCTTTAAAGACACTGCTGAGAAAACAATCTAAATGTATAAGATGGGAAATGCCTGTATCCTACCATTGAATTTTAAAAAGAAGTTACTAACTGCTCAAAAAGGTGTAATTTTATAGATTTGAATAACTACAAAAACTATTATACAGGGAGTTCCCTGGTGGTCCAGTAGTTAGGACTCAGCACTTTCATTGCAGTGGCCCCAGGTTCTATCTCTAGTCAGAGAACTAAGATCCCACAAGCCGTGTGGTGTGGCCAAAAAAAAAAAAACTACTATACATACAACAGATATGCAACAAAGATTTACTGTATAGCACAGGGAATTATACCCAATGTCTTGCAATAACCTATAAATGGAAAAGAATCTGTAACAAAGCTGAATCACTATGCTGGACCCCTGAAACTAACACAATTGTAAATCAAGTATATGCGTGTGTAGCTGCTAAATCATGTCCAACTTTTTGTGATCCCATGGACTGTAGCCCGCCAGGCTCCTCTGTCCATGGGATTCTCCAGGCAAGAATACTGGAGTGGGTTACCATGCCCTCCTCCAGGGAATCTTCCCAACCCAAGGATCGTACCCGGGTCTTGGGCATCTCCTGCATTGGCAGGTGGGTTCTTTACCAGCTGAGCCACAAGGGAAGCCTTAAATAAAAATAAATAAATATTAAAAAAAATAATAAACTATTGGGATGGTTTCTGTCTGAGTATGAATGGGAAGAAACATAAGTGGCTACAGGGACCAACCAATCCCACTAAAACGTAAATTGAAAAAAGAAAACAGTTCACAGAAAGATAAACACCTATGTATGTATATTTTAACAAAAATGTGTGGAAGAGTATTTACCAAAATATTAATGTTTATTTTTGAGTGTTGGGACTTGGGATTCTTTATATCTTTCAGTTTTTCAGTGTCCTACAGTGAACACATTTTTACCATTAGGGGAAAAAAGAAAAGCTATTTCCATTTTTAAAAATTCACAGGAAGATGAGGAAGTTTTTATCTGATGGGCATGTGTTTTTGCAATAAAGTATGAGACAGTCAACAGCAGAGAGTACAAGGGAGAGATCTGAAGAACGTGAATAAGGTAAGAAATAGTTGTTTCAGAGAGCAGGGGAATCAGAGAGAAAAAGAGGATTTCCAGCACATTTGAGGGCCTGGTCAAACTTGATTGTTAACCCACCCACCTGTGTGATTGCCACCAACAATCTTGAACTACAGAGGTTAAAGTATGAAAAAGATGTCTGGATTCCTCTGGCTGGGGTGGAGAGTACTCTGGAGTATTGCCTAGTGAGATAAAGATATTCACAAGAATGATAATGATAATAAATTCAGAAATATAAGTGTAAAAGAGAACAAGCAAAGATTTGAGGAAGCTGATAAAAAGAGAGAAAGTATATCTGAAGAGTTGGGGAGTAGTGAATTGGAAGACTCATGAGGCCAGAATTGTGGCAGTGGGGTTACTTGGACAAATGAGCTGTAGCTTGAGAAGATGTATACAGAAAATGTGATGTAAGTATCTGAGGTGTAATTCATTGAAACAAATCACAGACCCACTCTCACCTTCACTTATTATAACACTAATACACACACTTCCTGTCCTTTAGTTGCAGGCCCTGGAATTAACTGAGTTCAAGAGTGACTGGAACCTACCTCTCCTTTCATTATCCACTTCAGTACTTCAAAATCCTAGGCTCTGGGCAAACAGAATTATAAACTTTCCATCTTCTTGCCTTTGGCACAACATTCCCTCCTCCTGAAATGCTCTCCCATCACATCTGAAATTACATATTTTACCCATCCTTTAACAGTTTAAAAGCTTCAACCTCCAGGAAGATTTCACAGAACTCCCTCATGTAACTGGTACTTCATGCATACCTCTCTTATGATACTTATTATTTCCCACTTTGGGTCTATACTTATTTGGGGCAATTTTATCTCTGACTCTTTGAAGAGATTGACTGGACCATGCTTAAAGAAATTTTCTACTCCAGCTTCAAGCATAGCATCCTACAGAGATTATTCACTGTATTAACTGTTTCCAAAATATGGTGTATGCCATTATTTTAGGTGATGCACAGCCAAGCATTTTTTAATAGTTGGATATTTTAACGTGTATTAGAAAAATTCTGTTTTCCACTTATAATAGTGGTAAAATGTTTTCTTTTTTAATTAATTTATATATTTTTTGGCCATCCTGGGTCTTGGTTGCTGCACACAGGCTTTCTCTAGTTTCAGCAAGTGGGGGCTACTCTCTAGTTCCAGTGGGTGGTCTTCTAATTGTGGTGGCTTCTCTTGTTGTAGCACACAGGCTCAGTAGTTGTGGTGCACAGGCTTAGTTGCCCCATAGCATGTGGGATCTTCCCGGATCAGGGATTGAACCCATGTCCCCTGCATTGGCAGATGGATTCTTAACCACTGGATCACCAGGGAAGTCCCCAAATAGTTTTTTAAAAGATGTATATATTTAATCTTAAAAACTGTGTTTTTTTTTTATAAATAGTATAGTACTTACACAAATAGAGAAAAATTCATGAAGGTTATACTTAGCTGTCTGAGACACTGCACTGAAAGAAAAAATACCTAGAGAACCGAATCAAAGAACTACTCCTTCCTTCACAAATGGTTTGTTTAAACAGTAGTGCCAGGATGTATTACGCTCTCTCCATTGACAATCTCTTTTAAGCATATTGTATTCTTGTATTTACAAGAATTGCCCACCTAAAAAGAAAAATCTCTCCCTCAACTCCCTCCAGCTGTACCCTGAAATGCTCGTCTACAGCACACATTCTCTTCCTCACCTTCCATTCACAATCCACTGCAATCTCGCCTCCCCCACATCTGACAGAACCTGCTCTTAAAATTATCAATTATCTACTAACTGACAAAACCAATGAAACCTTTCTGTCATCTTATTTAACTTTACTCTCTAGGCAGTATTTGGCATTGTTGACTGCTCCTGAGAAGTTTCTTCCCCCCTAGACTGCCACATCACTCTCCTGTCTCCTCAGTCATTCCTTCTCCATTTCCTCCTGCACTGCGTCTTCCTCCTCCATCCTTTCAATGTTAGTTCTAGTCTTTTACTATGATTATAAAAGGAATTTTAAAAGTTATGTTTGTATCTAGTAAAAAACTGAAAAAGTACAGAAGAGAAACCAGAAGTTTCTGGCTAATTTTTCCAGAAAAAAAAATATGTATAGATGCATTCTCTTTTGTTCACATAAATATTTTGCACCTTGGGGGTCATTATTCCATTTTGTTCTGTCTCTGCTTAAAATGTCTTGGATCTCTGTCCATCTATATCATCTCTTGGCACATATAATTCTATCTCATCTTTTTTAAGTAAATACCATGCTGTTTTATTTTATTTAGATTTATAATAAGCTTTATATTCAGAAAAGCAAGATCTTCTACCATGCTATCTCATCTTTCTAATGGCTGTATTAAGTATTCCACTGAATTAATGTATTGTAACTTAACTAGTTCCTGGCTGGTGCATAGTAGGTGGTTTCCAACTTTGACAGTATTATGAAAAATGTCACTGTAAATATCCTTATATATGTAAAATTTTAATTCCTATCAATGAAATTATCAGATTAAAAAGGATGTGTTTTTAATTCTGGTATCATCAAATTACCCTCCACAAGTCACAAAAATATATATCCCTATCATGCATAAGATTGCCTTTTACCCTCACTTTTGCCAGTGCCTTGTCATTGAAATTTGTTTTGCCAGTCTGTAAGAACTGAATTCTCATGATTGTTTTCATTTGCATTTCTTTGATGAGTGAGGTTGAGTATCTTTTTTATATTTGTTTGCATTTTATATTTTTTCTGAAAAAAATATACTCATTTTTCTTTACTCATTTTTTTCTCAGGTTATTCATCTCATATTGACTTTTTATGAGTTCTTTGTATATAAAAGAAATCATATAATTTGTGCTTCAATTTTTTTGATTGTCTATTTCACCCCAAGGCAATCTTTAGCCCCACATAGCTTCCATTACATACTCATCTGCTCTCTGATGATCATTCACCCAGAAATCTAAATCAGCCACTTTTTTCTTACCTCGTACATCCACATGACCAAAATTCTTGAAATACTTTGCCCAAATGACTATGATTCTCTTCTAGTTACTGCTAGCAATGTCACACAGGGGTTAAAGAGTACATGCTGCCGAGTCAGAACTGAGTTTGTATCCTGGCCCTAATCATTCAAACTTATGTGACCTACAGCATATTCCTTACCCCAAACCTGTTCCCTTATCTGTAAAAAATAATTATCATAACATCTACTTCTTTATTGCAAGAACTAAGAGATTTATGCACACTATCTGGCCTATAATAAATACTCAATAAATGGCAGCTATTATCACACTTCTCTAACTTCCCCCACCCTCTTCCAAGCTATCCTCCTTGCTGCTGCCAGCCTAATAAATCCAACCACCTCTTTTGCTTGGAATCATTCAGTGACAACACCCTCTCCCCTCCACACACACACACACACCATTTTAAGATAATGTCTGAATTCCTAAGTAGGGTACACCAGGCCATCCGCGTGTCATCTTTCACCACAACCCCATACATGCTGCCCTTCAGCCACATTAAACTATATGTCATACTCCCAATATAGTATGCCTTTTCACACTCCCACAGCCTTGTGCACTGTTCACTGGCAGACAAGCCCTCTCCCTCAGTCCATTTCATAAACACCTACTCAAGGGAATTCCCTGGCAGTCCAGTGGTTAGGACTCTGAGCTTTCCCTGCAGAGGCCCCAGATTAATCCCCCATGAGGCACACCGAAGTCAAGCACATCCTTTTCCATGCTTCTGCAGCACTCAGCACTTACCTCTACCCTGGGACAAATCACACTGTTTCCTGCTGACCTGCTTGTCTCCACCACTAAATGATGAGTTCCTTGAGAGCAAGGACTATGTTTTATTCATGTTTGTATCCTCAGCACCCAGCATAGGGCCTAGCATTTTATAGGAGCTCCTCATATGCTTGTTGAGTAAATGGATGAATGAATAGTTCTTGGTTTGAGCAACTCTAACCTCTGTTCCCTTACAACAAGTATCTATAACATACACAGTCCTTTACCCACTCTCTCCTACTGTCCCTTCCTCTTCCCAGAAGTACCAAACACCCCAGCCAAAATTTCTGTTGTGCAGGCAGTCACAGGAGTCTGGGACTGGTCCAACTAGAAGGAGTGAACAGAAGACAATGGTCTCAGTGTTGGTCTTGACCAATGCCAGTGTTGAGATCAGAGTCCACCCCCAAATCCCAGAGATGAGTGTTGCTGCCTACTTATTTACAAACTAACCTTTCATGTAGCAAGCGGGAAGTATCTCAAGTTTGTTGCCTGAAGTGGGATTAGATATGATGGCTACTTACACCATCCTACTCAAACCCCAAGCCAATAAGAAGCACACACAGGCACAGCAGATACTTTTGTGCCAACAGAGCAAACAAAAGACACTTATCTGAAGTTCTCCACACTGAAAGTCAGGCTCCATATCACCTCTAGCAAGCAAAGAACAAAACATAAATTCTTTTTCTAGTTTCTTTTAATAATAATTTTTTAAAAGCTGGTTAAGTAACTACAGATACAATTAAAAAGTAAACGACTGAAAAAAAAAAAAAGATGAGAAACAGCAAAGACACATCCTTGACTCCACAGTAAATACAGAGCTCTATCCATGTTCCCCCACCAACATTCTATGGGAAGCCTAGCTCTCAGTGTGGTCAGGAGTACACTCCATTATTGTGCAGGGAGACCAGACAGCATTCAGGTGTGATGATGTCAAATCGAATGCACACAGGCACTGCTGAGGTCCAAATCTACAGTTCTGGCCCTAGAATTGAGTGAGGGTTTGTCACTCTTAACCTCTTCCAGGCTGTGCCGCATCCCATAGCCGAAGTAGATAGCAAATCCTAGTGGGAAAAGGTAGCTGTGAGGTAGAGAAATAGTGGTCTGCAAAGGCTTAATATGGCTCCTACTTGAGACCAAGACAGAAAGGAGGTGGGATAAGACCCAAGAGGCCTACTCTTCCCAAGAATACCTACCAATCAGCATCCAGACCCCAAATCGGGCCCAGGTGCCAGCTGTCATCTGCATCATAAGGTAAATATTCACAAAGATGCTCATTAGTGGGAGAAAAGGCAAAGCAGGTACCTGGGAACAAAGCAAAATCTTCTTTGTACAGACCACAAGGTAAGATAGAAGAGATCCCTAACCTTTTTTAGCCAGGAAAGGGAGAGGCTGACTCCTACTCATGCTGTGTGTTTCAGTGCCTGCTCATGTAGTGTACCTCATATGGGACTCAAGAATATGCAGAGTCTGGGGAAATGGAACAGGAAAGAAATAAGCATCAAATAAGACGTTTTGGCCTAGGTATCTCCTATATCTTTCCCTTCTTGTCCAGTGAAAGAATATGTGAGACTGCGAGCTATCTAGAACCTATTCTTCGAAGATGGGTTAGTTGCAGGGAAAGGTCATTTACCTTAAAGTGAAGTTTGGCAGAGCTCTGTGGCTGTCTCCAGATGACTCCAGTGATCCCAGTAATGAGCATCAGGAGCAGCACAACCACTGCAACCCACACTGGGTCTCCAGAAAGCAGTGGAATGGACCACTGGGCCAGTACTAGGCAAAGGACACTCAGCAGCAGAGCTTCAAGAGTCAAGTTGAAAAGCATTAAGACCAGTTCTTGAGAGCAACATTAAGCACCCCATTCCAAGGAGAGCCACCCTCTCTCCAGTTCACATCATGCTTACTCAAGAGAAAAATTCCAGTGCTCACCAAGCAGTGAGGAACAAACATAGACAACTTGGCCAGAGAGTAGAGTGGGGATGGAGTTGAGTGGACAAAATAGTCCCTGTAGGGTCAGTTTCTCTGCTTCAAGGATCTCCTCCTGCAACTCCACTTCATCTTCCTCATTCCTCATCTCCTGGTCAGGCTGATACCTGAGGCAAGAGGAAGATGGGAGTATTAAGAACAACCCTTAACCATCATCTCCCAGGCAGGTTAACCTTCCTCATCACCACTAAGGGTAGTCGCATTTTTTGGCAGGGAGGGATAGCCATACTCCTCGAGGAGTCAGGATGATCAAGGCAGTGGGGGGCGGGGAGAGAAGCAGATCCCCATCACTCTTCATCTAAGAATTAAAACCCAAACGACAGTATGCAGAGGAAAGGAGCCTCACCTGAGGATGAGAACACAAATAGCCACCAGGGAATAAGCAAGCAGGGTCCCAATTGACATGAGGTCCACCAGATCAGTGAGTTCAAAGAGGAATGCCATGAATGCTGAAATTGATGGGCAGAAAACATGAGTGAAGGCAAGAGCAAAGTGAAGGGAGTTGGTGAAACAAGGGGAATGGCAAAGAGTTTTCACCTGCAATAATGCCAGAGACCACAGTGGCCACGATGGGAGTGTGTGTGCTGGTGTGGATCCGGGCAAGGCCACGAAACAGGAGGCCGTCCTCTGCCATTGCATAGATCACTCGAGGCATGGGGAACATAGAGCCCAAGAGGCTGGAGAGAAGAATGCCCAGAGCGGTGTTGACCGGGTATCTCTTTCCTCCAAAATGGGAGCTTAAGGAGCCTCCACTTTCTGCTCACAGGCCTTTTAAGGACTTTTAAAGGGCCTTTAAGGGCTTCCCAGGTGGTGCTAGTGGTAAAGAACCCACCTGCCAACGTAGGAGATGCAAGTTCGATCCCTAGGTTGGGAAGATACCCTACAGGAGGGCATGGCAACCCACTCCAGAATTCTTGCCTGGAACATTTCATGGACAAAGGAGCCTGGCAGGCTACAGTCCATAGGGTCACAACGAGTCGGACATGACTGAAGCAAATTCGCATGCAGGAAGGCATGCAAGGGCCTTCTTAGGGATAGTCTCTCGTGTGGAATGCTATCACCTGAGACTCTGGCAGCAGAGGAAACAAACATTTGACACTGACCTGGTAGAAAGAGCACAGAGGGATCCAATGGCTACAACATAGCGGGCTGGGGCCCACCCAGTATACAGAAAGGCCTCAGGCAAGGGACTCTTGGGTTGAAGCTGGTAGTAAGGCATCATGAGCGTGAGCGCCGAAGAGATCCCAAAATAGGCCAAAAAACAGACGAAGAGTGAAATCACAATGCCTGTGGGGATGGAACGCTGGGGATTCTGGGCCTCTTCCCCTGCAGGAAGGGGCACAAGGTCTGAATCAGAGAAGCAGGCTTGGTTCTCTACCCTTCCCACAATCCGCAACACCACGTGAGCACAACAAGGTACACAAGCCCTGATGGAATGGAATGACTATTACCAGTGGTAGCAATACAGTCAAAACCAACGAATGCGTAGAAACAGGTCGCTGCTCCACGGAGAATCCCCTCGAAGCCAAAAGGCATAAACCCTCTCCAGAGCCCAGAGGGCCCAAGCTAAAGTGAAAGAAGAGACAGAAAAGGTAAGGGCATGTTCAGCCAACTGTTCTTTTTCTCCTGAAGCCCAGCTACTCAGCTGGGTCTTCAAGGCCTAGGTTTCCCATCCCCACCCCCCACCCCCCACCCCCACCAGAATCCCTCAGTCCAGATCCCCTGCTCTCCCCCGTGCTCCCAGCTCTGTATCTCCTCTCCTAACCTAGAGGTGTCATTGAGTCCAGCCATGGCCAGTTTGTAGTCCTCTTCTGTGAGCTTCCAATTGTGCAGATCTCCCTTAACGAAGCCAGAGATGATGACAAAACCAAGAACTAAAAGATTCACCACCGTGAACACCTTGGTAACTAGGGCTGACTCACTAGCCCCCAGAGCCAGCAATCCTGTGGGAAAGAGGCATTCAGGACTTTAAGAAAGGCCTCAGTCCCAGCTCTGTTTCCCTGCCTCTAGATGCAGACCTTTCCTCCCCAGCTTCTCTTCTTTCTCACAGCTACCACCTCCACAAGCTCCCAAGCCTAGTCCCCACTAGCCCCACCCCTGTCACTGTCTGTCCCTGTCCCTTGCCTCACCGGTGAGCAACAACACAAGGCCCATAGCAAAAAAGTCTGGATATTCTGCAAGGACACGGGGAACGTGCAGTGAGATGCTCCCCTGCAGGGTCTGAGAGATGTGGTTCCCAATCAGGTTGTCAAAAGCTGAGCTCCAGGCCCGGGCCACACTGGCTGTACCTAATGGAGCAGAGGGAGAAATACGGGGTCAAGTTTCCTCTCTCATCTCCTTTCCTCCCTCTCCCAGACCAGTGTCATAAGAACCCTGCTATTTTCACCTATTCTTACCTTTTAAGAACCAAAACCAGCCAATTAAGGAAGCCAGGACAGAGGTAAGTAGAACGAACAATTTCTCCACACCTTCAACCCACCCAGCCCCCCAACAAATACACGCATTTATGAATATTTAATTCTATGAATGATGAATATCTCGCTTCACCATTCCACCCAGATTTCCTGACTCCAAGCCCCTTCACTGGCTGCGTAAGTGCCCCCCCCTGCCCCACCATCTCACCGATGACATAGGAGAGGATGAGGTTCCAGCCAGTGGTGAAGGCCCAGAGTTCACCCACAGTGACATAGCTGTAGAGATATGCAGAACCAGAACGGGGAACCCGAGCACCAAACTCCGCATAGCACAGCCCAGCCAACATAGATTGATAGGGCGGCCCACCAAAAAGCAGATCACAATGGATGGTCCCTGCTTTATCTTTGGCCACCTCACCAGCCAAGACATACACGCCTGCACCCAAAGTGCTGCCCACACCTAGGGCCACTAAATCCAGAGTGCTCAGGCATCTGGCAAGGCGAGTCTCAGCCATGCCTGGCTCCAGCGTACGTCTGCGTACCAGCTTTTGAGACCAAATCTGCAAAGCGCCTGCCACAGCATTCTAGCTGGAACTGAAGAGGATGCTAGGAAGGATCTGGTGAAAAACAAGACAAAAGACCTTCAATAGGGCTCATTATCCCTAAGCTCTAAGAGTGAATTACAATACCCATGCCACCAAGTAAAAGAATTGTGGGGGGAGGGGAGGAGGATGTTGAGGGGACAAAGGCAAGTCACTCTTCCTCTAATTAGACCTCAGTTTCTTCATTTGCAAGTAGGAATAACAATACCTCACAGGTTTGTGGAAGGACAATTTCAGAAAAGGCACGTGAAACTCCCCATCCTTCAGTGTCTGGCACCTTGTAGGTGCTCAATCAATATCAGTCTCTTCTTTCTTTGGCTGGGAAACTATAGAGCTTATCCTAGACCCCAACTCAGGAGCCAGGGAAGCTCATTTGCCTCCGTCCCCTGGCCTGTGGCTCTTTGGGAATTAAACAGAACTCAACCCAGGAGGGGCCAGCAACTCTGGGGAGAACCTCCTTCTAGCACCCAATATCCACATTCCTTTCCAGTGCCAACCCCCAGGGCTTCAAACAAGCATGGTTCCCAGATCGCCCGGAGAGAGGGGAGACCAATCTCGGCCACAGATCAAAAGTGAGCACCGACTCAGTTCCATCCCTCCTCTCCAAGCCCACACTGTAACTGGCACTGCCATCGCCCAGGGGAGTAAGCAAATGTTCCCCCACTTCCTCCCGCCCCACAAGGCTGACCGGCAAGCATCAACAGTGAGGCGGGGCTTCGACATCTGAAGATTAAAAGATACCCACCCCCAGCGAGAGGGGCCCCTGAGCAGCCCGAAATTGCTAGCACCCGAGGGGAGGGGTTCCGCCTTATGCCCCCCGACTCAGCTCCCAGTTTCTTATGCTCTCATCTATAAAAGGTCTGGGGCTGAGATGCAAATGGGAGCCTTGGCTCCCAGGACTGGGGTCTTGCCTGCAACAGGTCACGGCCGCGTTGATGCAGCTGCATGCGATGGTTGCCAGAGAATCCTAGGTATGCCCAGACCCTCCCTCGTCCCCTCCGACACACGTGTCGGCCTTCAAGGCTTACCCGGGAGCTGTTGCAAGCCCAGGGCGCGGAAAATCTCGGTTAGGGTTCCGCGAGGCTGAGTTAAGCTGAGTTGGGTTGGGGCTGCCGAGTTCGGTTGCTCAGGCTTCAAAGCTGCTGCTTGGGGTCGTTGCGCGCCAAGCGCCCCTTATATACACCGGGAGGCGGAGCCGCTAACGTCATGGAATCCCACCCCCAATCCTCTTCGCTACACACCACACACACACACACACACACACACACACCTCTCTCTCTCTCTCTCTCTCTCTCTCTCTCTCTCTCTCTCTCTCACACACACACACACACACACACACACACACACACACACACACACACACACACCTCTCTCTCTCCCGCTTTGCAAAAGGGATTGCGTGGGGCCTGACATTGCTTTCCACTTGCAAAAGCAAGACCAGTGTGGCAGGGAGCTAGAAAGGGGGGAGGGCAGCCTTTTCCTATTCTTCGCTAGGCGTCAGAGCTAGACAATAAGAGGCTTCCTGGCCTGAGACCCCCAGGGGATTTTCTACCTTTGTGCTTTGGTAGTCAGAATCGGTAATTGACTGGAGTGGGGGAGGGGTGAGCGTTGGAGGGGAAAACAGCACAGAGGGGTCTCCAACTCATCTCTCTCCTTCTTCCAAGCTTTCTTTTCTACATGAGGTTACCTGAAATTAACCTGAAATTCTACGTGAGCTTTCACCCCTGAAATCTTTCCCAAGGACCCTACCAGATTGTGGATAGCCAGCTGACTCGAACCCCTCAGTTCTCACTCTCAGCTGTGGTGTTTTCCTAATGCAGTCAGCAGAAGAATGGAAGATGATTTCAACAGTTAATCCCATCTAGATGTATAGGCCCCGGTCTCTCCCTGTTGTACCTCCAGCTACAAAATAAATCTTAAACTAAATATTAACTATGAAATTATGACAATATTGAAATATTAGAGGAGGGGGCTTATTTAATTCCATTTTACTGATGAGTAAACTGAGGCTCAGAGGCATAACTTGCCTGACATAATACCATAATTATTTGTTGACCACCTTACTGATAAAACCTGGCATACTGGACTTTAATACCTGCTTCTATAGGTGCCATGGTGGTTTGTGGTGGTTTAGTCACTAAGTCGTGTCAGACTCTTGAAACCCCATGGACTACAGTCTTCATGGACTACAGCCTGCCAGGCTCCTCTCTGTCCATTGGATTCTCCACACAAGAATACTGGAGTGGGTTGCCATTTCCCATTTCCCACACAAGAAAAGGAGGGGTGTAAGCAAGCAAAGCCAAACCAGGAGAAGCACTAGTGTGGAGACAGACCTTTTTAGGCTAGGAGTTTCTAGAAAACAGAAGAGAAGCAGAAGAATCAAAGAAGGATCACACCCTAATCCCATTCAGCCTAATCAGTTCTTAGTCAGAAAGAAGCAACCAGCTTTGTGAAGGTGTGGTTCTCTTCCACACACATCTCAGGGATTAAGAAAGGACCTAATTATCCTTATTTTTTAAGTAATCCATTCTGAATAAATTACCAGTGAATCTATCTAAAATATAAATCCGTTTTGAAGTAACTGGTAGTTTCAGCTAGCTACAGCTACATTTTGGCTTTAAGTATCGGTTGAGGACTATGTGTATAGCAGTTAGCATACACAAAGCAAAGGAAAAAGAAAATAAAATGCTTGCCCTCCTAGTCATAAAAATCTAATTAAGGAAAGAAAACATACACAATACAAACTGTATTATTAATACCTAGTGGTTAGGAGGGCAGTCTTTGGAATTAGACCTATGTTAAATTTCCAGCTCAGATATTTGGTCTTGAGCAAATTATCTAGCATCCCTGAGCCTGTTTTTGGATACACATTTCAAAGGGGCTTCCCGGGTGGCTCAGTGGTAAAGAATCCACTTGCAGAGCAGGAGTCAGGGGTTCTATCCCTGGGTCGGAAAGATCCCCTGGAGGAGGAAATGGCAACCCACTCTAGTGTGGTTGCCTAGGAAATCCCATGAACAGAGGAGCCTAGTGGGCCACAGTCCATGGGTTCGCAAAGAGCTGGATATGACTTAGAAACTAAGCAGCAGCAGCATACACGTTTCACAGGGTTGTTGCGATGCATAGATGTGATTATGAAGTCAATTCTTCCTGCCTGGCACATAGGAAGTATTCAACAAAAACTTAATACATATCCAGAATAATACATTCGTGTGTCTGATAATTATTTGGTTGCTTAGACTAGGTGATTGATTCAATTATGAGACTGACAAATTGCTATTGTAAATAATTCAGGGAAAGAAAAGACTGGAATATATTGATATAAAGAAGGCCTCTTAGTTCGTACGGGGTTGAAGCATAAAGTAAAGTCAAGAGCCGCTGTAGAGACCAGTCTAGCATGTGCAGATTAACAGTGGATTTAATAGACCTTCAATTGAAGGTGGCCCCCAGGTGGCTCAGATGGCGCCTGCAGTGCAGGAGACCTAGGTTCGATCCCTGAGTCGGGAAGATCTCCTGGAGAAGGAAATGGCAACCCACTCCAGTATTCTTGCCTGGAGAATTCCATGGACAGAGGAGCCTGGCAGGCTACAGTCCATGGGGTGGCAAAGAGTCAGACATGACTGAGTGATTACACTTTCACTTTCACTTTATTCAATACAAACTTGATCAATTAATTAGAAGTATCAGGATGTGCTCTCCAATTCTAGCATTTCAAGATTTTATGCAGCTCTTCTCATGCACTTACCTACCCCTTTCATGACTATGTAAGTTCAACCATATTTCCTTCCTCAGCTTTTATTTTCCCACAAGTTCGTGGTATCCTCCATCATTATGGACTTTCTCCAACTTCATTATCTCTTTCTTGTGATATAATGGCCAGGGGGAAAACAATGAATTTTGTGTGCTTTTATTATAAAACAATTTAATACTAATGAAAACTGTTCCCCAAACCACCAAATATTATCATATAATTTTGCCTATTTCTTTTTTCATGATCAAATAGTTTTCAAATTTCTTCTAATACTCAAAATTATCATTGCTAGTGGTTGCATAGTATTCCATAGTGCTGATACACTATTTTTTATGTAACCATTTAAACTTTTATTCAGGTTGTTTCCAGTTTTCCTTCATTCTAAGAAACACTTTCATTAATACAATGCCTATATTTAGTTGAACTACTTTCTTAGGTTTCATTCCCAGGATTGGGATTATTGAGTCAAAGATAAGAAACATATTTATAAACTTTGATACTTGTTACAGTGCTTTCCCAAAGGATTTTTATCAATTTACAGTGCTATTAGCCATGTTAGAGTAAACCAACCTTATCACAATCTCAACAGCATGTCTATAATCTAAATAAGTCATTTGCTAATAAAAGTAGAAGGAAGTACATTCTGTTTAGAATTAATATTTCTTTTGGAAATTGCTTATTCATATCTTTTCTTTTCCCCAAACTTAGTTATTTGGGTCCTCATGCTTTCCTTATAAATTAGAATGTATTTAATATATAGATATTAAACTTTCTTCTATAATGTTTGATTCAAATATTTTCCAATGTTTGTTGCTTTTATTTACAAAGTTTAAATTTTTTAAACTTTTTATTGAGATATGATATACACAGAGAAATGTGCACACTGGTATCATAAGTGTACAGCTCAATGAATGTTCAGAAAAACACGCTCATGTAACAGCACCTACATCAAGAAGCAAAACATTATCAGTACCCCAGAAATCACTTTAATGCTTCCTTCTAGTAACTACTTTCCCTTCCGACAAGGGCAACCTCTGTCCCAACTTCTAACAGCCTAGACTGTTTTTGTTTGTTTTTGTTCTTTATATAAATGGAAGCATATAGTATGTACTATTTTGATACTTGAGATAAAATTCACATGCCATGGAATTCAACCTTTTGAAGTGTACAATTCACTAGTTTTTAGTATAGCTATAGAGTTGTACCTCCATTACTACAATCAATTTTATATATATTCACTATCCCTAAAAGAAACCCTGTTCCCATTTCCAGTCATTCCCTGTTCCTGCCCAACCCCCTCACTCCAGCCCCAGGCAACCACAATTCTACTTTTGGTCTCCATAAATTTGCCTATTCTAAACATTCACCTAAATGGAAGCAAGCAGTATGTGGTCTTTGTGAATTGCCCAACCTGCTCCTTTCAATTTAATATGCTGCTGTGAACGTTAGTATACAAGTTTTCCTGTGTCATATGTGGTAAATATTTTTACATACCTTTTGAGAAAGTCATGTGGTAAATGCTGCTGCTGCTGCTGCTAAGTCTCGCTTCAGTCGTGTCCGACTCTGTGCGACCCCATGGACAGCAGCCCACCAGGCTCCTCCATCCTTGGGATTCTCCAGGCAAGAACACTGGAATGGGTTGCCATTTCCTTCTCCAATGCAGGAAAGTGAAAAGTGAAAGTGAAGTTGTTCAGTCGTGTCCGACTCTTCGCGACCCAATGGACTGCAGCCTACCAGGCTCCTCCGTCCAAACTACCAGATTGTTTTCCATGAAAGCTACACCACTTTATATGCCCACCAGCAGTATTATGAGGCTTCCATTTATTCCACCTTCTCACCAACACTTGTTATAATTCATCTTTTTTTTTAATACTAGCCATCCTAAGTGTGAACTGGTATCTTATCATGGTTTTGAATTGCATTTCCCTAATGATTAATGATGTTGAATATCTTCTTGTGTGCTTATTAGCCATTTGGCTGTCTTCTTTGAAGAAAAATCTACTCAAATCCTTTATCCATTTTTAATTGATTGTCTTTTTATTGTTGAGTCTTAAGAGTTCTTTATATCATCTAGACACTAGACTTTTATAAGATAAAAGATTTGCTAATATTTGTCCATTTTATGGGCTGTCTTTTCACTTTCTTCATAGTGTCTTTATTTTTTTTAAGATTAATCTTGCATTTATTTATTCTTTTGGCTGCACTGCATGGCATTTAGGATCTTAGTTCCCTGACCAGGAATCAAACCCAGGCCCCCTGCAGTGGAAGCTCAGAGTCTTAACCACTGGACCATCTTGGAAGTCTCCTTCATAGTGTCTTTTTTTTTTATGCTGCAAAAAGCTTGTTTCCATTTGGTCCAAGGCTTGAGAGAGGACTCCAGTGTGTTAAAAAGCTGCCTAGTGGCTGCAGAGAGGGGCTTCAGGCAGCCCTGATGTTAGGTGGGTTCTTCAAAGGCCACTGGTCTCCAGAAGCTCCTAGTCGTGCTTGAGGGTGAGCCTTTCGAAGAGATATTCCCCCAGCCCAGCCTGGGGACCAGCCAGCCTGCGGAGGTTGGTCAGGTGGTCACCCATCTTCTTGATGAGTTTCACTTCCTCATCTAGGAAGTGGTTCTCTAGGAAGTCACAGATGTGGGGGTCTCCGCGGGCAGAAGCCAGGCCATGCAGATCCAACAGGGCTTGATTCAGGTTCTTCTCTACAAGAAGAGCGGCTTCCATGGCTTCCTGGGTTTTACCCCACTCATCCTGAGATGGCTTCTGCACGTCCAGGAAGAGGGCGCGGCCGCCACGCTGGTTTTGCAGTTTCAAGAGTCGCTCCGCGCCCTCGCGCTTCTCCTTGGCCAATTCGCGAAAAAAGTGACCCACACCCTCCAGGGCCACATCGTCGCGGTCGAAATAGAAGCCCAGAGAGAGGTAGGTGTAGGAGGCCCGCAGTTGCATGTTAACCAGGCGGTTGACGGCGGCCTCCACCTCGGTAGAATAATTCTGACGAATCTGGGAGCTCATGATTGGTCGGTAATAAGGAGTTAAAAAATGGTGGCTGGTCCCGGTGATCGCGGACAGCTGAGTGGCTGACTCTGGAAGTTGCGACTGGAAAAAAGGTTGGAGGGTGGTCGCAGGCTGGAGCAAGGGGCGTCCCTGGGTCTGTTCCGTCCAAGCACTGTTGAAGCAAGAGACAGATCCGTGGGGCCACCGAGCGCACTTCCCATAGTGTCTTTTGATACATAAAAGTTTTTAATTTTGATGAAGTCCAATTTATCTATTTTTTCTTTGATTGCTTCTGATCTAAGTGTCATATGTAAGAAACCATTGCCTAATTCATGGTCACAAAGATTTATACGTATGTTTCCTGCTAGTTTTATGGTTTTACCTCATGTTTAGGTCTTTGGTCCATTTTTGAGTTAATTTCTGTGCAAGGTGTGAGGTAGGAGTCCAAACCCATTCCTTTGCATGTGGATATAAAGTATCCCAATATCATTTGTTGAAAAGACTATTCTTTCCCCCATTGAATTGTCTTGGCACCTCACCAAAAATCAACTGACTGAAAATGTGAGGGTTTGCTTCTGAACTCTCAGTTCTATTCCACTGGTTACATGTCTGTCCTTACACCAGTCCCTCACTTTTTTGTTTTAATATCTATTTGTTTGAATGTGCTGGGTCTTAGTTTCGGCATGTGGGATCTAGTTCCCTGACCAGAGATCAAACCCAGATCCTCAGCTTTGGGAATATAGAGTGTTAGCCAATGGACCACAGGGAAGCCCCCCACATTGTCTTGATTACTGTGGCCCTGTAGTAAGTTTTGAAATTGGAAATGTGAGTCCTTTAACTTTCTTCTTCTCTTTGAAGATTTTTGACTATTCTAGGGTCCCTTAAATTTCCATGTGAAATTAAAGATCTGCTTGCCAATTTCTACAGATAGCTGGAATTCTGAGGGCTATGGCCATATAGCCATACATTAATTTGGAAAGTATTACCATCTTAACAGTATCAAGTCTTCTGAACTGTGAACATGGATGTCTTTCCATTTTTTTGAGGTCTTCTTTCAATTTGTCAACAATATTCTATAGTTTTCAGAGAGTAAGTTTTGTACTTCTTTAGATAAATATATTCCCAAGTATATTATTCTTTTTTATATTATTGTAAAAAAAGTTTTTCTCTTTTTATTCTATAGAAATATAATTGATATCTGTATATTGTTCCTGTACCTTGCAACCTGGCTGAGCTCACTTATAAGTTCTAATAGTGTTTTAATGGATTCCTTAGAACTTTCTGTATACAAGATAATGTCATCTACAGAGATGGTTTCACTTCTTCATTTCCAATCTGAATGCCCTTTCTTTCTTTTCCTTACCTAATTGCTCTAGTTCAAACTTTCAGTATGACATTGAGTAGAAGTGGTGAGAATAGACAACCTTGCCTTGTTTCTGATCATAGGGGGAAAGTATTCAGGTTTTCACCATTAACTATGTTGCTAGCTGTGGGTTTTTTGTATATACCCTTTACCAGACTGAGGAAGTTCATTCAACATTAACTTTTTGAGATTCATCCATATTGTTGTATGTCATTGTAGACCATTCATTCTTAGCTGTATAGTATTCCTTTGTGGGACTATATCACAATTTATTCCTTCTACCTTGTTGATCACTTTTTGGTTATTTTCCAGTTTAACTACTGCAAATAGTACTGCTTTGAACATTCTAGTACATATTATTTGCTGACAACATGTACATTACTATTGGGTATAAATCTATCAGTGTGGGCTTCCCTGGTAGTCCAGTGGTTAAGAATCTGTCTTGCAATGTGGGGGACATGGGTTCGATCCCTGATCCAGGAAGATCCCACATGCCACAGAGCAGCTAAACTTGTGTGCCACAACTACTGAGCCTGCACTCTAGAGCCCGCAAGCTGCAACTACTGAGCCCACGCACCCTAGAACTCATGCTCCACAACAAGAGAAGCGACCACAACGAGAAGCCTGAGCACTGCAACTAGGGAGTAGCTCCGAAACTAGAGAAAGCTGATGTGCAGCAACAAAAACCCAGTGCAGCCAAAAATAAATAAATAAATATTAAAAAAAAAAAACTATCAGTGGACTTGCTGACTAATAGAATGTGGATATATTTGATTTTTGAAATTTTATATTTGAAGCTGTCAAACTTAATTTCAAAAGACATTGAAGTATTTTTTGATATTTATTCTATGCAAGTAAAATAGTTAGTCCCTCAGTCATGTCCGACTCTTTGCGACCCCATGGACTGTAGCCTACCAGTCTCCTCTGTCCATGGGATTTTCCAGGCAAGAAAACTGGAGTGGGTTGCCATTTCCTACTGAATTTTAAGAGAATGCATAATTTCATAGTGATGCTTTAAAAGGGCATGGGGAAGCTCTTCTTTATAGAAGAACACCAGCTAACAGAGACTTCCCCAGTGGTCCAGTGGCTGAAACTCCATGCTCCCAATGCAAGGGGCCCAGGTTCTATCCCTATTCAAGGAAATAGATCCTGCATGTTGCAACTAAAAAAAGGTCCCATATGAAGATCCTTCATGCTGCAACTAAGACCTGGTGCAGCCAAATAAATAAATAAATATATATTTTTTTAAAAAAGAACACCAGCTAATAAATCTATAAGAAATGCTAGAATTCAAAACTCACCATTTTGTACTCACCAAAGGAATAACTGATTCAGACAAGGGTAATCAATAGATGATCCTTAAGTAATGGAAAACACAATATTCACATGATCTCAAAGTAGCACCCCACAGTTTACATATTAATTACAAAAGGAAATGTACCTATATTAGTTTTCTATTTCTGCAGTAAAAAATTACCTCAAATTTATTGGCTTAAAACAACACAAATTTATTATTCCACACTTTATAAAGGTCAGAAGACCAGCACTGCATGGCTGGATTCTTTGCTCAGGGTCTCATAGGGATAAAATCAAAGTATCTGCATTGCTATTTAGAAGCTCTGGGGAAGAATTCACTTCCAGGTTCAGTCATGTTGGTAGAATTTAGTTCCATGCAATTATAGGACTGAAGTCCCTTTTCCTTAACATATAATCTTCTCCATTTCTAAGCTCCAATGCATCAAATCCATCTGCTTTGAATATTTCTGACCTCCCCTCTTCTAACTTTAAGGGCTCTGTGATTACACTGGGTCCACTGAGGTAATCTAAGACAACTTTCCCGTTTTTGGATTGGTAACCTTAATTTGGATTGGTAACTCAACATTCAAAAAACTAAGATCATGGCATTCGGTCCCATCACTTCATGGCAAATAGATGGGGAAACAATGGAAACAGTGACATATTTTATTTCCCTGGGCTCCAAAATCACTGCAGATGGTAACAAAAGGCAGATGGTACAGATATACCAAATACAAACTCAGAACCAGGCAAATCAAAATGATTTGCCAAAGGAAACCCAGAAGAAATGCCCCATATGAGTGACTCAAACTACCACAAAGGCACGACTCTCTCTCTCTCTCATTCCACCCATGTGTCTATCCACACATACTGGACTCTTTTCCTCCTAGAAACACTTGGTTTGTTACTTCCTGTTTTTGTGGGAATTCTCTTCTGAAAAGCTACAGGGCCAGGACCTTGTCACTGACCACTGGTCTAGTGGCTAGGATTCAGCACTCTCACTGCTGAGACCTGACCTCAATCTCTGGCCAAGAACTGTAACCCTGCTTCAAAGTGCTGCAGGCCAAGGCCACCTGGAGATCATATTTGGTTCTGAAACTCGGAAATTCAAGGTAAACTGCGGACTTCACAGCCCCTGACTCAAGTCAGCTTGAGGGCCCTTTTCAAGACTCACAAGGCATAACCTCTGTCTGCCCACAGCATTATGGCTACCCCCCAACATTGGGAGTGGCAGGGGGATTCCCCGGGCCTCGCAGATTCCAAATAATGCTTGGGTGACAGCTGACGCTGTCCTCTGGGACGTGGTGGAAACACAATTTCCGACCATGCAGGAGCCCAAGGGGTCTCTCTCACTCTCCTTCTCTCACTGTCCTATATGGAACCCTCCACTGCTTTTCTTTCCCACCTTACTCGCACAACAAAGTCTCTTTCTCACTTATCTCTGCATCCATTTAGGGAAGGATTTCCTGGACTTCATTCCTAAATTGCGTCCATGCCACTGTCAAACTTGGTGCTGTGTCAGACAGAATCATCAGACGATTCCCAATTCCATCTTAGCTGCCAGACAGATAGGGCAAGGGATTTGGGGTTCTGCTGTCCAGTCTCTCACCTCACTCAATGCCCAAAAAATTTACTATGAGAATTTCTTCATCTTCCAGCCCTTGAGTCTTGAATCCGTGCCATCTTCCATAGTGCCAAACTCCAATTTCTCCAAATGTCCCTCTTTGCATTTATCAGACCCCTTCACTCCAGTCCTTGGCAGCCTCCACAGTGCTACCGACAATCTATCAGGCTGCTTGCTACCCAGAAGCCCAAATTACAAACTTTGCTGATGCTCAATTGTGAGGAATAGACAGACCCCAGCATAGGAAAACTCATTACAAGAGATAATCTCTAAAGACAAGGGATCTCTCCAAAAGAAAGTCTGGAAACTGGTCTGCACTGGTTCAAATGTTCTCCCCTGGCCATGTAGGGGGACACCCTGCATTGTTGTTCAGTCGCTAAGTCATGCCCAACTTCATGATCCATGGACTGCAGCACACCAGGCTCCCCTGTCCTTCACTACCTCCCTGAGTTTGCTCAAATTCATGTCCATTAAGTCTGTGATGCTATGAAACCACCTCATCCTCTGCCGCCCCCTTTTCCTTTTGCCTGCAATCTTTCCCAGCATCAAGGTGGGACCAAGAAAGACTAGAGGCATCTGGTCACGAATCGATGGGAGAGTAGAAGACGCTTGAGACTGCATCAGGTTTGAAGGGAATTTAGGGGACATCCTGAACCCCTTCAGTCTGAAGACTCCTGGTAAATATTTCTGGGACACCAGATTTCATTTCTAGAAGCACTCTCTTGTTCTCTGTTGCAAGTTACCCAACATGGGAGGGCTCCCCATCTCCACCCCACCTCCGCCCCCACAAACCAGAAGCAGCACCTCTGGAGTGTATCCTTAAGAACTGGAAATTGTTTAAAATAAAAGAACTGAGAAAGGAAAAACTTAAGTTCTACCATAATGGTGCCTGACCTTTGTATAAGTTGGGGAATGGATAAAAATGGCCTCAAAACGGGTGTCTAAATTATAATACCATTCTCCAATTGGATCTTTATTGCCCATTTCTTGTTGTGCCTCAGTATTCTACCCCTTTCCTTGGGAGGGACCTTCTGAGCTCCCTTGGGGCCATCCTCCAGTTAAAAGGCCCCAAGCAGCCCCTTATTTTGACTCTAAGACAGACCAGCCAGAAATTCTATCCCCAGCCATATTCTACAAATCTGTAGACTCTTTCGTATGGGACAAAGGAATCCCTGGAAGGGCCACAAACGCCCAATGTGTAAGAATTAGCCTTGGGCCAGAAACTGCTTATCCTAACAGGAGACAATATCCTATAAAGTTGGAAGCAAAAAAAGGGCTTAAAGCCCCTCATAGATAAATTCTTAATGCAAGGCCTCTTGGTGCCCTGCAGTCTCTGTGCAATACTCTTATTCTGCTAGTTGTTAAGCCAAATTGGGAATATAGGATGGTACAAGACCTTAGAGCAGTCGGGCACGACCGACCGAACTGATCTGAACTGAATAGGATCCTACATATCAATAATTACCGTAAATATAAATGGATTAAATGCACCAACCAAAAGACAGACTCACTGGGTAGATGGAAGCATGTGCATGTATGCACTTCCACTTACCACATCACTCTGCTTGATCCCCCCAAATTGTGTGTAATTATTGTGTATTGATAAGTTAATCAAGTTCTCATTATGGCTTGCAATTGTAAGTATCTTTCATTTTGGTCTGGCTATCGATTGTGAAAACTGATAAGTACATTTTACTATTGTGACTATGTAACTATTACTTAATACCATTGTGTCTTGATTGTTCAACAGAAAAATAATAGAACTGTATATCACCAAAACTAGGATCTAATAGAAAAACCTGTAATCACTTTTTAAGATCAGATGCATATCAGAATTATCTTGAATTTTTTTTGAAAAATACAAATGCTCAGGTATTGCTTTTTTTCTCCAGAGCTCCAGGTATGTTTCTAATGAGCAGTCGTGTTTGAAAACAACTGGACTATATGATGATCTTTTACTTTTATCCAGTTTGTTTCACTTTTTCTATTTCATATTCAGTGAACATTGCCTGTCATAGCCTGTATATGTATATATTTGCATCTGGTACAGTATCATACGTGTATTTTGGAGAAGGCAATGGCAACCCATTCCAGTACTCTTGCCTGGAAAATCCCATGGACGGAGGAGCCTGGTAGGTTGTGGTCCATGGGGTCGCTAAGAGTCGGACACGACTGAGCGATTTCACTTTCCCTTTTCACTTTCATGCACTGGAGAAGGAAATGGCAACCCACTCCAGTGTTCTTGCCTGGAGAATCCCAGGGACGGGGGAGCCTGGTGGGCTGCCATCTATGGGGTCACTCAGAGTCGGACACGACTGAAGCGACTTAGCAGTAGCAGCAGCTAAGTCAGAATTCCAGCTACCTACTTGTGCTCAAACCTTAACTTGCCCCCGATGGAAGAAGGATCCACACAGGAGAAGCAGATAGCAGGATGGACATGGATGGAACAGGTTGGGTTTGCAGCTGGAGAACATTTCCATAGCTGTAGAATTGGATGGCTAGTTTTCATTTTTTTCCAAACTAGAATTCTATATTCAGTGAAAATGTCCTTCATATGTTATGGCAAATAAAGCTAATTTCAAACAGAGAAAGAAGAGAGAGAGATAAATTGTGTCTAGTGACGTGCACTTTAAGAAATGTTAAAGGCAATTCTTCAGGTGGAAGGAAAACATTACCATACAAAATCTTGAATATTAATAAGAAATAAAGAGTATCAGAAGGAGTAAATACTTCAGTTCAGTTCAGTCACTCAGTCGTGTCCAACTTTTTGTGAGCCCATGGACTGCAGCATGCCAGGTTTCCCTGTCCATCACCAACTCCCGGAGCCTACTCAAACTCACGTCCATCAAGTTGGTGATGGAATGGCTAGTTTTTAAAACCTTGAATGAGTTAGTCTATTGCGCCTAACCAGAATACATCTTCATATGTCAGGTAGATAAAAAACCACGGGCCACTAATCATCTATGCAACAACTCCACACACACACACAGTGTATGCTGGGAACCTTCTTTCTCAATCTACTCCTTCAGTGAATCCAGGCAGTGGGCTAGTTCATTAAAACTGTTTACTCAATTAACTCAAGATTTACCTGGTGGCTCCCAGATGGAAATGCCTATTTCTTTGGGTACATCCTGTTAAAATGGTGGGGAGTAGTTGCCTACCAACATGTCCTTTGAAACTTACACTCTTACTGCCATAGCTAACCATACTGCTAACTCTCTTGCTAATTTACAGAAGTCTCTAGATTTATTGGCCAAGGTGGTATTTGACAACCCTCTGGCTCTGGATTATCTGTTGGCAGAACAAGGAGGGGTATATGCAGTTGCCAATACTTCTTTTTGCACATACATTAACACCTCTTCCCAGGTAGAGACTGATACTGAGAAAATTCAATAACAAGCCACCTGGCTTCAACAGACAATTAACCACCAATCCTCACTGTTCAGTATGGGTGGGGAAATTGAAAACAGCTTCTCTAACTTGTTCTCCTGGATCCCACAAAACTACTAAAATCTTTCTGATGGGAGATTTCCATTTTCTTACAACCTTCCTCATCTCAGCCATACTGATTTATGTTATATTTCGTGTAGTGCTTTGTTGTCTTCCATATTGTTGCAAACCTGCAACTAAGACCTTTCAGTTTAAGAAGGAGGCCTGGGACCAACAGGTTCAGACCTTCCATTTTAGAAACAGAAAAATATCCAAAAATTTTAAGCCTGAGATTAACAAAAAATATGCTGACCTGTCTAACCAGATTCCTACCCTTGTTTGAGTTTCTGATTATAATAGTCTTTTACTTCTGCTTAAGTGGTTAGCTTCTGCTTCTCTAATTATTTAGACTGTTTTCTCTAGGGCATCACAGGACAATGGTAATACAGGACTCCAGCTGCCCCCCACAGCAGATCCTGCCAAAATAATAACAGAAGAAGCTCTGGGGTCCCTTAATGAGACGGGGCAAGAGCTCCATGACCCCAGCTAGGTAGGGCTTATGAGCCCCTTGCCAGCCTGAAGAAGCTGCAGAAGACACACCTTCCCCTTCATCTTTCCAATAAAGATTTCTTGGGGTCTATATCCCTCACAGAACATTTGAGGCAGGAGGTAAATGGGCCCCCTATGTTAGAGCAATTTGAGTTAATTCCCCATGGACAGAAACTTCAAAATAACAATAGCAGGACCATCAGGAGAGGAGACTGGACCCTGCCCAGCTATTAATAAAAGATGAGACACCACATATTTCTCATTCTAGAAGTCAGGGTGTCTGTGTGCTCAGTCATGTTCGACTCTTGGTAACCCCATGGACTGTAGCCCTCTAGGCTCCTCTGTCCATGGGATTTTTCAGGCAAGAAATACTGGAGTGGGTTGCCATTTCCTTCTCCAGGAGATCTTCCTGACTCAGGGATTGAACCCACGTCTCAGGTGTCTCCTGCCTTGGCAGGTGGATTTTTTTCACCACTACACCACCTGGGAAGCCCCCTTAAAGTCAAGGAAACCTTCCCAACTAGAAAGCTCCTTGGAGGTCAAAAAAGGAGGAAGTGCCACTCCACAGTAAGTGATGTCAGCTACCCATAGCCCTTTTGATGGAAACCATCTTGGCTGAGAGATGTGCATACACACATGGAGGATCCTGAGATATACCAAACACAGACTCAGAATCAGGTACATCAAAATGATAGGCCAAAGGAAACACAGCAGAAATGCCTCATAGGAGTGATTCAGACTACCACAAGGGCATGACTCTCTTAGTCTACCTGTGTGTCTACCACACATACTGTACTCTTTTTCTCCTAGTAAATACTTTACTTGTTTCATTAGTTTCTGTCTTTGTGGGAATTCTTTTCTGAAAAGCTGAAGGGCCAGGGCCTTGTCACTGACCACTGTAGACCACTAGACGTGGCTAGGATTCAGCATTCTCACTGCTGCGACCTGATCTCAATCTCTGGCCAGGAACCAAAAGCCTGCTTCAAGGTACTGCAGGCCAAGGCCACCCGAGATCAAAGCCTGGCTCTTATGTACTCAGGGGTGAAGTGGAACTCTTCTGTACAGTCCCAAGAAAACTGTATGTGACAGAAAGGGGCAGGTCTCCACAGGTCAGAGCAATAGATGGCTGCTGTTATTGAGTGAACCTCTTTTCTCTTTCTGCCTTCTCATTACTCCTCTCCAGAAAGAAAATGACTAACTTGATTTATGATTTTGAGAGAAGGTACTGGGTATGTATGGCTCAGCTCTTCCTATGTTCTCACTTTTGAAGCCATTCTGCCCATAGAAAGGGTGCATTCTGATTTGCTCTGTGTGGGTGGCCTAGGTTGCCCAACCAGATGAGTAATTCTCTCTAATTCAGGGCAGAGAATGAAAGAGAAGTAACAGGCTCACCTGGCTGCAGCTCTAAAGTCATGTTCACTCAACAGTTTCATCAGTAAGAATGCTGACATTTTAATCTCCATTTACTTGTCTCCTATGCCTTATTTCTCAGTTGGTTAGAAATTATTATCAAGGGGGAAAAGGAAACTTTATATATTGACTCATTTAAAACCTTAACATCTACTACTCAGGCAGTGTTAATATCTTTTGCTTCTGAGTTTTTTTTTTTTTTTTTTTGTAGTTGTTTTCCAAAAAAATTAGGAGGACTTTAATATCCAAGTCTTTTTTTAGAAATAAAAATTAATGCAATGTTAATAAGAACACTTTTGGGCTTCCCTGGTGGCTCAGTGGTAAAGAACCCTCCTGCCAATGCAGGAGACGCAGGTTCAATCTCTGGGTCAGGAAGATTCCCTGGAGGAGGAAATGGCAACCTACTCTAGTATTCTTGCCTAAGAAATCCCATGGACAGAGGTGCCTGGCAGGCTACAGTCCACAGGCTCATAGAAAGAGTTGGACGTGACTTAGTGACTAAACAACAGCATTTAACTAATAAAATTAACAACAAACCAAAGTAATTTTGTTACATAAATTAACCTATTTATTATAGGCTAGCAACGATTCAAATGGTGGTGCTTCTATTGGTCATTCAATTCCATCTTCTGATGGCAGACTTATTGTGATGGTGAAAGGGGTGTTGTGGGTCCAAGCACTACCAGCTACAATTTTCATGCACAAACCACAGTGCCAAATGCCCATAGCTCGTCTCTTCCTCTTGGTTTTGCCACCAAAGGAGCAAGTGTACTTGGCATGCTGGCTGATTTCAAATTTTTTCACCATTTTCCTGAGGGAAGCACCATAATAGGTCCCATATTTATCCATGATTCCGAACTTCTTGGTGCATTTCGACATGTCACCACCAACCTAGGTCCAATTCCAGAGTTTGTTCTTCTGTTTATATATCTAACATAGTATTTCTTCTATAAAAATTGTATTCATATTTTTTGTATCTCCCACTAGACAGGCCTTCTCAAATGTAGAGATCATTTTATTCTTCTTCTAACTCCAGCACCTGGTATCTTTCTAAGTTGCTGGTCTTTATGGGGGAAAAAGGGGATGTTTCCTTTTTAATTACCTTTGAAATAAAAGCTTCTCAAAAAAGGTTTTCAAAGTTTAATTAGATTCCATCCACTAGTTGCTCATCTATATGCCTACTTATTAGGCAGATAATAAACTTTTAATATTATAAATGCTAACTCTAGTGAAAACCATGTTGGCCTGCATCTAGATTATATCTCCTTAATTACAGGTTCTACAAGTTTGCCTCATGGAGGAGAGCTAGCATGATTCAATGACTAGATAATAGAAAATGTACCCAAAGATGGATAGTAGAGTTGTATGACCCAGCTCCTAATGAACAGGTAAAAGTATGCAAGTTTCAGAGCTAAGAGAGGTATGGAAAGAAACAACCCAGAAAGAAAGCATTAAGAAGGCAAAAACATACTAAAGCGTAAAAGTGGAGGTGATATGAAGGTATCTGATGGGGACTTCCCTGGGGGTCCCATGGTTAAGAATTCTCCTGCCAATGCTGGAGGCATGGGTTTGATGCCTGGTCTGGGAAGATTCCACACACCATGGGGCAACTAAGCCCATGCACCACAACTACTGAAGCCCCACACTCTATAGCCCATGAGCCACAACTACTGAAGCTCACCCACCCTGGAGCCAGTGCTCCGAAATAAAAGAAGTCCATGCATCAGAACTAGAGAAAGCCCATACATAACAACGAAGACCCAGCACAGCCAAAAATGAATAAATAAACAAAATTTTACAGGTATCTGGGAACAGTTGCTTGGAAACTGTGTGCTCATATTTCGAGACATAATATCATAGTTGGGTGAACCTGGAAGACCACAGCAATACAAGGAAGTTCCTTCTTTGATGTCTCTTATAGTCTGGTTCCAGAGAAAGAGAAAAATAGTAGTCTAAAGTACATGATTTGGATGCTTTGATTTAAATATCTTCTCAGGTTGGGGATTCATAGTTAGATGTCAAAGGAGGGACCAGATGAAAGGTTCCACAAAGATTTCATTGTAATGTAGTGGATGGTGCTCTTATTGCAGTCCAAAAATGAATCCCCAGATTTTCAGATTGAAAAAACAAGTTTAAAAACATTTTTAATTGAGGTACAATTGACATAACATTTTATTAGTTTCAAGTGTATGATGTAATGATACAACATTTGTATGTATTGTGAAATGATCACCACAATAAGACCAATTAACATCTGTCACCCTACATACTAACAAAAATTTCTTGTAATGAGAACTTTCAAGATCTACTCTCCTACTTTGAAATATGCAATATATTTTTATTAACTATAGTCACCATGCTGTACTTTACATTCTCATGACTTACTCATTTTATAACTGAAAGCTTATACCTTTTTATCCCCTTCACACATAAAAACAAGTCATTTTTAATCATTTTACTCAAAAGAGAACCAATCAACAGGATCGACCTCACTATAGTGTGACCTATAATAGAATACCACTTATAATTTAACAACTGATACCAATTATTCTGTCACATTTATCTCCCTGTCTTCCATTCTTGAAGGTAAGCTGATTTAGTCATAAAATTAAGAGGAAAAGGAATGAATTTTTAATGTGACTTTTATTGCATTTTTCTCATTATAATACATATTTTATTATAGAAAATTTAGAAAATACAGAAATGCATAAAGAAGAAAACATTTAAAATTATTCTTAACTCCCAAACTCTAAAAAACCGTTATTAATATTTTTGAGTATTTCTTTCCAGTCTTTCTCTGAATATGTTTATATGATTAGAATCACACTAAATATTATATTGGGGCTTCCTTGGTGCCTCAGTGGTAAAGAATCAGCCTGCAATGCAAGAGATGCAGGTTTGATCCCTGGGTTGGGAAGATCCCCTGCAGAAGGAAATGGCAACCCAGTCCAGTATTCTTACCTGGAAAATCCCATGGACAGAGGAGCCTGGTAGGCTATCGTCCATGGGGTCTCAAAGAGTTGGACGTGCCTTAGCAATTAAACAACAACAACAAAATATTACATTATATCTTGCCTTTTAATTCATATTGTAAAACTTTCCCCCTGTTGTATGGACTGAACTGTGTTCCTCCAAAATTTGTATATTGAAGCCTTAATTCCCAGGACCTCAAAATGTGACTGTATTTGCAGACAGGGCCTTTAAAGAGGTGCTGAAATTAAAATGAGACCACCAGGGTGGACCCGAATCCAATCTGACTGGTATTCTTATAAGAGGAAATCTGGACACACACAGACACACAAGGGATGGGTACATACTGAAAAAAAAATGTGAGAACACAGTGAGAAGGTGGCCAAGCCAAGGATTATGCAGGAGATAGATGGGCCCCAGGGTGAGCAGCTAGAGTTCATTCCTTGTGGACAGAAACTCCAAAATAGCAGGGCAGTTGAAAGAGGAGGCTGGGCCCTGCCTAGATAAGAGATGAGAGACTACATATTCCTCATTCTCTAAGTCAAGGAGATCTTCCCAACTAAAAAACTCCTTGGAGGTCAGAAGGAGAGTGATGCCAAGCTGCCCATAGAACTCTTCTCTGGGATCCATTTTGGCTGAGAGATGTGCACACACACATGGGAGGATCCTGAAATATACCCAATACAGACTCAGAACCAGGCAAATCAAAATGATTGGTCAAAGGAAACCAGGAAGAAATGCCCTGAGGGTGCACTGTCTGAGTCCACTGATCTGTCTATCCACACGTATTGTACTCTTTTTTTCTCCTAATAAACACTTAACTTGTTTCACTACTTTTCGTCTTTTTGAAAATTCTTTTTTGCAAAGCCAAAGGGCCAGGGCCTTGTCACTGACCACTGGTCTAGTGGCTAAGATTTGGCTCTCTTACTGCTGCAGCCCAATCTCAATCTCTGGCTGGGAAACAAAACCCTGCTTCAAGCCACTGAAGGCCGCGAGGCCACCCAAGGTCAAGGAAAGAAGCCTCAGAAGAAACCAGACTTGTCAACACCTTGATTTTGGACTTCTAGCCTCCAGAACTATGAGAAAATAAATTTCTATTGTTTAAACTGCCTATTCTGTGGTATTTTGTTATGGCAACTCTAGTAAACTTTTACACTTACCACTGAACATTCTTCAAAACCTACTGTAATATCATTTTGAAATATCCTAAAATAACTATTATGGTAAATTTATGTTGTTCTTGAATTTCTGCTATGATTAACTCTTCTACTGTACTCTGGAGAAATTTATGTCTGCTCTCAAGGACAAGCCTGGTGATACACTCATGAATTCTCACTTTTGGTTCCCTTATTTTTATTCTTCTCATAGAACACCAACTTTTTGTCAATGTCAAACAGATTATAATAAAATTAAGTGATTTCATTTTCTTTACAGCAGTTACATTCCAGGTGTGAGGATAAGCCCCGATACCCTCTGTTAGAACTGACAATTACTCTGAGCTCTTCCTTAGGTTAGGGATGATATTCAGGTTTCCTGGACAAAAATTTAGGAAATGTCCTTGCCTTGTAAGACACTATGGTTACACTATGTTCAGAGGGTGTCATTTCTTGATTCCATTCCCAACTCTTAGGGGTTTGCTATCACAAAGTAAGAAATAAGCACTGGTATAGATATCATAACCAGGAGCTGGCAACAATTCTCTACCCTGTGAAGAGTATTTAGCTTATTCTACCCATAACTTGGGGGCTTCCCAGGTGGCACTAACAGTAAAGAATCCGCCTCCCAATGCAGGAGATGAAAGAGATGTTGGTTTGATCCCTGGGTCAGGAGGATCCCTTGGAGGAGGAAATGACACCCCACTCCAGTATTCTTGCCTGGGAAATCCCTTAGACAGAGGAGTCTGGCAGGCTACAGCCCACGGGGCCGCAAAGAGTCAGGTACTCAGGCTTCAGTAGTTTCTGCCCTGAGAGGATCTTTGTGATATTGTGATGTGGTCTTTGCTTCCTTTCTGGCACAGAGATCCTAAAATCCTTGGAATTCTCTAAAAGAGGAGAGCAGTCAAGGTGTCTTTTGTCATGTTAATATAATAAATGACCTAGCGGAAGAATGGGGGCTGGGTGCCAGGAGAAACAACTTTCGGTTCCACCCTCTGACCTTGGGGGAGGGGAAGGTTCTGGAGGGTGAATCAATCACCAGTGGCCAATGATTTAATCAACTATGTCTGGGTAATGAAGCTGCCATAAAAATTCCAAAACAGGGAATTTCCTGGCAGTCCAGTGGTTAGAATTTGGCACTTCACTGCTGGGGGCCTGGGTTCAGTCCTTGGTGGGGGAACTAGGATGCTTCAAGCTGTGTGGCATGATCAAAAAGAAACAAACAAAAAATGAAACAATCCTAAAAGACAGGGTTTGAAGGGCTTCTGGGTCTGGGTGCTCTCAGAGAGGGCATGGATGGAATCTCCATGCCCTTTCCTCATACCCTATGCATTTCTTTCATCTGGCTGTTCCTAAGTTATACTCTTAATAATAAACTGGTAATCTAGTAAGTAAAATACTTCTCTGAGTTCTGTGAACTACTCTAGAAAGTAATTAAACTCATGGAGGGGTGTTTTGGAACCTCTACACTATAGCTGGCAATTCTGAAACACAGGTGACAATGTGAATTTGGAGTTGATGTCTGAGTTGGATCCTGTGGGATCTGATGTTATCTCTAGGCTCATAGTGTCAGAATTGTGTTGAATTTAGGACACCCAGCTAGTGTCTGAGAATTGCTTGGTGGTGTGGTACCCACACGTGTTGTAATTGGATACAGAATTACAGTCTTGAACTAAATGTACCTGTCAAGCACAGTTAGGTCAGGAAAGGGGCCATCATAAGATACAAAGGACAAAAGGAGGCTTATTATCATAACTCTATCCCTAAGTGAGAGAATAGGGGCAGAATTCACCTTAGAGAGGGGTTGAGATTTTCATGGAGACCTCAAATCATATCTGTGGTGTACCAAGGACGAAAGAACAGAAAAAAACAAGGAGGGTCTTGGAATGCAGAAACAGAAAAAACCAGACCCTTATCCTCCTTGCCCTCTCCCATGTTGTAACTATTCGAGAATTTCAGGTCTTCCTGAGCAGTATAACCTGTCCCCTCTCCTGCCCCATATAGGGAGAAGGTATTTGCCTTACTCTTCTATGTGCCTCATCCAATCAGCAAATGACCCACAAGACCCCTATCTCACTCCTTGTACCCTGGCTATAAAAATGGACCAAGGACCCCTTTCAATGTTGGCTCTCCCTGACTATCAGGAAGCCCGCCCGCTGTGCTAGCAGCGACTCTCCCCTCCCCCATTCTAATAAACTTTACTCTCCTTTCATTCTGCCTCATATCCGGAAATTCTTTTCCAACCCTTGCACAGACCACAACAATATCCTCCTTCGACCTCCTCTGTTTAAGTCATATGAAGCATTTCCTGTTATTGATCACTTCTTTCATTTTACCCACACAACAAAAAGAATTATTGAGCTTCTGTTACGTCAGGCACTGCACTAAGATGTGAAAAGTCAAGGTCCCTGTCTTTGAGGAGTTCATAGTCTAGTGGAAAAGATGAGCATGTGAGTAGATAATTACAATGTACTGTAATAATGCTACTATACAGTAAGTCCCCTACATATGAATGACTTCCGTTCTGAGAGTGTGTTCATAAGCCTAGGTACCCAACTGACACAATTGGCTATATAGTACTTTATACTACTTTTCACACAAATAAATGAAAATATTTTAAATCTTACAGTACCTTGAAAAGTACAATAATACAGTACAACAGCTGGTATACAGGGGCTAGCATCAAGTGAACTGGCAAGAAGAGTTACTGACTGGAAGAGGGAGAGGAGGTGGGAGATGGTACAGTTGAAGGATCATTGGCAATAGGAGATAGAGGGCAAGCTGCAATTTCACACACACCTGATATTGAGAGTATGCACATTCGAATCTTTGATATTTCATAACTTGCAGGTTCATATGTAGGGGACTTCAGTTCAGCTCAGTTCAGTTGCTCAGTCATGTCCTACTCTTTGCGACCCCATGGACTGCAGCACACCAGACTTCCCTGTCCATCACCAACTCCTGGAGCTTGCTCAAACTCATGTCCATCAAGTTGATGATGCCATCCAACCATCTCATCTTCTATCATTCCCCTTCTCCTCCTTCCTTTAATCTTTCCCAGCATCAGGGTCTTTTCCAGTGACTCAGTTCTTCACATCAGGTGGCCAAAGTACTGGAGCTTAAGCTTCAGCATCAGTCCTTCCAATAAATTCAGGACTGATTTCCTTTAGGACTGACTGGTTTGATCTCCTTGCAGTCCAAAGGACTCTCAAGAGTTTTCTCCAACACCACAGTTCAAAAGCATCAATTCTTCAGCACTCAGCTTTCTTTACGGTCCAACTCTCACATCCATACATGACTACTGGAAAAACCATAGCTTTGACTGTATGGACCTTTGTCAGCAAAGTAATGTCTCTGCTTTCTAATATGCTGTTTAGGTTGGTCATAGCTTTTCTTCCAAGGGGCAAGAGTCTTTTAATTTCATGACTGCAGTCACCATCTGCATTGATTGGAGCCCAAGAAAATAAACTCTGTCACTGTTTCCATTGTTTCCCCATCTATTTGCCATTAAGTGATGGGACCAGATGATATATCTCAAAAGAAAGAACAATCCACACAGTGTACTAGAGGAAAAGGAGAGAGAAAAGCCATCCAAGAAGAACTCACAGAAGAGGAGATAAAACTTCTCAAATAATCTACATGCATAGAACACTGATTGCAAACCAAGAAGGTGGGATTTAATGGTAATAAATACTTAACAGTCATACACTATATTTTAAAACTTGATTTCAAAGGAATAAGATGGAGTGAGCTGACTTAAAATGACATGAAGAAAACTTGGAAGCTCTAAAAGAGTCAACAATTTAAGTAAATTAATTTTCTATTGCTGTATAACAAGTTACCACAAATTTATCAGCTTAAAACAATCCCATTTATTATTTCATAGTTTCTGTGGGTCAGGAGTCCCAGGATAGATGGGCTTAGTTCTCTTCTTAGGATCCCTGTGTGCTGAAATCAAGGTATAGGCCAAGGCTGGGGTCTCATCTGGAGCTTGGGATGCTCCTCCAAACTCACACAGTTGGCAGAATTCAGTTCTTGTGGTTATGGGTCTGAGACTCTCAGCTCCTAGAGGCCACTAGCAGTTCCCTGCTACACGGCACTCTCCATAGGCAGTTTATTTCCTAGCAGTTTGCTTCTTTAAAGCTGTTAGGTTGGTGCAAACGTAATTGCAGTTTCACACGGTGAAATTTAAATCATTATAACTAGTCTCAAACACATCTTCGTTAATCAAAATAGGAACCATTAACAATCAACACATTTTTGCCAATGAGAAAAAGAGTTTGTTTATTCTTGTAGCATAAAAATCCATGCTTTGGGATTCAACGCACTCTTGGAAAGTATTTTCTGAATCCTGCTAGTTGTGGAAGCATTTTCCCCGCAAAAAGTCATGGAGATGCTTGAAGAAGTGGCAGTTGGTTGGAGAGAGGTCAGGTGAATATGGCAGATGACGTAAAAATTCATAGCTCAGTTCATTCAACATTTGAAGTGTTAGTTGTGTGACACGTGATCGGGAATTATTGTGGAAAAGAATTAGGCTCTTCTTTCTATTGACCGATGCCAGCTGCAGGCATTGCAGTTTTCAGTGCATCTCATTGATTTGCTGAGCATACTTCTCAGATATAATGTTTTCTCCAGGATTCAGAAAGCTGTAGTGGATCAGATGGGCAGCAGACCACCAAACAGTGACCATGACCTTTTTTGGTACAAGGTTGGCTTTGAGAAGTGCTTTGGAGTGTCTTCTTGGTTCAATCACTAAGCTAGTTGTCACTGGTTGCCATATACAATCCACTTTGCATGTCACAATCCGATCGAGAAATGGTTTGTTGCTGCAAAGAATAAGAGGACATGACACTTCAAAACGATAATTTTTTTTTTTTTGATTTTCGGTCACCTCACAAGGCACCCACTTATCGAGCTTTTTCACCTTTCCAATTTGCTTCAAATGCTGAACAACCTTAGAATGGTTGACATTGAGTTCTTCAGCAACTTCTCATGTAGTTGTAAGAGGATCAACTTCAATGCTCTCAGTTGGTCATTGTCAGCTTCCAATGGCCAGTCACTGTGCTCATCTTGAAGGCTCTTGTCTCCTTTGCAAAACTTCTTGAACCACTGCTGCACTGTATGTTCATTAATAGTTCCTGGGCCAAATGCATTGTTGATGTTGCAAGTTGTCTCTGGTGCTTTATGATCCATTTTGTACTCCAGTAAGAAAACTGCTCAAATTTGCTTTTGGTCCAACATCATTTCCATAGTTTAAAACAAATATAAAATACATGGCAAATAATAAGTCATTAGCAAAAAACATAAAGTGAGAAATGCACATTAAATGATGTATAACATAACCACATTTATTTAAGAATGTATACCAATATTAAATGGTAAAGTTCAACAATGCAAAACCGCAATTACTTTTGCATCAACCTAATAGCAGGAGAAATAGCAGGAGAAAAGGCAAGAGAGTTCCAGAAAAACATCTATTTCTGCTTTATTGACTATGTCAAAGCCTTTGGCTGTGTGGATCACAATAAAGTTTGGAAAATTCTGAAAGAGATGGGAATACCAGACCATCTGACCTGCCTCTTGAGAAACCTGTATGCAGGTCAGGAAGCAACAGTTAGAACGGAAGATGGAACAACAGACTGGTTCCAAATAGGAAAAGGAGTACGTCAAGGCCGGATATTGTCACCCTGCTTATTTAACTTATATGCAGAGTACATCATGAGAAATGCTGGGCTGGAAGAAGCACAGCTGGAATCAAGATTGCCGGGAGAAATATCAATAACCTCAGATATGCAGATGACACCACCCTTATGGCAGAAAGTGAAGAGGAGCTAAAAAGCCTCTTGATGAAAGTGAAAGAGGAGAGTGAAAATGTTGGCTTAAAGCTCAACATTCAGAAAACTAAGATCATGGCATCTGGTCCCATTACTTCATGGCAAATAGATGGGGAAACAGTGGAAACAGCGTCAGACTTTATTTTGGGGGGGGCTCCAAAATCACTGCAGATGGTGACTGCAGCCATGAAATTAAAAGACGCTTACTCCTTGGAAGGAAAGTTATGACCAACCTAGAAAGCATATTAAAAAGTAGAGACATTACTTTGCCAACAAAGGTCCGTCTAGTCAAAGCTATGGTTTTTCCAGTAGTCATGTATGGATGTGAGAGTTGGACTGTGAAGAAAGCTGAACGCCGAAGAATTGATGCTTTTGAACTATGGTGTTGGAGAAGACTCTTGAGAGTCCCTTGGACTGCAAGGAGATCCAACCAGTCCATCCTAAAGGAGATCAATCATGGATGTTCGTTGGAAGGACTGATATTGAAGCTGAAACTCCAATACTTTGGGCACCTCATGCAAAGAGTTGACTCATGGAAAAGAGCCTGATGCTGGGAAGGATTGAGGGCAGGAGGAGAAGGGGACGACAGAGGATGAGATGGCTGAATGGCATCACCGACTCCAATCACATGAGTCTGGGTAAACTCTGGGAGTTGGTGATAGACAGGGAGGCCTGGCGTACTGCGATTCATGGGGTCGCAAAGAGTCAGACATGACTGAGCAACTGAAGTGAACTGAATAGCAGGAGAGTTTCTCTCATTCTAATTTGCTAACATAGAGTCTTATATAACCTAACATAATCATGAGAGTTGCATACTGTCACCTTTGCTATATTCTGTGGATTAGAAGCTAGTGACAGGTTCTACCTGCACTCAAAGGGAGAGGATTATACATGGTATGACAAACTGGGGGTCATTTTAGGTATGTCCATCACAGTAAGGCAGGTACTAAATATTATAAGAGAAGCAGAGTATTCATCTTGTTCATTCAAACAACATTTACATACAACCTACAAAGAGGAAGGAACTACGTTAGGTACTAAAGATGCAGACATGAAGAAAACATTGTCTCTATTCTGTAGGACAAATAGGTAGCTATCTATAAATAAGTAAGTTGGATTCATGGGTATATCTTGCACCAAAATACAATAAAACAGGGTTTCCCTGGTGGCTCAGTGGTAAAGAATCTGCCTGCCAATGTAGGAGACATGAGTTTGAACCCTGGTCCAAGAAGATCCCACATGCTGCAGAGCAGTTAAGCCTGTGCACTACAACTACTAAGCCTGTGCTCTAGAGCCTGGGAGCTGCAACTACTAAGCCCACATACTGCAACTATTGAAGCCCTCACACTCTAGAGCCTGTGCTCCACAACAAGAGAAGCCACTGAAATGAGAAGCCTGCAAATTGCAACTAGAGAGTAGCCCATGCAGCAATGAAGACCCAGCACAGCCAAAAATAAACAAATAAAAATTAAAAAAAACACTAACCCCTCCCAAATACAATAAAATTAATTCCATGTGGAAGAAAAACTTAAATATAAATTGAAACCATAACTAACCATAACAGTACTAGGAAGAATCATAGACATCATATTTTTTTAAATCTCAGAGCAAGAAGGGGAGATGCCCTTCTAAGTATGACTCAAACCTAGAAGTCACAAAAGAAAAGACTGAAAAATTTGACTACATAAAAATAAAAGAAATCTTAAATAATAAAACCCCAAATAAAAAATTTAAACACAGGACATACCAAAGGAAACAATATGTAATTCATATGGCAAAGGGCTTATTTTCTTAATATATAAAAATCTACAAATAGATAAAAGGACCATCATCCCAATTTTAAAATGACCAAAAGATAAAAATAGAGCACAGAAAAGGAAATGCCTGGCTCATAAGCATATAAAAAGATTCTTAAATTCACTCATAGCAGGAAAAAATTAATTAAAATTATATCTAAAATCAGTTTTCACATAAGGATAGGAAAGACCAAAAATTTTGATAATATACTATGATGGCCGGAGTACTATGAAGAAATAGATGCACTTTTATATTAGTGGTTGAAGCCTTCAACAGAGGTAACCTTGGGAACATCCATCAAAGCTATTTATATTCATACTATTTCATCCAGCAATTGAAATGTATCTTACAGATATACTAGCATATGCATTCATGCATGCATGCTAAGTCACTTCAGTCATGCCCAACTCTTTGCGACCCCATGAACTGTAGCCCACCAGGCTCCTCTGTTCATGGGATTCTCCAAGCAAGAATACTGGAGTGCGTTGCTGCGCCCTCCTCCAGAGGATCCTCCCAACTCAGGGATTGAACCCATGTCTCTTACATCTCTTGCATTGGTAGGTGGATTCTTTACTGCTAGAACCACCTGGGAAGCCCTACTAGCATATACAAGGGGTTATTAATTGAAGCACTGTTTTTAAATAAACTGTTAACTAGTTAAATACAGTATGGTCCTTTCAATGCAATGCAATGTAGTTATTTTTAAGAGGAAGGAGGTTCCATTTCCCAGAGGCAATGTGAAGAGCTGTGAAGATCCACTCCCAAATGAAGTACCTGTAAGTGTTAAAAATTACTTTTAAAACACAGGCAGTGATTTAACACTCTCTGGAAATTGTCTTAAGGGCATAGAGCAAACACAAAAACATTTAGTCAAGAAAATCTAAATCTCAATAAGAAGAGTCTGTGACACTTGAGAAATGACCCACAACCTCCCCCAACCCAGTTCAGTATGCCTGAAGCTCCACTCCTGGCACATGTGGCCAAGAAAACAGAATATCCTCTCCTCTCAGGTCCCAGTCAAGGATTAAAATATCTCTCCAGGAGGGGTAGGCCTTCAGGATTTCTCAATCACCCCTAGCTACAGTGCTGCTGCTGCTAAGTTGCTTCAGTCGTGTCCAACTCTGTGCGACCTCATAGATGGCAGCCCACCAGGCAGCCCACCAGGCAGCCCACCAGGCTCCCCCGTCCCTGGGATTCTCCAGGCAAGAACACTGGAGTGGGTTGCCATTTCCTTCTCCAATGCATGAAAGTGAAAAGGGAAAGTGAAGTCGCTCAGTCGTGTCCAACTTTTAGCGACCCCAGGGACTGCAGCCTACCAGGCTGCTCCGTCCATGGGATTTTCCAGGCGAGAGTACTGGAGTGGGGTGCCATTGCCTTCTCCGCCTAGCTACAGTGGCACAGGCTAAATTCTTAGTGCTTGAGGCTAAGTCATCAAGGGTTCCCTTCTTCCACCCAGCTCCCAATCATAGAACAGAGCCTCTACCCACGTGCCCCAGGACAAAATTATTGAAGTCCCTAAGGCCCTGCCCAGCTAGCTTGTAGGGCAGAGGTTCCACACTGACAAGCCAAGAAGACCAGAGGCTACCAGCCCTTTTCAGTGGCCAGCTCATAAAACAGGGGTGTCACTTTAAAAGGCCACTGTCCTTACCCTGATTTCCAGAGTAGAGGCTCAGAGATTTAGCACAGAAGGAGAGGCAGGTCTCAAGAACTATAAAAAAATTCGCAGGTAACATCATACTTGGGGCTTCCAAGGTGGCTCAGTGCCAAGCAAGAGAAGCGGGTTCGATCCCTGAGTCGAGAAGTTCCCCTGGAGAAAGAAATGGCAACCACTCCAGTATTCTTGTCTGGAAAACCCCATGCACAGAGGGGTCTGGTGGGCTACAGTCCATAGGCTCACAAAAGAGTTGGACACAACTTAGTGACAAAACAACAACAACAACAAGGCAATACTCATCAAAATTCCAGTGGGCTTCTTTGCAAAAATTGACAAGCTGATTCTAAAATCCATATGGAAACTCAAGAGACTCAGAATAGTAAAAGTTAATCTTGAAAAAGAACAACAAAGTTAGAAGACTCATATTTCCCAATTTCAAAACTTACTACAAAGTCACAGTAATCAAGAGAGTATGATACTGGCATAAGAATAGATATAGAACTCAATGGAATAGAATTGAGAGTCCATAAATAAACCTTCACATTTATGGTCAACTGATTTTTGACAAGAGTGTGAAGATAATTCAATGGGAAACAGAATAATCTTTTCAACAAATTGTGCTGGGACAATTAGATAGTCACATACAAAAGAATGACTTTGGATGCCTCACATCGTATACAAAGATTAACTCCAAATGGATCAAAGACCTAAATGTAAAAGCCAAAACTATAAAACTCTCATAAGAAAACATAGCTGTAAATCTTCATGACCTTGGAGTCAGCAATGGATTTTAGATACCACACCAAAAGCACAAGCAACAGAATTAATAAGTTGGATTTCATCAAAGTTAAAAACTTTTGTTCTTCAAATGACACCTTCAAGAAAGTGAAATGACAACCCATAAAACAGTGGGAAATATTTGCAAATCATTTATCTGATAAAAGATTTGTATCCAGAATATAAAAAGAAGTCTTACAATTCAATAATAAAAAGATAACAATTTCACATCCACTAAGACGACTATTATTTAAAAAAAAAACAGAAAATGACCAATTTTGGTAAGAATATGAAGAAGTTGAAATCCTTGTGCCTTGCTGGTAGGAATGTAAAACAGTACAGTTGTTGTGGAAAACAGTATGGTGATTCCTAAAAAAAAAAATAAACATAGAATTATACTATATGATCTATTTCTGATCCATTTCTGAGTTATTTAGCCAAAAGAACTGAAGGCAGGGACTTGAGTAGGTATTTGTACACCTATGTTCATAGCAGTATTATTTACAGTAGTCAAAAGGTGGAACAACTCAAATGTCCATTGACAGATGAATGGATAAACAAACTGTGGTACATACATACAATGGAATATTATACCACCTTAAAAAGGAAGGAAATATTGACATATGCTACAACTTAGATGAACCTTAAAGACATCATTCTAGGGGAAATAAGCCAGTTACAAAAGGGCAAATATAATGCCATTTATATGAGGTTCCTAGAGTAGTCAAATGAATAGAGATAGAGTAGAATGGTGGTTTCTGGGGCTGGGGAGACGTGGGAATGGAGAGTTATTATTTAACAGGTACAGAGCTTCAGCTGGGGAAGATGAAAAAGTTCTGGAAATGGGTAGTGGTTGTTCCACAACACTGTGATGTGCTTTATGCCACACAACTGTACACTTTAAAATGGTTAAATTCATAGACTTTATGTTATGTATATTTTGCCACAATAAAAAACAAGATAAACAACTCAACTTTAAAATGAGCAAAGGATCTGAGTAGACATTTCTCCAAGAAGATATGCAAATGGTCAAAAAGAATACAACAAGATGTTCAACATCACTAGCCAGCAGAAAAATGCGAATCAAAACTATAATAAGGTGATTTCCCTGGTGGTCCAGTGGTTAAGACTCAGCACTGCAAGGGACACAGGTTCAATCCCTGAAAAACACACACACACAATAAGATACCACTTCATACCCACTAGGATGGCTATGATCAAAATGACAAACAATAACAAGTATTGGTGAAGATGTAGAATAATTGAAACCCTCATACACTGCTGGCGGAAATGTAAAATGGTGCAGTCTTTGTGGAAAATAGTTTGGCAATTTCCCCAAAGATTAAACATAGAATCACTATATGACCAAGCAAATATACACCTAAATATATACCCAGGAGAAATGAAAACGTATGTCCACAAAAACACTTGTGAACAAATATTGATAGCAGCATTATTTATAGTAGCCAAAAAATAGAAACAAATGTCCATCAATTGATGAACACTAAAATAAAATGTGGTATGTCCACAGGTTCTTCCATCAATTGATGAATAGAAAAATAAAATATGGTATGTCCATACAATCAAATATTATTTATCACTATAAAGAAATGAAGTTCATGCTATAACATGAACCTTGAAAACTGTTTGCTAAGTGAAAGAAGCTAGTCACAAAAGACTACACATTGTAAGATTCCCTTTATATGAAATATCTAGAATAGGCACATTTATAGATACAGAAAATAGATTAGTGGCTGCCAGGGCTGGGAGGGTTGAAAGGAAATGAGGGATGACTGCTAAACTCTGTGAATATAATAAAACCCATTTAAATAAGTGAACTATGTGGTACATGAAATATAGCTGCATCAAGCTGCTTTTTTAAAGATATAGGTGAATTTTTTTAAATAAGGGATATCTTTAGGTTTGTGGATGTATACAAACATATATCTATCTAATAGATAGAATAGATTTAGATAACATACATAGATCTCTAATACATATGGTTATGTGAATAAAGACAGATGCAAGACAGCATATAAGATGACATCATTTCTCTAAAAAAGAAGAAAATTATATATAAATATATGTATATATATATGCATAGTTGCTTATATATACATAGTTATCTCTACAGCTTTTCTCAACCAGAGTTCAGAGATTAAAGCCCTATAGAAAATTTTTTGTGTGAATATCCCTTTAATGTTCTGAAGAACTAATCCCATTCTAGATGCCCGGGTGGTAAGTTTATTAGTTACATACAATAGATGCCTTAGGGCTGGGCTACAGAGGGATAGCAGAAATTGAAAACCCTGGTTTCCACTGGGATGAGAATGGGAAGGAAATTTTTTCTGGTATGCCTTTTTATAACTTTTGAATCTTGAACCGAAACAGAAATAATAATAAAAATTTAAAATTAAGTTTGTCTAAGAAAAAAAGAAGAATTAAGTTTAACTAAAGCTGGATATAGAATTAATGAAGCATACCTTTGTCTCACAATACAGTAAATAATAAAGCATGTTTACCTGCTGAGGGCAAGAATCTGTGATGAAGACAAAAAAGTTTAAGAGATAAGAAAGAGAAGTAATAATATTGGCCAAGTCAGGACCCTTTAAAGATGTGACGTTATAGGACTTTGCCCACGTGTAGAAGATTAGCTTTTCACAAAGGGAGGTAAACAGGAAAGGCTGAGCACAAATGTAACTAGATTCTGAAGTAGAGCAGCTGGTATTTGGCTTCAATTTTCTTTATGAAGGGGAGGCAAGAACATCTTCAGAATGGGAGGGAACTGAGATGGAGAAGGCAATGTGAGAAGAGAGGTGAGGAAAGGTTTAAAATAGCATCTACTGGGAATGGGAGCAAAAGCTAGCTAGTAATAGTAAAAGGATTGCTGGGTCTTTGTGGTTCCTTTAGGGGGCATTGTGAATTTCCCTTGGGGCTCCACATCTGAGGAGCCCTCTGCCAACTACATGTAAGTTCAGGTCAAGGCAACCAAGATGGGAAGTTTTCTGGAAACCTTGTCATATGAGGACTGGCTAAAGAAGCTAGAACTATTGAGCTTAAAATGAATCTAAAATGGGCGGGTGGAAAAGGAGCCACGAACAATGGTCAAATGTGATGGTTTGCCACGTTAAAAAAAAGGGCAGAATTAGGAAATCTTCTAGTTCTAAGATTCTGTGATTTGCTCCATACTATTGTTATCTTCCCAGACTATAAGCATTCACTGGTTGGTGAATGATTCTGCAAAAGGACTTAAAACAGACCATCACTGGAGTGATGGGGGTTAGAATGTAGTAGATTAAAGGGTGAATGAAAGGGGAGGAAAGTGAGACAATAAACACAGACTGTTCTTTTTAAAAGCAGAGTTATGAAGGAAAAGAGAAAAATAAATTGAGCTAAAGAAAAATGCAGAATTTATGAAAGGCACAATGATAGCAACTAATACCACTTAATTGATCAAAAATTGTACTTTTCTTCATGCTGTTAGCATTTCTAAAATCGGCATGCAGTTTATAACTAATGGAATCTCACAATTACTGTTGGTCAGGCAGCAGTTATGATGTAACTGTCATTGTCTGACACCTTCTGGTAAGATCAAGAAAGCACCAGCATCAAAATTTGCAAAATGGTTGCAGCAACATGGAAGAAAACCCTGGATGGACAAAAGTAGAACACTTCCCCCACGCCCCTCCCCACCTCCCCTGTCACCACCAGAAATAATACATTTCTAATGTTGTTAATGACAAAGAATAATATTATGTGGAAAATTCAGAACATATTGACTGAGCCAAAAAGTAATTCAGAAGAGTTAGATTCCAAATGTGAAGATGTTTTAAAAATACTTTAACCAATTTATTTCATTTCAGAGTTCTTTATAACATATATAAAGGAGTTATATATGATAAAAATCCTTTTCGAAACAAATCTTAAAGAACACTCCCAATAATTATAAAATATAAATTATACAAGCTAAAATGTATTGTGTTATTTAATTGGCTGTATTTTTCCTTCTTTTTGTTTATTTTTTTTAATTGAAGTATAGTTGATTTAAGGAAGCATTTTGCCCAAAGATGGGCACGATAAAGGATAAAAATGGTAGAGACCTAGTAGACACTGAAGAGATCAAGAAGAGATGGAAAGAATACACAGAAGAACTGTATAAAAAAGATCTTAATGAACCGAATTACTGTGATGGTGTGGTTAGTCACCCAGAGCCAGACATTCTGGAGTGCAAAGTCAAGTGGGCCTTAAGAAGCACTGCTGTTAATAAAGCTAGTGAATGTGATGAAATTCCAGCAAAACTATTCAAATCCCTAAAGCATGATGCCATCAAAGTTTTACATCCATAATTTCAGCAAATCTGGAAGACCCAGCAGTGGCCACAAGATTGGAAAAGGTCAACCCTCATCCCAATTCCCAAGAAGAGTAGTACCAAAGAATGTGCTAACCATCAGACAATTGCACTCATCTCCCATGCTAGTAAGGTCATGCTTAAAATCTTGCATGTTAGGCTTCAGCATTATTCGAAACAAGAACTTCCAGATGTCCAAGCTGGGTTTAGAAAAGGAAGAGGAACTAGAGATAAAAGTGCCAACATTCTCCGGATTATAGAGAAAGCAAGGGAATTTCAGAAAAACATCTATCTCTGTTTCATCAACTATGCTAAAGCATCAACTATAGCTAAAGACTGTGTGGATCATGAAAAACTGGAAAGCTCTTAGAGAGATGGGAATCCTAGACCATCTTACCTGTCTCCTGAAAAACCTGTATGCAGGTCAAGAAGCAACAGTTAGAACCCTGTGTGGAATAACTGATTGGTTCAAGATTGAGAAAGGAATACGACAGGACTGTCTGCTATCACCCTGTTTTTTAATCCTATACGCTGAGCACATCATGAGAAATGCCAGGCTGGATGAGTTACAAGCTGGAATCAAGATAGGTGGGAGAAACATCAATAGCCTCAGATATGCAAATGATATCACTCTAATGGCAGAAAGTGAAGAGGAACTAAAGAGCCTCTTGATGAGGGTGAAGGAGGCAAGTGAAAGAACTGGCTTAAGACTAAATATTTAAAAAAACTAAGATCATGGCATCTGGCCCCATTACTGCATGGCAAAGGGGAAAAAAGTGGAAGTAGTGACAGATTTCCTGTTTTGAGGCTCCAAAATCATGGCAGACAGTGACTGTAGCCATGAAATCAGAAGATGATTGCTTCTTGGCAGGAAAGCGATGACAAACCTAGACAGTGTGTTGAAAAGCAGAGACATTACTCTGCTGACAAAGGTCCATATAGTCAAGGCTATGGTCTTCCCAGTGGTCACATGTGGTTGTGAGAGCTTGACCGTAAAGAAGGCAGAAGGCCAAAGAATTGATGCCTTTGAACTGTGGTGCTAGAGAAGACTCCTGAAAGTCCCTTGGACAGGAAGGAGATCAAACCAGTCAATCTTAAGGGAGATCAACCCTGAATATTCACTGGAAAGACTGATGCTGAAGCTAAAGCTCCAGTATTTTGGTCATCCAGTGCAAACAAATGGCTCATTGGAAAAGTCCCTGATGCTGGGAAAGATTGCGGGCAGGAAGAGAAGAGGGCATCAGAGGATGAGATGGCTGGACAGCATCACCAATGCAATGAACATGAACTTGGGTAAACTCCAGGAGATGGTGAGGGACAGGGAGGCCTGGTGTGCTGCAGTCCATAGGGTTGCAATGAGTCAGACAAGACTGGATGACTGAACAAGAACATAGTTGATTTACAATGTTGTGTTAGTTTCTGGTGTACAGCAAAGTGAATTTTTTTTCCTTCTTACTGGTGCATAAAACAAGAGAATATCTTATAGTCAATGATGTTTCAGATTAGATGAAATCCAAATTCTATATCTTGAGTAGTACCTATTAGAGTGGACTTACCTAGTGGCTCAGCAGTAAAGAATCCACCTGTAATGCAGGAGACACAGAGACATTGGTTTGACCCCTGGGTTGGGAAGATCCCCTAGAGACGGAAATGGCAACCCACTCCAGTATTCTTGCCTGGGAAGTCCCATGGACAGAGGGGCCTGTTGGGCTACAGTACGTGGGGTCACAAAGAGTCAGACACAACTGAGCAATTGAGCACATATGCACCTATTAGAGTATGATACTATTACATGCAAAAATAAAATGCTTATTTATTGGGCATTAAAAATGTATTCATTCATTCATTCAGGAAATAGTTACTTAAAGTTTACTACATGCCAGGCAATGGACACTGGATAAAGAATGGTGACTAAGACAGATATTGTCTTCACTCTCATTGAGCTTAATTGCTAGATAAAACACCAGTTCCCAAACAAGTCCCTCAAAATTATCTCCTTAAGACAGTCCAAGAAAAAAACAGTAGCTCTGTGATCAGATTAGTTTGGGAAATGTTGCACACTAAATACACTTCTTCACAATGTACATTATCACACTAAAGCCTTTTTAAAATCCTGTGGTAAAGAAGCTTTTGTTTCATTCTGCACACCCTAAATGTATTATGTAAACCCAAAGTCAGAATTGTGGTGCATAATATAAAAAGAATTCCCACAAATCAACTTGAAAAAGACAAACAATATGGGCAAAGGACATCAGCAAGCAATTCACAGAAGAAACTGGTTAATGAAAAATACATCCAAAAAATGCATAACACAAATTAAAACAATGAGAGGACAGACTTCTGCTCATTTGAATGGCAAAATGGCAAAAGATAAATGATAAATAGTTTTTAAATAGTGTTGTGAAAGTAGAATCCTCTATGACCCACCTCCCGGAGTAATGGAAATAAAAGCAAAAATAAACAAATGGGACCTAATTAAACTTAAAAGCGTTTGCACAAGGAAGGAAACTATAAGCAAGATGAAAAGACAGCCTTCAGAATGGGAGAAAATAATAGCAAATGAAGCAACTGACAAAGAATTAATCTCAAAAATATACAAGCAGCTCCTGCAGCTCAATTCCAAAAAATGAACGACCCAATCAAAAAATGGGCCAAAGAACTAAGCAGACATTTCTCCAAAGAAGACATACAGATGGCAAACAAACACATGAAAAGATGCTCAACATCACTCATCAGAGAAATGCGAATGAAAACCACAATGAGGTACCATCTCACGCCAGTCAGAATGGCTGCTATCCAAAAGTCTATAAACAATAAATGCTGGAAGGGTGCGGAGAAAAAGGAACCCTCTCACACTGTTGTTGGGAATGCAAACTAGTACAGCCACTATAGAGAACAGTGTGGAGATTCCTTAAAAAACTGGAAGTAGAACTGCCATACGACTCAGCAGTCCCACTGCTGGGCATACACACTGAGGAAACCAGAATTGAAAGAGACACATGTACCCCAATGTTCATCGCAGCACTGTTTATAATAGCCAGGACATGGAAGCAACCTAGATGTCCATCGGCAGATGAATGGATAAGAATGGTACATATACACAATGGAATATTCAGTTCAGTTCAGTCACTCAGTTGTGTCCAACTCTTTGCGACCCCATGAATCGCATCACGCCAGGCCTCCCTGTCCATCACCAACTCCCGGAGTTTACCCAAACTCATGTCCATCGAGTCGGTGATGCCATCCAGCCATCTCATCCTCTGTTGTCCCCTTCTCCTCCTGCCCCCAATCCTTCCCAGCATCAGGTTCTTTTCCATGAGTCAACTCTTCACTTGAGGTGGCCAAAGTATTGGAGTTTCAGCTTCAACATCAGTCCTTCCAATGAACACCCAGGACTGATCTCCTTTAGGATGGACTGGTTGGATCTCCTTGCAGTCCAAGGGACTCTCAAGAGTCTTTTCCAACACCACAGTTCAAAAGCATCAATTCTTCGGCACTCAGCTTTCTTTATAGTCCAACTCTCACATCCATACATGACTACTGGAAAAACCATAGCCTTGACTAGACAGACCTTTGTTGACAAAGTAATGTCTCTACTTTTCAATATGCTTTCTAGGTTGGTCATAACTTTCCTTCCAAGGAGTAAGTGTCTTTTAATTTCATGGCTGCAGTCAGCATCTGCAGTGATTTTGGAGCCTCAAAAAATAAAGTCTGACACTGTTTCCACTGTTTCCCCATCTATTTCCCATGAAGTGATGGGACCAGATGCCATGATCTTAGTTTTCTGAATGTTGAGCTTTAAGCCAACTTTTTCACTCTCCTCTTTCACTTTCATCAAGAGGCTTTTTAGTTCTTCTTCACTTTCTGCAGTAAAGGTGGTGTCATCTGCATATCTGAGGTTATTGATATTTCTCCTGGCAATCTTGATTCCAGCTTGTGTTTCTTCTAGCCCAGTGTTTCTCATGATGTACACTGCATATAAGTTAAATAAGCAGGGTGACAATATCCAGCCTTGACATACTCCTTTTCCTATTTGGAACCAGTCTGTTGTTCCATGTCCAGTTCTAACTGTTGCTTCCTGACCTGCATACAGGTTTCTCAAGAGACAGGTCAGATGGTCTGGTATTCCCATTTCTTTCAGAATTTTCCACAGTTTATTGTGATCCACACAGACAAAGGCTTTGACATAGTCAATAAAGCAGAAATAGATGTTTTTCTGAAACTCTCTTGCTTTTTCAATGATCCAGCAGATGTTGGCAATTTGATCTCTGATTCCTCTGCCTTTTCTAAAACCAGCTTGAACATCTGGAAGTTCACGGTTCACGTATTGCTGAAGCCTGGCTTGGAGAATTTTGAGCATTACTTTACTAGTGTGTGAGATGAGTGCAGTTGTGCAGTAGTTTGAGCATTCTTTGGCATTGCCTTGCTTTGGGATTGGAATGGAAACTGACCTTTTCCAGTCCTGTGGCCACTGTTGAGTTTTCCAAATTTGCTAGCATATTGAGTGCAGCACTTTCACAGCATCATCTTTCAGGATTTTAAATAGCTCAACTGGAATTCCATCACCTCTACTAGCTTTGTTCGCAGTGATGCTTCCTAAGGCCCACTTGACTTCACATTCCAGGATGTCTGGCTCTAGTTGAGTGATCACACCATCGTGATTATCTGGGTTGTGAAGATCTTTTTTGTACAGTTCTTCTGTATATTCTTGCCATCTCTTCTTAATATCTTAATAATATCAATGGAATATTACTCAGCCATTAAAAAGAATGCATTTGAATCAGTTCTAATGAGGTGGATGAAACTGGAGCCTATTATACAGAGTAAAGTAAGTCAGAAAGAAAAACACCAATACAGTATACTAATGCATATATATGGAATTTAGAAAGATATTAATGATGACCCTATAAGCGAGACAGCAAAAGAGACACAGATGTAAAGAACAGTCTTTTGAACTCTGGGGGAAAAGGCGAGGGTGGGATGATTTGAGAGGGTAGCCTTGAAACATGTATATTATCATATGTGAAGCGGATCGCTGGTCCAGGTTCGATGCATGAGACAGGGTGCTCAGGGCTGGTGCACTGGGATGACCCTGGGGGATGGGATGGGGAAGGAGGTGGGAGGGGGGTTCTGGATGGGGAACACATGTGCGCCCGTGGCTGATTCATGTTGATGTTTGGCAAAAACCACTAAAAAAATTTAAAAAATAAATAGTGTTGTGAAGATGTATGGGGAAAATACTCTCATTCACTGGTAGTTGGAGAGTGATGTGGGTCTATGTTTTAAGAGCACAATTTGTCAATATCTACCAAATTTACTTCTGGCCAAGTCCCTTCACTGTTCACTTGAAACTATCACAACATTGTTAGTTGGCTGTACCCCAATATAAAATGTTTCTGGTGTTTAAAAAAATAAAATTAAAAAAGAAAAATGTACTTGCCCAAAGACATATTCACAAAGGATGTCTACAACAGCATTGTCTTAATAGTGGAAAACTGGAAAGAACCCAAATGTCCATCAATTGGACATTTAATAAACTATATTACATCCACACAAAGGTCCACTATGAAGCCATTATAAAATAAGAGAGTCCTAATTGAAGATGTCTGACTAAAGATATGTGCTTATCTCCTCCCTTTTGACATTCATTAAAATGGTAATAAAGGAATAAGCCCTTAACAGTGGAAAAAATGGGCTTAACAAATTTCTGGAAGATTGGAAATGTATCAGCTGTTAAAACAGAATGGAACAAGCCAATGGACCTGGCAGAATCCCAGAAAGTATCTTAATCTGGGGTCCCCCAGCCTAAAGGCAACTTCCAAACACAAGTCTAAAGAGAAGGTTGTTAGGCACAAGTCCTGACCAGTTACACAGACATCTAGTCCAATCCCCTATTTAGAGAACTATGAGAAAACAGATCTACATACATCAACTATATCAACTACCTATCCTTTCATTTATAAATATGAAGAGACAACCAAAGGCCATCAGAAATATGAAGAAAAATAGCATGATGAAAAGAAAGGTCAAGATAAACAAGCAGAATTAACCTCAGAGGAAACAGTTAATTCAAAGAAGATTTTAAGGGTCTACTAAGATCAAAGGGGAAAAAAGACCCATACTTAAGACACTGTATCATTTTATATGTCATAAATAAAGAAAAATGATAATACTTCCAGAAAGAAAAAGCAGGCTACCTATCAAGAAACAAAAATCAGTTTTCTCATTAGGAACACCAAATGCTAGAGTAAGACTGGAAAAGTCTGAGGGAAAATTATTATGAACCTAGAATTAAAAATCTAGCCAAATCACCAATCAAGTATGAATACAAAAAAGATATTTTCAGAAATCTAAAGACTCAAAGAATACTTTCTGCTCAGCCTTTCTTAGTTTGTTATTCTAAAGTGTACTTCAACAAAACCAGAGTAAATCCCAGAAAGAAAAAGACATGAGAAACAAGAGATAAAAGACTTAACTCATCAATTTCAGTGACAAAAACCCTCCAGGATGACAACTGTGAAGCAGGCCTGGAAAGCAGTCAGTCCAATTTAGAATAAGAAACCAGCATGCTACAGAAACAAGGTCTTCAAAAAGAATCAAATTGATTCTAAGTGATGGATAGATTAAGAGGCTAGAAAATATTAATGATTAGAAGAAGTGATATATTTCCTCAAAATTAAAATATAAAAGGCAATTAGAAACTCCAAGAAAAACAAATAAAAACTATACCAGAAAATAATGACAGAAATATGAAGCAAAATTTCCATTCCTGGTTATATGGTGGACTAGGTATTTGAACCAATCTTCCCATGGAAAACCACTTAAAGAGACTGGATAGAACAGAAAGAACTCTATTAAAAGCATCCAAAAACTGGTATGATAAAAAATTATTAATAAGATAAAATAAAAGGGAACCCATATAGACATGTGATACACTGAAGCTGCTTTGCCCTGGGAGCATCTACAAAACCTGGTGACCGTGGATTCCTGGATCCCTCCAAGGCCGGGAAAAGCCTTCTTCAGGTACCCCTGGAATTTAGCTGAATCCTGAAAGGGCCACAACCTTAAGTAAGGGCAAACTAGAAAGTAATCTCACCAAACCCTACTTCCTCAGCTCCAGGGAACTGAAAAAAAAATTGCCTTGGTTCTCTCTTATAGAAGGGAGAATCAAGTACTTGAGAAACTGAACAAAAGCTGGTCCTTGCTCAAGTTTATAGCTGAAATACACGCCATCTGGTGGTGAAAAAAAAACACACAAAACCTTGATTTAGTTTACAGTCCCAGATATTGCTCCTAAGTGCCTAGCAGACGCAAACACAGAAACTTTCTGAAAGAATGTTCTTTCACCCTACTACCCAAAAAATTCCCACAAATAATTTCCTAAGGAAAATGAGCAGCTCACTGTTAAAAATGAATAAAACACACTTTTCTTTCACTAGAAAGGTCATTTTTCTCATTTATTGAAAATACCAATTTTGACAAGAATGTGGAGCAATCTGAACACTGATAAATACTGATGGCAATGTTAAATTGATATAAGCAATTTGGAAAACTATTTGGCAGTATCTAAAGCATACATCTACTTTACAGCTCAGCAATTATACTTTTTAGGTAAAAATTCAACAGAAATTAATGTATATATCCATCAGAAGACATGTATAAGAATATCTATAGCAGCTTTATTCATAAAAGTCAAACATTATAAATCCATCAACAGGAGAATAAATGAATAAACAGTGGCATATCCATACAAAGGAATATACTTTGCATGAAAAAGAAACAAACTTGATACAGGCAACAACATGACAGAATTTCTTTATACCGAGCAAAATAATCCAGACACAAAAAACTACATACTGTTGATACCATTTATATGCCATTCTGGAAAAGCAAATCTATATTGACAGAAAGCAAATAAATGATTGTCTGATGCCATGAGTGAGAAGGATTGACTGGAAAGGAGCACAAGGGAACTTTCTGGGGTGATAAAAATGTTCTCTCTTGAAGGAGGTGGTAAGTTACACAGGTGTATTTATTAGCCAAAACTCATCAAACTATACATGTAAAATACGCACATTGTATTATATTTTATTATATATAAATGATGTTTCAGAAAGTTGATTAAAAACTTTTAAAACATGAAAATGAGAGATATAATAATTGCAATTAAAACTTAATGTACAGGGTGATTCCTGAGAGGTGATAAGGTGGCAGTTTTTCAATTGCCCCAAGTTCCTCTATAAAAAGAGAAAATAGGATAGCAAACTCAAAACCCACGGACAATATCTGCAACAAAAATAGGTAATAAGATACCCCTGTGAACCCCAAAATATGAGGAAAGGGGACAAATTACCAGCACCTATAAAACATATATGGATTTCAGCAAAAGGAAGCAGAGGGAAGCAACGGGGCATCCAACAGACCAGAGAATCCCCAAATAGCTAGTTACTCAGTGGAAAGCTTAGAGGGCCAGTTTAGGGAGAGAAGCTTAAACTGGGAGAGGTTCTGCATATGCTTATAGCAGGGCAGTGGTAAGACCTAAGGAGGCTGGAACAATCTGGGCCTGAAGTAGAGTGAGCCCTGAACTCTCAAAACCAACCAGCTAAAGCTCCATTCTAGGACAAAGCCCACACTGAGGAGAAACTTTTGGGAGTAGAATCCAAACTAGGCAGTGCAGCAAGAGAAGGTCCAGATGAAAATAGGATGGCACCATATCATTTGTTTTAATGTTACACAAAAGCAACAGAAGAGGGCGCTCAAAAGCCATGAAATTAAAAAATCTACTCTAAATCCAAATTTCTTTTAAAATTAAAAACTTTTCATGTAAAAACGAGCAACAGAAAAGGATCAAGGTTTATTACAATGAAAAAATAAGGCTAATAACATCCCTTGACAACAAAAGCATGGTAGATAAATAACAGTACAAAATATGAAAATCATAAACCAACTGTTTTAAAGCAAGTAAAAGGACATTAAGGAAATGATACAAGATATGAAAGAACAATACAAATCAGAATTAGAAAAACTCAAAAGTTAGGTGACAGAAGTAAGCAAAGAATTGGAAATAAAAGAAAAAATCAGAAATGAAATCTAAACTAGAAGAAGTACAAGAGCAAATAAACTCAACACAGAATTCCTTAAGAGAAAAAGAAAATAAAAAGAAGAAAAAATTTAAAACTAAAAAGAAAAAAGAGATAGAATCTGAGAAAAAGTGATAAATTCAGAAGATAGAGAAAAGTCAACATACATAGAAAACCAAAGCAAGGGGAAAAGAATGAATAATAAAGACTATAAGAAAGTTTTCCTAAAATAACTTTCAATAGACTTGAAAAAAACATTAAGAAGGGAATTTGTGTAACTGAGAAAATTAACCCAAGATGATCATATCATAGTAAAATTACTGGACTTTAAAGAAAAAAATCTTATGTATCCTAGTAAAGAGAACAAGGGAAAGAAAATCAGCCAGTTATCAGATGTATTGACAGCAATGGCTTATGCCAGAAGAAAATAAATTTACACGTTCAAGATATACACGGAAAGAAAATGTGGGCTAAAGTTTATTTCTAGCAAAACTGACTGGTATGGGCTGAATCGTGTCCTTCCCTCCCCACTTGTAGTGTTCTTATGCTGAAACCCAGTATCTCAGAATGTGAACTGTATTTGGAGACAAGACTTTTCAAGGTGATAAAGTTAAAATGGGACCATTTTTAGGGTGGGCTGTAATTCAGTCCCACTGTCATCATAAGAGGAAATTTGAAGGCCCAGAGAGAAGCCAGGAATGTATATGGACACAGAAAATATTATGCAAGGACACAGTAAGAAGCTGGCCACCTGCAAGCTGAGGAGAAAGGCCTGAGAAAGAATCAAACTTGCCAACACCTAGATTTTGGACTTCAAGCCTAGAGAACTGTAAGAAAATGAATTTCTGTTGTTTAATTCATTCAGTCTGTGATACTTTGTTATGGCAACCCTAGCTAACTAATACACTGACTTTCTAGATTAGAGGCTACAAACTACTATCAACATGTAATCATTCAAGAAAGATTGGTTATGTGACCCCCTACCTGAGGAATCTACCAGAGAATAAACTTCAGAAAACCAAAATAACTAGAAAGACATTGACATAAGGACTCGTGTGTGCTTCGTAGCTCAGTCATGTCCGACTCTTTGTGACCCCATGGACTGTAGCCCACCAGGCTCCTCCGCTGAGGAGGATTCTCCAGGCAAGAGTACTGGAGTAGGTTGCCATGCCCTCTTTCAGGGGATCGTCCCAACTCAGGGATTGAGCCCAGGTCTCCCACATTGCAGGCGGATTCTTTACTAGCTGAGCCACCAGGGAAGCCCAAGAATACTGAAGTGGGTAGCCTATCCCTTCTCCAGGGGAATTTTCCAATCCCGGAATCAAACCAGGGTCTCCTGCATTGCAGGCAGATTCTTTACTAGCTGAGCTACCAGGGAAGCCCATAAGGACTGATAGTGAGCATTAAATAAATAACAAACACACATATACACACATGTAGAACTAAGATTCAATGAAGGTTCTAAGTAAAAGTATAGTATATAATTGCTACTAAAGGAGGGGAAATGGAGGGATGACATGCAGAAATGTTTGTTTTCGTTATTATATAGGTGGTGGTAGTATTAATACTGCCATTTTGAGACAGTTGTGTATGTTAGTGGGATAAAGCAAATGAGTAATTATGTGATATTCTATTATTCCCTATATCTATGGGAACCATAGTGGGCCTTAGGAAACACTACTAGGAACAAAGCTAATGGAGGTGATGGAATTCCAGCTGAGCTATTTCAAATCCCAAAAGATGATGCTGTTAAAGTGCTGCACTCAATATGTCAGCAAATTTGGAAAACTCAGCAGTGGCCACAGGACTGTAAAAGGTCATTTTTCATTCCAATCCCAAAGAAAGGCAATGCCAAAGAATTTTCAGACTACCATACAATTGCACTCATTTCACATGCTAGCAAGGTAATGCTCAAAATCCTTCAAGCCAGGCTTCAGCAGTATATTAATCAAAAACTTCCAGATGTACAAGCTGGATTTAGAAAAGGCAGAGAAACCAGAGATCAAATTGCCAACATTTGTTGGATCATAGAGAAAGCAAGGGAATTCCAGAGAAACATCAACTTCTGCTTCATTGACTACACTAAGGCCTTTGTGTGGATCACAACAAACTGAAAAATTCTTAAAGAGATGGGAATACCAGACCATGTTACCTGTCTCCTGAAAAAGTTGTAGGCAGGTCAAGAAGCAACAGTTAGAAATGGACATGGAACAACAAACTGGTTTGAAACTGGGAAAGGAGTACGTCAAGGCTGTATATTGCCACCCTGCTTATTTAACTTATATGCCAAGTTGTTGCCATTCAGTTGCTCAGTAGTGTCCAACTCCTTGCAACCCCATGAACTGGAGCACCCCAGGCTTCCCTGTCCATCACCAACTCCTGGAGCTTGCTCAAACTCATGTCCATTGAGTTGGTGATGCCATCCAACCATCTCATCTTCCGTCGTCCCCTTCTCCTCCTGCCCTCAATCTTTCCCAGCATCAGGGTCTTTTCCAATGAACTGGCTTTTCGTATCAGGTGGCAAAAGTATTGGAGCTTCAGCTTCAGCATCAGTCCTTCCAATGAATATTCAGGGTTGTTTTCCTTTAGAATTGACTGGTTTGATCTCCTTGCTGTCCAAGGGACTGTCAAGAGTCTTGAGCACCACAGTTCGAAAGCATCAGTTCTTTGGTACTCAGCCTTCTTTATGGTCCAATTCTCAAATCACTCTCCTCAGGCTGGATGAATCACAAGCTGGAATCAAAATTGCTGGGAGAAATATCAAAAATCTCAGATATGCAGATGACACCACCCTTATGGCAGAAAGCAAAGAGGAACTAAAGAGCCTCGTGATGAGTGAAAGAGGAAAGGAGAACAGTGTGGAGATTCATTAAAAATACTGGAAATAGAACTGGAAATAGAACAGAGCAATCCCACTGCTGGGCATACACACTGAGGAAATCAGAATTGAAAGAGACACATGTACCCCAATGTTCATCACAGCACTGTTTACAATAGCTAGAACATGGAAGCAATGAAGATGTCCATCAGCAGATAAATGGATAAGAAAGCTGTGGTACATATACACAATGGAATATAACTCAGCTATTAAAAAGAACGCATTTGAAGCAGTTCTAATGAGGTGGATGAAACTGGAGCTTATTACACAGAGCAAAGTAAGTCAGAAAGAAAAACATCAATACAGCATATTAACGCATATATATGGAATTTAGAAAGGGTAACGATGACCCTATATGCGAGACAGCAAAAGAGACACAGATATAAAGAACAGACTTTTGGACTCTGTGGGAGAAGGTGAGGGTGGGATAATCTGAGAGAATAGCATTGAAACATGTATATTACCATATGTGAAACAGATCACCAGTCCAGGTTCGATACATGAGACAGGCTGCTCAGGGCCGGTGCACTGGGACAACCCTGAGGGATGAGATGGGGGGGGGGGGGGGGGGGTTCAGGATGGGGGACACATGTACACCATGGCTGATTCATGTCAATGTGTGGCACAAACCACCACAATATTGTAAAGTAATTAGCCTCCAATTAAAATAAATGAATTAAGTTTTAAAAAAGTGAAAGAGGAGAGTGAAAAAGTTTGCTTAAAACTCACCATTCAAAAAACTAAGATCATGGCATCTGGTCCCATCGTTTCATGGCAAATAGATGGGGAAAAAGTGGAAACAGTGAGAAATTTTATTTTCTTGGGCTCCAAAATCACTGAGGATGGTGACTGCAGCCATGAAATTAAAAGACACTTGCTTCTTGGAAGAAAAGCTATGACAAACCCAGATGGCATATTAAAAAGCAAAGACATCACTTTGCCAACAAAGGTCCATATAGTTAAAGCTATAGTTTTTCCAATAGACATGTACAGATGGAGAGTTGGTCCATAAAGAAGGCTGAGTACCAAAGAATTGATTCTTTCAAACTGTGGTGTTGGAGAAGACTCTTTTGAGAGTCCCTTGGACAGCAATGAAATCAAACCAGTCAATCTTAAAGGAAATCAACTCTGAATATTCATTGGAAGGACTGGTGCTGAAGCTCCAATAATTTGGTCACCTGATTCGAAGAGCGAGCTCATTGGAAAAGACTCTGATGCTGGGAAAGATTGAGGGCACAAGGAGAAGGGGCGACAGAGAACGAGATGGTTGGATAACATCACCGACTCAGTGGATATGAGTTTGAGCAAACTTCAGGGGATAGTGAAGGACAGGGAAGCCTGGAGTGCTGCAGATCATGGGATCACAAAGAGTCGGACACAACTTAGCAAATAAACAACAACAATGGGAACCAAGATTCTCAAGTTTGAAAGAAAGGAGATTCAAATATAACATAGGAGTTAAGTAAAATCCCATAGGCTTGACTTTGAATTAAAGTATCTGTGGGAACTCATGAGGCATTTTTTCTTAAAAGGCTTAGAAACAGTGACCAGCCCTGTACCTATGAGCACTGCTAGCATCTAGACTGTGGCCTTAAAATACCTTTTTCCACTAAAGAGAAACCGCAGCTTTTTGGAGAAATGGCTGATTCCAGGTTTGGCAGGAAATGTACATGATGAGTCTGAGATATCAGATATATTCAAATCCATGAGTTCAAAATGAGAGAATTTTTGTTGAAAAATAAGTAAACTCATACATGTCAGCAGTATGCAAAGGGCCTCTGTAAAAGTACAACAAATACATAGCTTATCTCTTGGGACTAGGATCATAGAGAATTTTTCTTTCCAAGTCACAACTCTCTGGTTGTTTGTTTAAAAATTAACGAGCATACATTATTTCTGTGACTAGCTAAAGCAGTGATTAAAGAAAAAAATTTTAAAGACTGATAATCACATAGTTTTCAAGAATCAGCTTATAAAATGAAGCATTCTCATTGACGTAATCAAAATTGAGCAATGACTAACACTAGGCTTTGGTAAAATAAAGTTTCCTAAACTCACTTTTACAATGTTTTTGTATTATTGTTCAAAATTCATAGTTTTGAATAGCTAGAGGACTATTGTTATTGATAGAAATTCATATACACTCACAAATGGATTTCTGATCAGGTGGTTCAGTAGTTTGAAAAAAAAAAGCAGAATCCTGCTTTAAGTTTTAACCATTTCTTTCCTTCTGCTTTGGTGGAATATGAGGATCAGAGGGAAAAGCTTCCCACGGACTTTCTTATCTTTCGCCATTTAACCTATGTGGCATGGATCTCAAAAGTGGTCTCTAGACCAGCAGGCACCAGTTCTCAGGCCCCACCCTGACCTACAGAATCAAAACCATTGGGAAGTGAGGCCCAGCAAGCTGTGTTTTAATAATGCCTTCCAGGCAAGTTTACCAGATAAAATACAAAATAGTCCAGTTAATTTTGAATTTCAGAAAAACAACAAATAATTTTTTGTTGTTGTTCCTTGTTGAGTTGCTCAGTCGTGTCCAACTCTTTGCGACCCCATGGACTGTAGCAAGCCAGGCTTCCCTGTCGTTCACCATCTCCTGGAGCTTGCTCAAACTCATGTCCATTGACTTGGTGATGCCATCCAACCATCTCATCCTCTGTCATCCCATTCTCCTCCTGCCTTCATTCTTTCCCAACATCAGGGTCTTTTCTAATGAGTCAGTTCTTCACATTAGGTGGCCAAAGTATTGGAGCTTCAGCTTCAGCATCAGTCCTTCCAGTGAATATTCAGGATTGATTTCCTTTAGGACTGACTAGTTTGATTTCCTTGCAGTCCAAGGGACTCTCAAGAGTCTTCTCCAACACCACAGTTCAAAAGCATCAATTCTTCATCACTCAGCCTTCTTTATGGTCCAACTCTCACATCCATACATGACTACTGGAAAAACCATAGCCTTGACTAGATGGACCTTTGTTGGCAAAGTAATGTCTCTGCTTTTTAATATGCTGTCTAGGTTGGTCATATCTTTTCTTCCAAGCAGCAAGTGTCATCTAATTTCATGGCTGCAGTCACCATCTGCAGTGATTTTGGAGCCCAAGAAAATAACATCTCTCACTGTTTCCATTGTTTCCCCATCTATTTTCCATGAAGTGATGGGACAGGATGCCATGATCTTAGTTTTTTGAATGGTGAGTTTTAAGCCAACTTTCTCACTCTCCTCTTTCACTTTCATCAAGAGGCTCTTTAGTTCCTCTTTGCTTTCTGCCATAAGGGTGGTGTCACCTGCATGTCTGAGGTTATTGATATTTCTCCCAGCAATCTTCATTCCAGCTTTTGCTTCATCCAGCCTGGCATTTTGCATGATGTACTCTGCATATAAGGTAAATAAGCAGGGTGATAATATACAGCCTTGAGATATTCCTTTCCCAATTTGGAACCAGTACATTGTTCCATGTCCGGTTCTAACTGTTGCTTCTTGAGCTGCATACAGGTTTCTCAGGAGGCAGGTAATGTATTCTGGTATTCCCATCTCTTTCAGAATTTTCCACAGTTGGTTGTGATCCACACAGTCAAAGGCTTTAGCGTAGCCAATGAAGCAGAAGTAGATGTTTTTCTAAAATTCTCTTGCTTTCTCTATGATCCAGCCAATGTTGGCAATTTGATCTCTGGTTCCTCTGCCTTTTCTAAATCCAGCTTGAACATCTGGAAGTTCACGGTTCACATACTGTTGTAGCCTGGCTTGGAGAATTTTGAACATTACTTTGCTAGCATGTGAGATGAGTGCAATTGTGTGGTAGTTTGAACACTCTTTGGCATTGCCCTTCTTTGGGGTTGGAATGAAAACTGACCTTTTCCAATCCTATGACCACTGCTGAGTTTTCCAAATTTGCTGACATGTTGAGTGCACACATTAACAGCATCATCTTTTAGGATTTGAAATAGCTCAGCTAGAATTCTATCACTTCCACTGGCTTTGTTTGTAGTGATGCTTCCTAAGGCCCATTTGACTTTGCACTCTAAGATGTCTGGCTCTAGGTGAGTGATCACACCATCGTGGTTATCTGAGTCATGAAGATCTTTTTTGCACAGTTCTTCTGTGTATTCTTGCCACCTCTTCTTAACATCTTCTGCTTCTGTTAGGTCCATACCATTTCTGTCCTTTATTGTGCCCATCTTTGCATGAAATGTTCCCCTGTCTCTAATTTTCTTGAAGATATCTCTAGTCTTTCTCATTCTATTGTTTTCCTCTATTTCTTTGCATTGATCACTTAGGAAGACTTTCTTCTCTCTCCTTGCTATTCTTTGGAACCTGCATTCAGATGGGTATATCTTTCCTTTTCTCCTTTGTCTTTTGCTTCTCTTCTTTTCTCAGCTATTTGTAAGGCCTCCTAAGACAATCATTTTACCTTTTTGCATTTCTTTTTCTTGGGGACAGTTTTGATCACTGCCTCCTGTACCAGGTTATGAACCTCCATCCATAGTTATTCAGGCACTCTATCAGATTTAACCCCTTGAATCTATTTGTCATGTACACTGTATAATCATAATGGATTTTATTTTATTTAAAAAATAATTTTAACTATAAATATTTGCAATATTTGGTACATAATTATATTCAAGTTAAAATTTAACTGGACATGTTGTTTTTGTTTGGTTGGTTTTTGTCTTATTATTTTTCAAAATCTGGCAACTTTACCGCCAAGAGATTCTGATCTATACTAAAGTTTGAAAACCATGGAGGGAAAGGTAAGAACCTGGGCCTTGGGTTCAGGTAGATCTGACTCAGTAGATCTGACTCCATCATTTTGTTAATAATTGGATGGAATCTCACAAATATGACTGGTATCTCCATGTGACAAAGGAAAACATCGGGGAGAGAGCCAACCAGCCTTAGGGACTAGAGTAGAGTTTGATAGCAGAGAGGGCCTGGATTTTACCGGAAAGTTCAAAAACACCCTGAGTTGCCCAGGGGGTACCATTCTTACACAAAGCATAACTTCAGTCTAAATGGGAGAAAGGGCTGGGGGATCCAAGGAAGGGAAAAAAAAGAAATATACAACAGAGAGGAGGGAGAATAAAGGGCACAGAAAAGGGCTAAGACTTAGAACTGGCCATGTCACCTTGTATTCATAGCATGTTCTCTACCACTGACTTTGTAGGGAGAAAAGACTGGGGAAGAGTTACTCTCTTTGGGTATAAAGAGGCTCCTGGGCAGCCTGTGTGTGTGTTCCGGCTGTGTTCTGTGAACCTCTAAAGCAGTGATTCTCAATCAGGGGTGATTTTAACCCTTAGCAATGTCTGGAGACATTTTTGATTGTCACCATGTGGTAGGGCTGAAGGGTATGCTACGTCTAGTGGGCAGAGGCCAGAGATACTAGTAAACATCTCATATTCATGAGACAGCCCCCCACAACAAAGAATTACCCAGCTGCAAGTATCAAATTTCAAGGCTGAGAAAGCCTGCTCTGAAGCAAGTCAGTGTGGAGAAAGTGTTACCCTCTTTGCCATAGCCTCACCCCTTATCCCAAACCTGCACTGCACCAAAGACATTTTATACATTCACATTCCCATAGGTCTAAATTTGAGCAGGCTACTAAATTCTCTAAGCCTTTGTATCCTAACCTATACAGTGTGGGTAAAATTATTTACCTCATAGGGTTATTGCAGGGATTAAATGAGGTATTTTAATACTCTAGATTCAAACATTTATTGAGCACCGACACTGTGTGCTGGGTATTGAGGGTACAGACACAGTCCTTACTGTTAATGATTTAAGTCTAGTGAGTTTTAAGTCCCAGAGTACATTGTTAAACATAGGCTAATTTCCTTCACACTAAGCCCCTACCCATGTCCTTCTCTTTCATTATTAGACAGGTGTCTAATCCTCTCTCTTCCTTGCCAGAGAACTGGAAAGAAGAGCCGAATTAATACCTATTATGAAGAGGAGCTATATAACCACTTTGTGCTATTTTGTTGATGCTTCTCATCACTAATACTGAGGACAGCATTGAAGCAAATGTATTCTTCTTAATATCAAGAGATTCAGTTAACTATTTAAGACTAGCACCTGCTCTGTTCTCAGACTTGACTATTACCTTTGAACATGGTCAGGAAATAAAAAAAAAGCAAGTTTACTCTCTTTCTGACCCTGACCTGCATGGCTTCTACATCCTGCTCTGACAGGGCTTCAGTGAGCCAGGTAAGGTTATTGGAATATTAGAAAATGTAGGTGCTCTCCCAGTATTCCCACTTGTTCATTAAATGGAATGAGAGAAAGGGAGGACTCAAGTGTCATATCCAGGTTTGGGGGCTGAGAAACTGATAGTGGTGCCATTTACTGAGATTGGAAAGTTTGGGGAAGCAAGTTTTGAAGGGAAATCAGGAGTGCCACTTTAGACATTTTAGAAAATCTCTCTTCCTCTTGCCTCTAACCTTTCCTTCTCTCAACCTGTACAAATGATCAAGTCTCTTTTTTCTTAAAACAAAAGAAGCCCTCCACAAACCTTATAATCCCTCTAACTATTGCCCTCTTGCCTTCCTTTTCAGTCTGAACTTCTTTAAAGGATCATCTACTTCTCTCTATGTCTACTTCCCTACCTTTGAGTCTCTTCTTGACCCCCTGTAATCTGGCTTTGGGCCATCACCATATTATTGGAACTACATTCACTAAGGTGGTAAATAATGCCCTATTTGCCAAATGTAATGGATACTTTTCACTCCTAACCTCACTGAACCTCTCTGTAGCCTTTGACATGGCTGATCATATCTTCTTTGAAGATCTCTCCTCCTTTGTCTTCCCTGGCATCACTCTCTCCTGCTTCTTTTTCTCCTCGCGTTCTTCCTGACTCTTCCTCTATTTGCTGCTTAAATGTTGAATTTGCAGGGGTTTTGTTCAGCTTTTTTTTTCATCACTTTACACTGTTTTCAAGGATGATCCTATCGTTTAGATCCCATTTAGATGATTCTGACTCTCATCCATAAACCGTCAACTCCCAATTTGCTATTTCCAAACTCTAATTCTCTTTGGAACTAGAGGCTCATATTTTTTTTTAATAAATTTATTTATTTTAGTTGGGGGCTAATTACTTTACAATATTGTAGTAGTTTTTGCCATACATTGACATGAATCAGCCATGGGTTCACATGTGCTCCCCCTCCCGAACCCTCCTCCCACCTCCCTCCCCATCCCATCCCTCTGGGTCATCCCAGTGCTCCAGCCCTGAGCATCCGTCCCATGCATAGAACATGGAATGGTGTTCCGCTTCACATATGACAATATACATGTTTCAATGTTATTGTCCCAGAACGTCCCACCCTCACCTTCTTCCTCAGAGTCCACAGGACTGTTCTATGCATCTGTGTCTCTTATTCTGTCTCGCATATAGGGTTACCGTTACTATCTTTCAAATTCCATGTATATGCATTAGTGTACTGTATCGGTGCTTTTCTTTCTGGCTTACTTCACCCTGTATAATGGGCTCCAGTTTCATCCATCTCAATAGAACCGATTCAAATGTATTTTTTTAATGGCTGAGTAATATTGCATTGTGTATATGTACCACAGCTTCCTTATCCATTCATCTGCTGATGGGCATCTAGGTTGCTTCCATGTTCTGGCTATTGTAAACAGTGCTGCGATGAACATTGGGGTACACGTGTCTCTTTCAATTCTGGCTTCCTCGGTGTGTATTCCCAGCAGTGGGATTGCTGGGTCATATGGCAGTTCTATTCCCAGTTTTTTAAGGAATCTCCACACTGTTCTCCATAGTGGCTGTACTAGTTTGCATTCCCACCAACAGTATAAGAGGGTTCCCTTTTCTCCACACCCTCTCCAGCATTTATTGCTTGTAGACTTTTGGATAGCAGCCATTCTGACTGGTGTGTAATGGTACCTCATTGTGGTTTTGATTTGCATTTCTCTAATAATGAGTGATGTTGTAGAGGCTCATATTTTGAGTTGCCTACTAGACAGGTCATCTAGATGCTCCTAGATGACAAACTCAACACATTCAGAATTCAGTTCTAAACAAGGCAATTTACAGAAGAAATTCAAGTTGTCAAAAACAAATGAGAAGATGCCCAATCTCACATAGTAATCAGGAAAATGCAAATTAAAGCAATAAATGCAATATATCTCACCAAGCCTGGCAAAAAATTAATGATACTGACAACATCCAACACTGGCAATGATTAGGGAAAACAGGGACTCTCATACACCTCTGTGGAGAAAGAAATGGCAACCCACTCCAGTGTTCTTGCCTGGAGAATCCCAGGGATGGGGGAGCCTGGTGGGCTGCCGTCTATGGGGTCGCACAGGTCGGACACGACTGAAGCAACTTAGCAGCAGCAGCAGCAGCATACACCTCTGATAGAAGTAAGACTTACTATAACTTTTCTGGAAAGTAATCTGGCAATATCTATTAAAATATAAAATACATGCATGTCCTTTATATGCCAAAGAAACTGCTACACAGGTCCATAGGGTGCATGTATGAGTATGCTCATCACATTGTTGTTTGTGTTACCATGAAGTTGGAGATAATCTGCTTGCTCATCACTGGAGAAACTGATAGGGAAAATATGGTAGACATATACCTTGGAGTACTATATACCAGTCAGAGGGAATACCTTAGACGTATGTGTGCAGTAAACAGGAATGGCTTTTTTTTTCTTTTTTTAAATTTTATTTGAGTTACAATGTTGTGTTAATTTCAGGTGCACAGCAAAGTGCTTCAGTTACACATATACATACTTTTATTCTTTTTAGATTGTTTTCTCATATAGCTTATCACAGAATATTGAGTAGAGTTCCCTGTGCTATACAGAAGGTCCTTGTTCATTGTCTGTCTTATATATAGTAGTGTGAGTGTGTTCACCCCAAGCTTCTGATTAGAATGGCTTCTACAACAGAGTGCTGAGTGAAAAAAAAATTGAATGTTTAACACAATATGATTTATATAAATAAAAATAATATACATATAAAATAACAAATTGCATTTTACATTCAAACAAAAGGATATACATTAAGGAATGGTTGCATGTGGGGTGAAGAGGGGATGGGAGTGGGGAATGGGGCTAAAAGAAAATATATAAACAAATAAAGGAGGAATCTTACATGGGTCAATGAAGACAATATGCCATAAATTGAGGAATATGATTCACTCAGCCCAAAGCACTGAGAACCTCTCCTCAGTTAATAATACATTCTCTTTGATCCTACAGTCTGTTCCCATTTTTGCCACTAATGATAATGTTACAATAAATATTCTTTATATATTTTTATATTAGTGATTCTATGTCTGTAGCATATATTTTGTGATATCTTCAAATATAGAATACAATGCAGTTATTAGAAAGGATGAATTACAAAGAAATCCATGCTAAGACACATTATAATTGAACTTCTGAAACTGAAAGACAAGAAATCCTGAAGTCAGCCAAAGAAAAAAGATGCATTACTTATAAGGGAACATCAACTTGGATGATGACAGATTCCTCACCTGAAACCATGCAGGTCAGAAGGTAGTGGCACAAAATTTTTCAAGCACAGTAAAAGAATAACTGTCAGATTAGGGCAGGAAATACATAAGATGAGCCTAGAACATCTTATAGAACCAGAAAGTAAGAAAGTGCTGAGGAAAATGCAAAGGAAAAAAAAAACCACAATGATGGGAGTATGTCAAAGGGACAGAGGAGCCAAATGAAAGAGCTCCCGATGGCCAAAGCCAGAACAATTTGAGCAATATAATAAAGTAGTATTGGGTTATAACCCAAAGTATAAAATAAATATCCATGAGTATATATTTATACTCATATAATGATTGATTTGATGGATAAATATATACACACAAGCATATTAATACATTTATTCATAACACACATATATGTATATACATACATATATGAAGGAAAAGAGACAAATCTCCCATGCAAAATTCTAAATAATTTATTTTGATAGCTTGCTCCCAAGGAGGTAGTTGAGCAAAACTCTGCTCAAGTTTGGGTGTACACAGTGACTTCTGAGTGCAACACGGGAAGGGGGATAGAATAGTAACTTTACTTTGAGGAAACCTGACAAACACCACCTAGTCAGGTGTTCAATGTGAACATCTAAAGTGATAAATCATTCATTAGTGTGTACACTTGATATGATGCAGTGAAAATGGTACTTTACCTCTGTGGTCTTCCTTCCCAAAACCTATAACTCCAGTTTTATCATGCATCGGATAAATTCTAGTAAAGAATATTCTATAAAATAGCTGTCCAGTTCTCCTCAAAACCATCAAGGTCATCAAAAGGAATACAAATCTGAGAAACTGTCACAGCCAAGAGGAGCCTAAGAAGACATGATTAATAGATGTAATGTGGTATCTTGGGTGGTTCTGAAACAGATAAAGGACATTAGGTTAAAACAAAGGAAATTTGGATAAAGTATACAGTTTAATAATAATGTATTGATATTACTTCATTAACTGTAACAAATGTACCATACAAATATACTAATGTAAGATGTTAACAATAGGGAAAACAGTGTGGGGTATATGGAAACTGTACTATCTTCTCAATTTTTCTGTAAACCTAAAACTGTTCTAAAAAATAAAGATTAGTCAAAAATAAATAACTATTGGACTTCCCTGGTGGCAGAGTTGTTAAGAATCCGCCTGCCAATGCAGGGGACACTGGTTTGATCCCTGGTCTGGGAAGATTTCACATGCCTCGGAACAACTAAGCCCATGCACCACAACTACTGAGCCTGTGCTCTAGAGCTTGCGAGCTGCAACTACTGAAGCCCACATTCCTATAGCCCATGCTCCACAATGGTAGAGTAGAGGGGGCTATTCAGCTCCCGTCCTCTGCAACTAGAAAAAGCCTGCATGCAGCAACGAAGGCCCAGCACAGCCATAAATAAATAAATAGATAAATAAAGCAGTGTGTACATGTCAAAAGAATTTTTAAAAATAAATAACAGTCAACCACAAATTATATATCTGTCAAAACTATCCTTCATTCAAAGGAAAACTGAGAGAATGTGTTGCTAGCAAACCTGCCCTTAGAGAACAGCTAAAAGAAGTTCTCTAAATGGAAAGGAAATGATAAAAGGAGGTCTGGAAATTTAGAAAGGAAAGGACATCAGAATGGGTGAAAACAGGGGAATACTATCTTTTTCATGAGTTTCTTAAATCATATTTGATGGTTAAAGCTAAAATTATAATACTATCTGATGTGGTGGCTCAATACATGTAGAAGAAATACTTAAGACAATTATATATTTTTAATGTGGGTATAATAAAGTGATCTAAATGAAAATAAGGTCTCTCGACCAACCTAGACAGCATATTTAAAAGCAGAGACATTACTTTGACAACAAAGGTCCGTCTAGTCAAGGCTATGGTTTTTCCAGTGGTCATGTATGGATGTGAGAGTTGGACTATAAAGAAAGCTGAGCGCCGAAGAATTGATGCTTTTGAACTGTGGTGTTGGAGAAGCCTCTTGAGAGTCCCTTGGATTGCAAGGAGAGCCAACCAGTCAGTCCTAAAGGAAATCAATCCTGAATATTCACTGGAAGGACTGATGCTGAAGCTGAAGCTCCAATACTTTGGCCACCTGATGTGAAGAACTGACTCATTGGAAAAGACCCTGATGCTGGGAAAGATTGAAGGCAGGAGGAGAAGGGGACAACAGAGGATGAGATGATTGGATGGCATCACCGACTCAATGGACATGAGTTTGAGCAAGCTCCAGGAGTTGGTGATGGACAGGGAAGCCTGGAGTGCTGCAGTCCATGGGGTCACAAAGAGTCAGACACAACTGAGCAACTGAACTGAACTGAACTGATTATAAGTTACATATTTATATTGTAACACTTAAAACAACAACTAAGAAAACTATATAGATCAGTGTGCCCAAAAATACTATAAATAAATCAAGATAGAATCCTTAAAAATGTTCAAGCAAGCACAGGAAAGCAAAAGAAGAGAAAGAAGAACAGAGGAAACAAACAGAAAAGGATAAAATGGCAGATGCAAGTCTTAACATATCAGTAATTACTATTTTTTATCACTAATTACTATTATATGTTGAATTGTATCCCATGGAATGATATATTGAAGTCCTAATACCCCTACCTGTGAATGTGGCCTTATCTGGAAACAGGGTTGTCTTAGTTCTGGCTTCTATGACAAAGTACTGTAGAGAGGGTAGCTTACAAACAACAGAAATTTGTTTCTCACAGTTCTAGTGGCTGGAAGTTGGATATCAGGGTACCAGCATGCTTGGTAGGCAAGTTCTTTACCCACCCAGGGAAGAACCTGTGTCTCCTGCATTGGTAGGTGAGTTCTTTACCACTGCGCCACCTAGGAAGCCCAATATAATACAACTGGTGTCTTAATGAGAAAAATGGAAGCTCCCTGCATTGAAGATGGTTAAGAATCCAATATGGAATAAATTGGGGAAAATAGATAGGGCTCAGTGAGGTGCCCTGTACCACCTCACAGGTATAACTCCCCCAGCTCCCCCCAAGCCCTGACTGGTCTGGCAGTGGGGGGTGGGGAGGTCCAGGATTGAACCCCCTCCAACAGGTGGCCCTCTCCTTCTCCCAGTAGTCCCTGCCTGTCATCTGCATGGTAGTTTTTCCACCCAAATCGTTTCCATCTCCCCTCTACTGACTCCCAAGTCCCCTGAGTCCCTGCTGGCCTCCATCCTCTCGCCTCACGGGTGTGTGCGTGTGTGCGTGTGTGTGGGTGTGTGTGTCTGTGTGTGTGGTGTGGGGGGGGGGGGTCATGGGGGGGGGGGGGGACGAATCGACTCGGTCTACACCAAAGTCAACCCAACCTTTCATCATTGGAAGGTTGACAACAGTTAGTTTTGACTTAATTTCCAAAGCCTTGAGTGAGGAAAGCAATCAAAGACCTTACAAAAAGCTCAACATCATGTTTCGCCGCCCATCAAGAAACTGGAGCTTTGTGATGACAACGTTTTATTAATACAATAGCTAATTCGTCTCAGAAGGAACAACTTGTTCAGACGATCTCCTCCCTCATATCCTGTTAGCACCAGAGGACTTACAGCCTGGGTCACCTTCCGGACCCATACCTCACAGACCGTTATCATCTCAAACAGCTGATGGCAAGGCCCCACTGGCAGGTAAGGAGATTGTGAGCATCAATCCAGGGAGAAGATCAGGGACAAGCACTAAGAGGATTACTGGTGCTGGCAAAGGACAAATACCGGGACCCTTTGGAGCATGCAGACCCCGACCAGTGTTTTGCCAAGGGCAAGGTCTCTAAGCACGACTACAGTTACCCCATGTGGACTCCTTAGACTTTGGCATCAGTGTGGGACCAGTGAGATTAAGACACAGTCATCTCAGAGCAAGTCCCAGCAGCAGAAGGAGAGTATCATGCACATACACCAGAATGCATTCAACTGTGAGTAAAACGGGAGGGGCTGCTGTCAGGACTCAGTGAGAACTTGGCTCCAAGCAGTGAGCTGTATGTGGGGAGGACAGCCTGCTCTATCGCTGTGTGTCAGACTGATGGAGACTATACAGACCTGTGCTTGTGCGGTGAGAAGTTTTGCCTCCAATGGATGGCTCTTACAGAGTTCTGTTTCTTGGCCCTCTGTTCTTACTGTCACCTCCCACTTGGGGCCTGCTACCCCTGAGGAATGATGTGCAGGTGCTATGGAAGGAACCACAAAGCGGCTGTGTGACTCGGTTTCAGAGAGACAGGGGGAAGGAGGGAGGGAGAGGGAAGAAGAATAGGATTTCATTTTTATTTAAAAAAATCGTATCTGTGTGTATAAATACATACACAAGATGAAAATGTGAAAGGCTGCACAAATTGGTACCCTCAGTGTTACAAGGGGAGGGGAAGGGGAAAGGGGAGATTTTTTGTTTTAATTTTAAAAATTAATTTATTTATTTTAATTGGAAGCTAATTACAAGATTGTGGTGGTTTTTGTCATACATCGACATGAATCAGCCATGGATGTACATGTGTCCCCCCCCATCCTGAAACACCCCCCCACCTCCCTCTCCACCCCAGACAACCTCTGAGTTGTCCCAGAGCAGTGGCTTTGAGTGCACTGCTTATACATCGAACTTACCCTGGTCATCTATTTTACATATGGTAATATACATGTTTCAATACTACTTTCTCGTATCATCCCACCCATGCCTTCTCCCACAGAGTCCAAAAGTCTGTTCTCTACATCTGTGTCTCCCCTGCTGTCCTGCATATAGGGTCATCATTACCACTGAAAGGGGAGATTTTAACCTTATCTTCTTCTTTTTAAAGAATAAATAAATAAATAATATTAAAAGTAATATTAAAAAATAAAGAATAAATAAAAATCCATATATTTATTTATTTTAAAATTTTCTTTCTTTATTTTGGCTGTACTGGGTCTTTGTTGCTGCACATGGGCTTTCTCTAGTTGCGGAATAGAGGGCTACCCTCTGGTTGCAGTGCATGGGCTTCTCATTGCAGTAGCTTCTTTTGTTTGCAGAGCAGGGGATCTAGAGCATGCAGGCTTCAGCAGATTCAGCACACAGGCTCAGTAATTGTGGCTCGCAGGCTCTAGAGCACAGGCTCAGTAGTTTTGGTGCACGAGCTTAGTTACCTCAGGGCGTGTGGAATCTTTGCAGAGCAGGGATGAAACCCGTGTCCCCTGCATTAACAGGCAGATTGATTCTTAACCACTGGGTCATCAAGGAAGTCCTTTAACTTTATCTTCTTGCATTTATTATTTCACTTCCTACAGTGAGAACATACGTATTTGTAACTTAAAAGAAATTTTGAATTAAATAAATTTTTGAGGGAAATTTTTTCCCTCAAACCTAATTTTACTCTTGTTCTGCTCTGGTGGACTGGTATCATCATTCACTTCCAAGACAAGAGACCTACAAGTAATTCAAGATCCTTCCTTGTCTGTAATCTTCCACCCTTCCACTTAGTCACTAAATCCAGATTTTAGTTCATAAACATCCCGACCTTCTTCTAATTAATAAGTCCTGTCTATTCTAGTTCCTAAATCTCTTTTAAATCCTTTCCCCTCTTTACCATCCCTGCAAATAAGGCTTGTTTTTGTACTTTTTTAGTTCAGGACTTCATCATCTGTCAATAATAGCCTGTTTTATTCCCCCATCCATTCTCTCTCATATAACACTCTCAGAACTATCTTTCTAAGCAATTATAGTGTACCACTGCTGGAAAACAAATGAAAACATTTTTATTTTAAGAGGCATACTTTTTTTTAATATTCATAGGAAATATATTAAACTCATAATTTCAAAAATGTTATTGCCTAAATTTAAAAAATTAAAATGGTAAAGGCAGAATATGAATAAGTGAAGTTGGAAAACATTGGCCTATAAGGATAAAGCCCAAACTCCATGAATCTGTATGACCTAGTCCCATCCTACCTTTCCAATTTTGTCATCATAAATGTACCATTTCAATTAGGGAAAACTTTCTGATGACCCCAAATATGCTTTCTTCTTTCATCCCTCTCTGCCCTTCCTCATGATATTCTTACTCATTCTACTTAGTAATCTCCTCCTTTTCCTTGAAAAAATATTTCTTCTGTGAGGATATTTTTCGGGGGGTATCTGAATGTTTACAGCAGCTTTATTCATAATTACTAGAAGCAATCAAGATGTAATCCAGTAAGTGACTAGATAAACAGACAATGGTATATCCAAACAATGGGATACTACTGAAAGATAAAAGAGAATGGACTACCAACCCATGCAAAAACATGGATGAATCATAAAACATATATGATTTATATGTGAAACAAGTCAGTATGAAAAGATGACATACTTATGATTCCATTTATATGACATTCTAAAAGAGGCAAAACTATAATGACAGTAAAAACATCACTGGTTTCCAGGTATTTGGAGAGGAGGAAGAGGTTGAAGGACAGGGGAATATTTCAGGACAGTGAACTTTTTCTCTGTGATACTGTAATAGTGGATGCTTCATATGTTTGTCCAAACCCATAGAACTTTAGAGCACAAAGTAAAATATGAAAAAAACCTAATATATTTAACTAAAACAAAAAAATCACTTAGGAGATCAAGAGATACAAAGGTCAGAATGCACAATATGAAAAAAGAATTTGCAATCTGGGTTACAAATGTACGAAAGAACATTCCTAAAGTGGGTGCAAAGGTGCAAACCTAAGTAACTTTGTAAATGAGTGTTGTTTAAAAGGGACTGTACATAAACATTCTATTCTAGTTGACAAAATTGTTTCCCCTAAGGGTACAGGCTAGTAATTCTGAAACCACTATACATATATATTGGAATTGAACAACTAAGTATCTGATGGTGGACTGTAGGAGCCAGGTTTCTTAGTGTTGAAGTGGGAGGATACAGATAAGCAAAGGGAAGAAGGTAAAATGACCCACAGGGTAATAGGTATGAATTGGAAACATTAGTATGAACTCATGTTTACCTTAATACAGATACATGTATAAATATATATATATATATATATATATATATATATATATATGCTATTAAATTACTTAAATAAGGAGGCCCTTAGACTGATGTGGCTCTAATGCCATGGTGGCCTATGTAAGCAAGCCAGAATCTAAGCCTATAAATGCTTCAGGGTTTCAAAATCACAACAATAAGGACAGCCAATCACAAACAGCCAATTAGGCTTTAAGTAATAGACTTCAGCAGTACCTGAACCAAGAACTTCCAGATGTAAAACCTGTGTTTAGAAAAGACAGAGAAACCAGAGATCAAATTGCCAACACTGGCTGGATCATAGAGAAAGCAAGGAAATCCCAGAGAAACATCTACTGCTGTTTCATTGGCTATGCTAAAGCCTTTGACTGTGTAGATCACAACAAACTGGAAAATTCTTCAAGAGATGGGAATACTAGACCATAAATATTCTCACCACCTTACCTGCCTCCTGAGAAACCTGTATGTAAATCAAGAAGCAACAGTTAGAACTGGACATGGAACAATGGACTGGTTCCAAATTGGGAAAGGAGTATGTCAAGACTGTATATTGTCATCTTGCTTATTTAACTTATATTCAAGGACATCATGCAAAATGCCAGGCTGGATGAATCACAAGCTGCAATCAAGATTGCTGGGAGAAATATCAACAGCCTCAGATATGCAGATGATACCACTCTAATGGCAGAAAATGAAGAGGAACTAAAAGAGCCTCTTAATGAGGGTGAAAGAGGAGAGTGAAAAAGCTGGCTTAAAACTCAACATTCAAAAAACTAAGATCATAGCATCCAGTCCCATCACTTTATGGCAAATAGAAGAGGAAAAAGTGAAACAGTGACAGAGTTTATTTTCTTGGGCTCCAAAATTGCTGTGGACAGTGACTGCAGCCATGAAATTAAAAGACACTTGCTCTTTGGAAGAAAAGCAATGACAAACCCAGACAGCATATTAAAAAGCAAAGACATCACTTTGCCAACAAAGGTCCATCTAGTCAAAGCTATGGTTTTTCCAGTAGTCACGTATGGATGTGAGAGTTGGACTATAAAGTAGGCTGAGCACCAAAGAATTGATGCTTTCGAATTGTGGTGCTGAAGAAGACTCTTGAGGGTCCCTTGGACAGCAAGGAGATCCAACCAGTCAATCCCAAAGGAAATCGATCCTGAATATTCACTGGAAGGACTGATGCTGAACCTGAAGCTCCAATACTTTGGCTACCTGATGTGAAGAGCTGACTCATTGGAAAAGATCCTGATACTGGGAAAGATTGAGGGCAGGAGGAGATGGGGGTGACAGAGGATGAGATGGTTGGATGGCATCACTGACTCAATGAACATGAGTTTGAGCAGACTCTGGGAGATAGTTGGGACAGCAGCCTGGCATGCTACAGTTCATGGGGTCGCAAAGAGTCAGACACAACTTAGTGACTGAACAACAACAAATGTTTTTTGAAGAATTATTCACAACAGCCAAGACATGGAAACATCCTAGGTGTCCATTGACAGATGAATGGATAAAAAAGTTATGGGATACACACACACACATATATGCACATACAAACAGTGCAATATTCAGCCACAAAAAAGAAGGAAATTCTGCCATTTGCAACAACATAGATGAAATTTAAGGGCATTACACTAAGTGAAATAAGTCAGACAAAGACAAATACAGTATGCTGTCACTTACATGTGGAATCTAAAAAAACTGAACTCATAGAAACAGAGAGCAGAATGGTAGTTTCTAGGTGCTGGGGAGTAGAAGAGAAGGAGAAATGTTCAAAGGGTACATAATTTCAGTTACAAAATAAATAAATGATGAGTATCTAATGTACAGGATTGTGACTGTAATTAAAAATATTGTATTATATACTTGAACGTTGCTAGGAGAGGATCTTAAATATTCTCACCACAAGAAAAAAATGGTAATTATGTGGCTGGTGGTAATCATTTTACAATATATATGTGTATAAAATCAATGCATTGTATACCTTGAACTTACACAGTGTTATATGTCAATTATAGTTCAATAAAGTTGGAAAAAATAATTATCAGACAGACGGTTTGTTTATGAGTAATTGAGCTGACACAATAAGAGAAGCCACCACAATGAGAAGCCCATGTGCTTCTACTAGAGAAAGCCCTCACGCAGCAATGAAGACCCTGCCACTGCTGTTGCTAAGTCGCTTCAGTCATGCCCAACTCTATGTGACCCCATAGATGGCAGTCCACCAGGCTCCTCTGTCCCTGGGATTCTCCAGGCAAGAATACTGGAGTGGGTTGCCATTTCCTTCTCCAATGAACACATGCATCCTACGTCGCTTCAGTTGTGTCTGACTCTGTGCGACCCCATGGACAGCAGCCCACCCAGGCAGGCAAAAATAAATAAATAAAAATAACTTAAAAAAAAGAGTAAATGAGCTGAGTTGCATTTTCTAGTAGCTTTTTCAACTAAGAAAATGAACAAAATCTTCTAGGACAAAGCAATAGGGTAGATCAGACCCAGAATGAGAATGATTGTACTCTATGATAAGTATTCTCTAGAATATAAAAGCAAGTTATGAACAGGAATCTAAGTTTTTGTTCTCTTGTGTCTCTCTCCCTCTTGCCTCTTCTCTGTTTTTGTTCCACACTCTGAGCATCCTAAGCCAACTTATGTATAGTGGTCACCCGAAGATTCTATGAAAATGATGGTCTCTCTAGACTCTGGCTCTATCAATTATCCCCCTTCACCTCTATTTTTAACATTTTCTTGTCTATCTACAGACATACTTAACTTTCTCCACTCTAAACAAACTAAAAACACCTATATCCACTCTATCTCATTACAAACTCCTATCCTTTTTCCCTCTTTCCATTCATAGACAGATTTCTGGAAGGATTAGCCTACACCCACTGTCATTACTTTTTCTTTTGCCATTCATTCAATTCGCTACAGTTTGGTTTCTGCCAAGATTCCATAAAACTGTAAAGGAAAGCTTCCTGGTTGCTGAATTCACTGGTTTGTAGTCACATTGCCTAAAGCTATTTACTGTTTTTATTTATCAAAAGATAGTCTTGGTTTTGGGACACTGCTGTCTCCTCATTATTCTTTCTTGCCTTTCCTGTCAGATGTTCCTGTCCAGTCCTTACTCATTGGGGTTAAGAAGTTTATCTACTTACACAGCTTCGACTATCATTATACAGTGATAGATCCTCCAATTTTTAATACTTGCCCCAAATTCCTGCTTGTGTGCTTGCATGCTCAGTCGTGTTTGACTCTGCAACCTCGTGGACTGTAGCCTGACAGGTTCCTCTGTCCATGGAATTTTCCAGGCAAGAATACTGTAGTGGGTTGCCATTTCCTACTCCAGGGGATCTTCCTGACCCAGGAATCAAATCTACATCTCTTGTGTCTCTTGCATTGGCAGGCAGATTCTTTACCACTGTGCCACCTGGGAAGGGCATTAAGTCAACTAATTTATGGCAATTTGTTATGGCAGTTCTAGGAAATGAATATACATCCTAACTTATCTCCCTGCCTCCGCTTGTTTACTTCTAATCCATTTTCTATACTGCCACCAGGATGGCCTTTTCTAAAATACACATGTAATTCTATTACTCTTCTGCTTAAAAAGCCTGCCATAGTTCCCTAATGATCCATGCCGATCCTTAGAGCTTCAGTTCTTGCTACTCCATTACATAATCCCTACACATTAATAACACGTTACTTGAAATTCTCCCCCAAATACTATGGTCATGCATACTTATCTGCTCATCTATATATTGCTCCCTCTGCCTAGATCATAGCCCCTGAATACCATCAAATTTTTCTTTGCAACCACATATGCAAGAAGAGGCAGTAGTGAATATAGAATGGTTTTTCAAGAAATCTGGCTGTGAAGGCTGAGAAACTTTTGTCAGTGACAAATTTTGAAACCAGAGCTTCTGGAATCCACTTTCTAACAAACACTGCTAGAAAGGGATCCCTTACATATACAAAGCCATTCTCCCAAATTCTGTCATTGGCTCTCTTCTGTTTCATCTCTGTTTTCTCCCGCTGCAATGGCATCCAGTCTTATGGCTTCAAATACCACCTATTATCATTGAGACTAGCAAATCTCTGTCTCTACTTTCAATATCTCTCCCAAGTTCAGACCACTGGAAGTTGTCCCACTGCACACTGATACTCTGTTAATTTTTTGTTCTACTCATTTGTTCTCTGTGTGTTTCATTTCAGATAGTTTCTACTGCTGTGTCTTCAAGTTCATTAATTTTTCCTTTGGTTTGTCTAATCTGTTAATCCAGTCAAGTAATTTTTTTCTCAGACATTAATGTCTATAAGTTTAATTTCAGTCTTTTTATATCCTCCATATCTCTTCTCAATATGATCACATTTTCCTTTACTTTATTGAACAAATAGAGTATATTCAAATTTTAAAGTTTTGTCTACTGATTCTATCATCTGTGCTATTTCTGGGTCTGTATCTGTTGATTGATTTTTCTCATAGTTTCTTGCTTTGTGTACTTCATTATTTATTACTGGATACAAGGTATTGGGGATTTTATGTTGTTGAGTGCTGGAATTTTTCTTCGTTATTCCTTTAAATACTTTTGCAATTTGTTCTGAGATGATAAAGTTACTCAGAAACAGTTTAATCCTTTAAGGCTTGCTCTTAAGTTTTGTTAGGCAGAATTAGAGCAACCTTTGCGTGTGTGTGTGTGTGTGTGTGTGTGTGTGTGTGTGTGCACGCACATGTGTGTACACGCTTAGTCACTCAGTCATGTCTGACTCTTTGAGATTCTTTGGACTATAGCCTGCCAGGCTCCTCTGTCCATGAGATTTTTCAGGCAAGAAATACTGGAGTGGGTTGCCATTTCCTCCTCCAGGGGATCTTCCTGACCTAGGGATCAAACATGCAACTCCTATGTCTCCTGCACTGCAGGCAGATTCTTTACCTGCTGAGCCATCAGAAAAGTCTTTAGTCTAAAGCTAATTTATCTGTACTACTGAGGCAGTACTCTTTCTCTTTCTCTGTCTCTTTGTATCTCTCTCTCTTTTTGTCTCTCTATGTGGATGTCTCTTCTCTTTGTTACTGTGCCCTATGAATTTTAGCCACTTCTGTTTCCATGGATTCTCAACTCTGCCTTCTATACTCAAAGAGATTGCTTGACTCTAGCCAGGCTCACTCTCTCTGAACTGTTGTTTCATTTATTTTCTCCAGTTTTGTAGTTATTTAAGGTCAAAGAGTAAGTTCAGTCCTTGTTAGTCCATTATAACCAGAAGGTTAAGTCCTTACCCTTTTGAAAAGATCACTGTATCTACTCTGAAAAAAAAAAGAAAAACTGTTGAAGGGCAAAAGTGGAAGCAGAGACACTAAGCTATCACAATAATCCAGGTAGAATTTATTATCTGGGGGGTAGCAGTGGAGATGAGGCTTTACCTGCTGGGGCTTCCTTGGTGGCTCAGCAGTAAAGAATCCACCTGCAATGCAGGAGATTCAGGAGACATGGGTTTGATGGATCAGGAAGGTCCCCTGGAGGAGGGTGTAGCAACCCATTCCAGTATTCTTGCCTGGAGAATTCCATGGACAGAGGAACCTGGCAGGGTTGCAAAGAGTTGGACACGACTGAAGCAACTTAGCATGCATGCATAGTGCCTGCCACACAATGGGCTCTCTATAAATGTTAGTGATTATTATATTACAGTTACCACTCCCCAAACTTGTTTTGTTGCCAACAGTTTTATTCTTAGTTAATGGTCTCACCATTAACCTAGGCTCCTAAACCAGGGCTTTAAGCCATTTTAATGCTACTCCCTTCTTTTTTTCAGTTTCTTTTTAAAAAATATTTATTAATATTTATTTGACTGTGCTGGGTCTTAGTTGTGGAGTGCAAACTCTTAGTTGCAGAATGTGGGATCTAGTTCCCTGACCAGGGATCAAACCCAAGCCCCCAGCATTGGGAGCTCAGAGCTTTAGCCACTGAACCACCAGGGAAGCCCCCCATTGCCACTCCCTTCTTAACTCCTCTCATATTCTTCACAGTCACTTAGTCAGCAAAGGTCTATTGAATCTTCTTCAGAAATACTTTTCTAAATCTATCACTTCCTCTCTTCTGTTTAGGACCTCACTTCTCCCTGAGACAATTCCAATAGCCTTCTAAACTAATCTCCCTTCCTCTGGTCTTTCCTAGTCTATTCTTCATACTGTAACCAGTTGTCTAAAACACAGTGGACTTTCCCCTTTAACACTCTCCAGTGGGAATGCCTTGGCAGTACAGTGGTTAGGACTTGACTTGATGCTGTGGGAACATAGAACAAGGAGCAACTATGTGCGCCTAGGGTAGCTAGAAAAAGCTTCACATGCAGGTAATATTTTAGCAGGATCTTCAAAGTGAATATAAGTTTGCCAAGGTGGAATTGAAAAATATTAGTATTCTAGGCAGAGGGAACAGAATATGTAAAGATACAGATGCAAAAGGGAAGTGTTACATTCAACATGTTTAGAATATTTGTGAAAGGAAGTGCATGTATATTATGAAAAAAGACCTTGTATGCCAAGTTAAAAAATTTGAACTTTATCCTGTAAGTAGAGAAATAATTTTTTTGTAGTTGAGGTAAAGTTGTCATAACATAAAAGTCACCGTTTTAACTATTAAGGTGTACAAATTCAGTAGCTTCTAGTACATTCATATTGTTGTGCAAACATTACCACTAATTCCAGAACATTTCATCATTCAAAAAGAAACTATATGCCTATTAAGCAGTCACTCCTCATTGCCCTCTTAACCCCCCAAGCCCCTGGCAACCACTAATCTGATTTCTGTCTCTAAGAATTTTCCATTTTAGATATTTCATATAAATGGAATCATACAGTGTGAGGCTTTTTCTGTCTGGCTTTTTAAACTTAGGATTTTGTTCTCTTCATCCATGTTGTAGCATGTATCAGTACATCATTCATTCATTCTTTTTTAGCTGAATAGTGTTTCATTGTATGGCTATACCACATTTTGCTTATCTGTCAATGGATATTTGGGTTATTTCCATTTTGAGGCTATTATGAATAATGCTGTTATGAACATTCATGTACAAGTATACATTGGAAAGCCTATTTTCAATTCTCTTTGATAACATATCTAGAAGTAGAACTGCCAAGTCATATGATAATTCTGTGTTTAACTTTTTGAAGAACCCCAACAGAGACTTTCACGCAAAGTAATGAACAGTAGGATAGGAACTATAGCAAAGTGTAGAAGAAAGCTGGAATGGGAAAGAGACAGGAGGCAGGAAGACCATAGGGATGACTATTGTAGTAGTCTAATAAGAGTAGAATAAGGGTTTATATTTCCCTGGTGGCCCAGTGGATAAGATTCTGCCTGCCAATACAGGGGACATGGGTTTGATCCCTGATCTGGGAAGATCTCACATGCAGTGGAACAACTAAGCCCGTGCTCCACAATTACTGAGCCTGTGCTCTAAAGCCCCTGCATGAGCCGCAACTATTGAGCCCACATGCCACAACTACTGAAGTCCACATGCCCTAGAGCCCATGCTCTGCAACAAAGTCACTGCAATGAGAAGCCCGTGTACCACAACAAAGAGTAGCCCCTGATCACTGCAACTAGAGAAAGCCTGCACACAGAAATGAAGACCCAGTGCAGTAAAAAAGAAAAGTCTGTCTCACACACACACACACACACACACACACACACACACACACACACACACAGATTAAAAAGAGGCTAGAGAAAAGGCCAAATAATAGTGTGTGTAATGTTCAGGATAAGGAACAGGGATAAGTCAAGAAGATGACACTGAATTTGCTAGCTTAAAAAACCAGATGGATGGCGACATTAACTGAAATTAAGAACAAAGGAGGGAGAAGAAACTTAAAAAAGGTAGTAGAGCATAGTGGTTAAAATTATTGGCTCTAGAGCCAGACTGCTTAGGTTCAAATTCAGACATAGCCACTTACTAGCTGTGTGACCTTGGACAGGTTACTTACCATTCCATGTATCAATTTCCTCATCTAGAAAATGGATATAATTGCAACTTCATCAAGGTGTTGAGAAAAATAAAATGACTTAAAATACATAAAGCACCAAGAATAGTATTGAGCATGTAGTAATTGCTCAATATCATCTAGTATTGTGTTATTTTTTGTAATGATTTCAATCTTTCTAATTTATAAAGATTTGTTTTGTGGTCTAACATGTGGTCTCTCTTGCAGAATGTCCCCCATGCACCAGAAAAGAATGTGTATTTCTGATGTTGTTGGCTGGAATGTTCTGTATATATGTCTGTTAAGCCTAGTTGGTTTCTTGGTTTTTTGTTTGCATAATATTTGGTACTTACATAAGAACATATAACATATGAAGCATAAGGTAAAAATCCATGAAGCCACCACTCCCCTTGAGCACGAGAATGTCATATACCTTCACTCTCCCCAAAACACACCCCTGTACCATCCCCATAGGGAAGCATTGTGGCCATTGTGTTAATTCCCTTGCTTTCCTTCATAATTATAGCACATATGTATGAATCCTATGAAATGTATATTTAGTATTGAGCTTTATTAAAATGTCATCATACTGATAAACTTCCAAACCTTGCATTTATTCTGCACTGTATGATAAGAGTCCAGGGTGATGTCAGGGTTGTGGTCCCTGTTTCACTGACTTGACATTGAGGTACAGTCATCCCTCAGTCCTTTATCCATCTTTCTGTAGGTGGGCTTTTGGGTGGCTTGCAGTCTTTTGCTCATCTCCATCTCCTGATTTCTCTGTATTCCACTCAAGAGCACCCAAAATATAACAGACTAAGGGTACAAAGATGCTCAATTAGACCACCTGGTAGGATGACACCCCCTAATTATGCCTATACCCTCGGAAAGGAGGGCCTGATATTGTTAATGATGATGATATTATTTGAGGTGAATAATCTAAGTTTTAGATGCTAAGTTTGAAACATTCAAGGAAGAAGAGTCCAGTACAAAGTTAGAAAAAATGAACTGAATTTTGAAAAAAAGAAAGTATTTAAAGCCATTAGTATAGATAAGACTTCTTACAGAGAATGTATAAGCTAAAAAAAGAAAAACCAAGGATAGAATATGGAAATCTTCTTTCTGGGCTATTTCTTAACCCATCTTCTAAACATTCCCTTGGGTACTAACATTAACCTGTTCCTCTTATTATAATCTCTGTAAGCAATCTCATATATTCCCATGCTTTTAACCATTAGCTAAGTGCTAGTAGTTCTTAAATCTCTACTTCCTGTGTTCACCTCTCCTCTGAGCTAGAATTCTTAGATCTCATTTCTGAATAACTGCATCTTCTTGAATTCCCTAAACATGTCTAAAACTGAACTTATTGTCACTCTGACAACCAAACTTGTTCCTCCTGTATTCCTTATCTCAGTCAATGGTACCATTTTCCTCAAGTCGAGCCAGAAACCTGGAAGCCATCTTTTATTCAACAATGCCATCACCAATATATACATAGTTCCCACTAAAGTTGTGTTCTACTCTTATAAAGATCTCTAGAATCTATCCTCTCCAGCTCTACAATTGGCCTAGTTCACGCCCTTGCCGTCTTGTATATGGTATAACTATTATATACTCACTAGTCTCCCAGCCTTGGATCTTGGCCAATAACTATTTCATTCCCACCCACCACATAGCCACCATTATTATCCATTGAAAACTAAATTCTATTTTCTTAAAACCTACTTGAAATACTGTAGGACTCTTTTCCAATAACCACAGCAACTGATAGAGGTTAGCAGTCCCCATCAGTCCTAGCCTCTACCTGCTTATCCTCATCTTTAGTCACTCACAATTTCATACTTCTCAGTGCTATTCAAAATTCATCAAAGGAGTGGGACTTCCCTACTGGTCCAGTGGCTAAGACGCTGTGCTCCTAATACTGGGAGTTCGGGTTTGATCCCTGATTATGGAACTATATTGCACATTCCACAACTAAGAGTTTGCATGCCATAACTAAAAAGATCCTGCATGCTACAACTGAAGAAAGGAAGAATTAGAAAATATAAATAAGACTAGTCACAAGTAATCAAATTGAAACTGTAATTAAAAATCTTTCAATGAACAAAAATCCAGGATCAGATGGCTTCACAGGTGAACTCTATCAACCATTTAGACAAGAACTAATACCTATCCTTCTCAAAAAAATTGCAGAGGGAGGAACACTCTCAAATTCGTTCTACGAGGCCACCATCACCCTGATACCAAAACCAGACAAACATATCACAAAAAAAGAAAATTATAGACCAGTATCATTGATGAACATAGAGGCAGAAATCCTCAACAAAGTACTAGCAAACTGAATCCAACAACACATTAAAAGAATCGTACAGCATGATCAAGTGGGATTTATCCCAGGAACACAAGGATTCTTCAATATATACAAATCAATCAATGTGATATACCATATTAACAAATTAAAGAATAAAAACCACATGGTCATTTCAATGGATGAAAAAAAATTGACAAAATTCAATACCCATTTATGATAAAAACTCCAGAAAGTAGGCATAGAGGGAACCTACCTCAACATAATAAAGGCCATATAAAACAGACCCAAAGTAAACATCATTCTCAATGGTAAAGAACTAAAAGCATTTCCTCTAAGATCAGGAACAAGACAAGGATGTCTACTCTCACCACTCTTATTCAACACAGTTTTGGAAGTCCTAGCCATGGCAATCAGAGAAGAAAAAGAAATAAAAGGAATCCAAACTGGAAAAGAAGTAAAACTGTCACTGTTTGCAGATGACATGATACTATACATATAAAATCCTAAAGATGCCACCAGAAAACTAATAGAGCTCACCAATGAATTTAATAGTTGCAGGATACAAAATTAATACACAGAAACCTCTTGTATTCCTATACAATAACAGCAAAAGATCAGAAAGAGAAATTAAGGGAACAATTCCACTTAACATTGCAACAAAAAGAATAAAATACCTAGGAATAAACCTACCTAAAGGGACAAACCTACCAAAAGAGACCTGTACTCCAAAAACTATAAGACACTGATGAAAGAAATCAAAGATGACACAAATAGATGGAGAGATATACCATGTTCTTGGATTAGAAGAATCAATATTGTGAAAATGACTATACTACCCAAAGCAGTCTACAGATTCAATGCAATTCCTATCAAATTACCAATGGGATTCTTCACAGAATTAGAACAAAACATTTTAGAGTTTGTATGGAAACACAAAAGACCTTGAATAGCCAAAGCAATCTTGAGAAAGAGAAACAGCTGGAGGAATCAGGCTTCCTGACTTCAAACTATACTACAAAGCTACAGTAATCAAGAGAATATGGTACTGGCAAAAAAACAGATATATACATCAACTGTACAGGTTAGAAAGCCCAGAGATAAACCCATGCACCTAATCTATGACAAAGGAAGCAAGAATATATTAACACAATGGAAAAAAGACAGCCTTTTCACTAAGTGGTCCTGGGAAAACTAGACAATTACATGTAAAAGAATGAAATTAGAACATTCTCTAACACCACACACAGAAATAAACTCAAAATGGATTAAAGTCCTAAATGTAAGACCGAACACTCAGGATGGGGGACATATGTACACCCATGGCTAATTCACGTCAGTGTATGGCAAAAACCACTACAATATTGTAAAGTAATTAGCCTCCAATTAAAATTAATTAATTAATTTAAAAAATTCTTAGAAGAAAACATAGGCAAAACACTCTTTACCATAAATCGCAGCAAGATCTTTTTAGACTCAACTCCTAGAGTAATGAAAATTTTAAAAAATAATAAACAAATGGGACCTAATTAAACCTAAAAGCTTTTGCACAGCAAAGGAAACCATAAACAAGATGAAAAGACAATCTTCAGAATGGGAGAAAGAATTTGCAAATGAGGCATGGACAAAGGATTAATCTCTAAAACATATAAACAGCTCATGGAGCTCAATATTCAAAAAAAAAAAATAAAAATGGGCAGAAGACCTAAATAGACATCTCTCCAAAGATGTTCCTTTTTCCTTCTTTTAGTTTCTTTACTTGTTGTTTGATGATTTTCTTAATGATGTTTGTGTTCAGGGGCTTCCCTGATGGCTCAGTGGTAAAGAATCCACCTGCAATACAGGAGACACAGGAAACAGGGGTTTGATCTCTGGGTCAGGAAGATCCCCTGGAGGAGAGCATGGCAACTCACTCCAGTGTTCTTGCCTGGAAAATCCCATGGACAGAGGAGCCTGGAAGGCTACAGTCCATGGGGTCACAAAGAGATGGACACAAATGAAGTGACTGAGCACATATGCATGTTTGTATTTCTTTCTCTCTAGATTTTGTGTATCTATTGTAGGTTTCTGATTTGTGGCTAACATGTGGTTCATATATATTAACCTATGTATTTGTTTTAAACTGGTAGTCATCTCACTACAAAAATTTTCTAAGAGATCTACATTTTTTTACTCCCCTCTCTCACAGTTTTGTATTTCTGCTGTCATATTTTACATTCTCATGTTTATTCCTTAACGGTTTGTTATAGCTGATTTTATAATTTTTCTTTTTAAATCTTAGTTCTAGCTTATTTAACCACTGAAAGGTTGATCCAAAGCCCTTACTATATATTTGCCTTTACTAGTGGGACTTTTCCTTTCCTATAGATTCTTACTTCTTGCTGTAGCCCTTTCTTTGCAACTTAGAGAAGATCCTTCAGCATTTATTTTAGGGTCAGTTTAATACTGATGAACTTTTTTAGTTTTGGCTTGTCTGAGAAGTTCTTTATCTCTCCGTCAGTTTTGAATGATAATCTTGCTGGGCAGAGTATCCTACTTTGTAGAGTTTTCCTGTTCAGACCTGCAAAGCTTCTGCAGAAAAATCAGCTGATAGCTTTCTGGAGGTTCCCTTGTATATGACTTTATTTTTCTCTTGTCTTTAGAATTCTCTTTTAACTTTTACCATTTTAATTATGATATGTCTTGGTGTGGGTCTGTTTGGGTTCATCTTATTTGAGACCCTCTGTACTTCTTGTACCTGGATATCTGTTTCAGTCAGGTTCAGGAATTTTTTTAGCCATAATTTCATCAACTACATTTTTGACACCTTTCTCTCACTGTTCTCCTTTTGAGACTCCTTTAATGTGAATGTTGGTATGCTCTGTTTTGTCCCAGAGGCCCCTTAAACTGTTCTTATTTAATTTTTTTTCTTTTTGCTGTTGTGACTTTGTGATTTCCATTATTCTATATTACAGATCACTTACACATTCTTCTGTATCACTTAGTCTACTGTTAATTCCTTCCAGTGTGCCTTTCATTTTAGTTATTATATTCTTCAATTCTGACAGTTTTTTTAGAGTTGGATCTGAAGTGAGCACAGGTCATATCTTCCTCTCAGGTTTGATGGCAGTTATCACCTTGGTGGGAGGTGGGACTGGAGATGGAGGGGTTAGGGCCAGAGCTGGGGCTTCTCCTATTCTCAGTGGGCAGTACTAGGGACAGGGTTGGGTCCAAAGATGCTAAAGTAGAAGCTCTGAGGGTCAGGTCTGAACTGATTCTGTTCCCTCTAAGTGTGTTCTCTCCCCACTCCTGGCAACAGTACCTTTATCCCAGAAGGTAGCAATGCTGGAGCAAGAGGTGCTGACCTCCCAGCACACCAGTCAGAGTTCCAGACTGCTCCTGATATGCTACTCCTATGAGCACCAGTAAGGCTGCCCTCACACCATTCAGATTCAGATGCAGTGCCAGGTATGAGCCATCTCTGTCCCCACTAAGTGTGCACTTTCCTTGGCAATAGCAGCCTTTGTCCTAGTGCAGAGCTGTGCTGGAGAAGTTAGTCAAGCCAGAGCCAGTGCTCATGGGCCAGTCCACAGGAAGACAGTTCTAGCACGTCAATTACAGCTCCAGACCACTTCTGATCTACCACCCCCACAGGCACCAGTAATGGCTGACCTCATCACATTCAGGTGCAATGCTCATGCTAAGCCAGCTCTGTCCCCACTAAGTGTGTACTCTGCTCAGCAACAGCAGCCTTCATCCTAGTGGGGAAGCTGTGCCAGAGCTAGAGTGGTCGGGGAAAGGACTAGGATGGTCATGGGAAACTGGCCAAAGCCCCAGGAAATTTCAGTCTGATTCTTCCACCTTATTCCCAGGAGTAAGCAAGAATGTGCATTCTATTTATGAGTGGAGTCTGGGTTTCTTACAGCCCTCCTGAAGTACCACTGGTTTTCAAACCAGCTAAGGGGACTCATTATTTCTGGTATCTGACTCCTGGGTTGAGATACCCAATATGTGGTTCAAACCCTCCACTCCCCAGGGAGGATCTCCGAGTGATATCCCCCTCCTCTCCTGCGTTCCCTCCTGGAGGCAGAGGTCCTGACCTGATTGCTTTTCCTCCCTCCTTAACTGACTCTGTATGGCTGTTGCTTTACAGGCTCGATTATAGAAGAATCTTTCTGCCTGTCTCCAGTTTGTTTTCAGTGAGGATTACTCCACAGGTAGATCTATTTTTGATGTGTTTGTGTGGGACATGAGCTCAGTATCTTCGTACTCTGCCATCGTTATCTCCTCCCTACAGGAGAAACACTTTAGATCAAAGATACAAAGAGGCTGAAAATAAAAGGATGGAAAAATATATACCATGCAAATAGCAACCATAAGAAAGCTGCACTGGATAGAGTAATATGAGATAAAATAGACTTTAAGAATAAAGTGTTTCTAGGGATAAAAAGGGACATTTTATAATGACAAACACATCAGGAATATATAATAATTATAATATATATGTACCTAACAACACAACCCAAAAATATGTGAAGCACACATTGACAGAATTGAAGGGAAAAAATACAGATTTCAATAACAATAATTGGAGACTTCAATATTCCACTTTCAATAATGGCTAGAACTACAAGATAGAAGATCAACAGGGAAACTGAAGACTTACATAACACTATACACAAACTAGACCTAATAGACATCTATAGAACAACATGTCCAGCAACAGAAGAATATACATTCCTCTGAAGTACACAAGGAACATTCTCTAGGATAGACTATATGCTAGGCCTCAGTAAACCTTAAGACTGAAATTGTACAAACTATATTCTCCAATCACAATGGAGTGAAATTAAAAATTAAGTAACAGAAAAAAATTTGGAAGAATTAACAAATATGTGGAAATTAAACAATGCACTCTTGGAAAAGCAAGGGTTTAAAAGAAGAAACCATATGGGAATTTAGAAAATACTATGAGATGAATAAAAATTCAAACACAACATACCAAAACTTATAGGATGCCACTAGAGCAGTACTTACAAGAACTGTATAATAGAAAGTCAATGAAATTAAAAGTTTAAATCTTTGAAAAGATGAACAAACCTACTAAAGCTTTAGCTAGACTGATGAGGAAAAAGAGACTCAAATTACTAAAATCATAAATTAGAGGATTTCTCTGGTGGTCCAGGGGCAAAGACTCTGCGTCCCCAATGCAGAGTGCCTGGTTCAATCCCTGGTCAGGGAACTAGATCCCACATGCTACAACTAAGAGTCACATGCCACAACTAAATATTACACATGCTGCAACTAAAAGATCCTGCATGCTGTAACAAAGATCAAAGATCCCAAGAGCTGCAACTAAGACCTGGTACAGTCAAATTAATTTTTAAAAAAGAAATGAAAGTGGAGATTTCACTACTCACATTAGAAATATAAAAATGATTACTAGGGAATGCGATGAAAAACTGTATGGCAACAAATTAGATAACCTAGGTGAAATAGACAAATTCCTAGAAAGACACAAAGTAACTAAAATCACTCAAGAATAAATAGAAGATTTTTCATTCTAATATTTTAATTTATTTTTTGATGTTTATATTCTTCAGAAAAATTTTTGTTTAATTGAAGGGTAATTGCTTTACAGAATTTTGTGGTTTTCTGTCATACATCAACAAGAATCAGCCATAGGTACACCCATGTCCCCTCCCTCCCACCTCCTCCCTCCCGTCTCCCTCCCCATCCCACCCTTATAGGTTGTCACAGAGCCCCTGTTTGTGTTCCCTGAGTCACACAGCAAATTCCCATTGGTTATCTATTTTACATATGGTATTGTAAATTTCCATGTTACTCTCTCCATACATCTCACCTTCTCCCTCCTCCCCTCCCCTCATGTCCATAGGTCTGTTCTCTAGGTCTGTTTCTCCATTGCTGCCCTGAAAATAAATTCATCAGTGCCATCTTTTTAGATTCCATAATATGCATCAGTATATGATATTTATATTTCTCTTTATGATTTACTTCACTCTGTATAATAGGCTCTAGGTTCGTCCACCTCATTAGAACTGACTCAAATACGTTCCTTTTTATGGTGGAGTACTATTCCATTGTATATATGTACCACAGCTTCTTTATCCACTCATCTGTCAATGGACAGCTAGGTTGCGTCCACATTCTAGACCCTGAATAGCCAAAGCAATCTTGAGAAAGAAGAATGGAGCTAGAAGAATCAACCTTCCTGACTTCAGACTATACTACAAAGCTACAGTCACCAAGACAGTATGGTACTGGCACAAAAACAGAAATATAGACCAACAGAACAAGATAGAGAACCCAGAGATAAACCCACGCACCTATGGGTACCTTATTTTTGACAAAGGAGGCAAGAATATACAATGGGGCAAAGACAGTCTCTTCAGTAAGTGGTGTTGGGAAAACTGGACAGCTATGTGCAAAAGAATGAAATTAGAACACTTCCTAATGCCATATACAAAAATAAACTCAAAATGGATTAAAGACCTAAATGTAAGACCATAAACTATAAGACTCTTAGAGGAAAACATAGGAAGAACACTTGATGACGTAAATCAAAGCAAGATCTTCTATGACCCACTGCCCTGAGTAATGGAAATAAAAACAAAAATAAACAAGTGGGACCTAATTAAACTTAAAAGCTTTTGCACAGAAAAGGATACTACAAACAAGGTGAAAAGACAACCCTCAGAACGGGAGAAAATAATAGCAAAGGAAAAAACTGACAAAGAATTAATTTCCAAAATAGACAAGCAGCTCATACAACTCAATACCAGAAAAACAAACAACCCAACCAACAAGTGGGAAAAAGACCTAAACAGACATTTCTCAAAGAAGACATACAGATGGCTAACAAGCACATGAAAAGATGCTCAACATCACTCATTATTAGAGAAATGCAAATCAAAACTACAATGAGATACCACCTCACACCAGTCAGAATGGCCATAATCAAAAAGCCTACAAACAATAAGTGCTGGAGAGGGTGTGGAGAAAAGGGAACACTCTTGCATTGCTGGTGGGAATATAAACTGATATAGCCACTATGGAAGATTCCATAAAATTTAAGGTTCCTTAAAAAGCTAGGAATAAAACCACCATATGACCCAACAATCCCACTCCTAGGCTATCTCCTGAGGAAACCAAAATTGAAAAAGATGCATATACCCCAATGTTCATTGCAGCACTATTTACAATAGCTAGAACATGGAAATAGAGGATTTGAATAGATCTAAATAAGTAAAAATGCTGAAATGGTAATCAAAGCCCTTCCCACAAGGAAAAGCCCAGACACATATGACTTCACTAGTGAAGTCTACCAAATATTTAAGGAAGAATTAATAATAATTTTTCATAAATTCTCCCCCCCCCCAAAATGAGAGGGGAACACTTCCCAGCTCATTCTATGAGGTCAGTATTACCCTGATACCAAAACCAGAAATATTACTATAAAGAAAAATATGGACTCTTATGACTATAGACACATACATGCACACACACACACACAAACACCCACGCTCATATGCAACATTAATCCAGCAATACGTAAGAAGAAATATAAACCATGCCCAAGTAGGATTTATCCCAATAATGCAAGGTTGGTTTAAAATCCAAAAATCAAATAGTGTTAAACACCATATCAATAAAGGACAAAAAACATATTATCATCTCAATAGACACAGACAGACAAACTGCAAAAACTATTCATGATAAACAAATTTTTTTTTAAAAAAGAGAAAAAGGTAACCTCCTCAACCTGGTAAAGGGCATGTATGAATAATATTTAATGGTGAAAGACTGGATGTTTTTCCCTAAGTTTAGAAGCAAGACCAGTATGTCTACTCTCACTACTTATATTCAACACTGTATTTGAGGATATAGCCAGGACAATTAGGGGGGAAAAAGAAAGGGGGAAAAAAGGGAAAAGAAAACAAAGCATCCAGACTAGAAAAAAAGTTAAACTAACTCTATTTGTAGATGACTTAGTCTTATATATAGAAAATCCTAAGAAAAACACTAGAAAATAATTAGAATAAATGAATTCAGCAGAATTGCAAAATACAAGATAAATATATAAAACTTAATGATATTTCTATACACTTGCAGAAAAAAATGATGTTCAACATCGCTCATTATTAGGGAACTGTAAATCAAAACTACAATGAGATATCATCTCACACTGGTCAGAATGGCCATCATCAAAAAGTCTACAAACAATAAATGCTGGAGAGGATGTGAAGAAAAGAGAACTCTCTTGCACTGTTGATGGGAATGTAAATTGATACAGCCACTATGGAGAACAGTATGGAGCTTCCTTAAGAAATTAGGAATAAAACTACCATATGACCCAGCAATCCCAATACTGGGCATATACCCTGAGAAAACCATAATTCAAAAAGACACATGTACCCCAATATTCACTACAGCGTTATTTAAAATAGCCAGGACATGGAAGCAACCTAGATGTTCATTGACAAAGGAATGGATAAAGAAGTTGTGGCACATATATACAGTGGGATATTAGTAAGCCATAAAAAAGAATAAATGTGAATCAGTTGAACTGACATAGATGAAACTTGACTTTGTTACACAGAGTGAAGTAAGTCAGAAGGAGAAAAACAAATATCATATGTTAACTCATATATATGGAATCTAGAAAAATGGTACTGATGAACTTATTTGCAAGGCAGGAATAGAGATGAAGACACATAGAGAACGGACTCATGGACACAGTGGGGGAAGGAGAGGGTGGGACGAATTGAGAAAGTTAGCACTGACATATACACTACCATGTGTAAAATAGATAGCTAGTGGAAAGCTGCTGTATAACGCAGGAAACCCAGCCTGGCACTCTGTGACAACCTAGAGGGGTGGGATGGGGTGGTGGGAGGGAAGCTCAAGAGAGAGGGGATATACATATAGTTATGACTGATATGCAGTGTTGTACAGCAGAAATTAATGAAACACTGTAAAGCAATTACCCTCCAATTAAAAAATAAATGATAAATATAAAAAAGAAACAGTATCATTTATAATAGCATTAAAAAGAATTGTGAATAAACATATCAAAAGAAGTACAAAATGTATATGCTGAAAACTGTAAAACATTGTTAAAATAATTTGAATAACTTAATAGGAACTTCCCTGTCAGTCCAGTGTTTTAAGTCTCCACGCTTCTACTGCACAGGGCGGATTAAATCCCTGATCAGGGAACTAAGATCCTGCATGGCACAGCTAAATAAACAAATAAAATGGAAAAGACCTCATTAAAAAAAAAAACTAAATAAGTAGAAAGACATACCACTTCATGGATGACATTTTAACAGTATAATGTCTAATATTGTTAAAATGTCAATACTCCCCAAATTGATGTATGGATTCAAAGTAATCTCCATCAAATGTCCAGCTTTTTCCCTTACAGACATTTATAAGCTTAACCTAAAATTCATATGGAAATTCAAGAGACACAGAATGGCCAAACAATCTTGAAAAATAAAAACAAGGCTAGAGTGATCACATTTCCAAATTTCAAAACTTATTAAACACAGCTACAATAATCAAGACAGCGTGGTTCTGGACTTAGAATAGACATATGTCTATGTGTCTTCAGTCACTCAGTCATGTCCAACTCCTTGTGACCTTATGGACTGTAGCCCACCAGACTCCTCTGTCCATGGGATTTTCCCGGCAAGAATACTGGAGTGGGTTGCCATTTCCTCCTTCAGGAGATCTTCCCAACCCAGGGATTGAACCCATGTTTCCTGCGTCCCCTGCATCGCAGGCAGATTCTTTTACCAATGAGCCATTGGAGAAGCCCAGGATAGACATACAGATCAATGGAATAGAATTAAGAGTATGGAAATAAACCCATGTATCTGTGGTCAATTGATTTTTGAAAAGGGTGCCGAGGACATTCAATGGGGAAAGAGTTGTGTTTTCAACAAATGGTGCTGGGAACACTGGATAGGCATATTCAAAAGATGAAGTTGGACCCTTATCTCACATCATATACAATATTAACTCAAATGGATCAAAGGCTTAAATGTAACATAAATGTAAATATTCATTATGTTGAATTGGGCAATGGATTCTTATGTATGACACCAAAGACATGAGTAATTAAAGAAAAAATAGATATAATTACAGTTTTAAAGTACAAGACATTCAGGATTATGAAGATCTCTTCAAATGCAATCAACCTACCTAACTTTATTCTTGAAGGTAATCTCACATACCCAAATTTAAAATGTTCAGAGATAATATGAAAACATATCTGAGACATCACTCTACTTATGAGAATAACTGCTTAGAGAAAGCAGATGCACAGATACCTGAGATGCACAGGATACTTATAAAAACACAATTCAGCAGAGAAACTATTTTTAAAGCACAAAAATTACTTGGGGAGAATTCAGACAATGATTTACTTAGACAATAATTTGTGTTTTATTCTCTCTGCTGTAAAACATCAAAAAGTGAAAGGTACTAGACCTTCTCCATTCTAAATCAGTGGCCACATGAATGTGTCCAGAATGTAGGCTCCATAGCCAAGGACCTTCTTAATAACTGTTCTATGACAGAACTTAAGAAAAGAAGTTGACAAACACATGAAGGACAAAAATCCCCCAGTGCCTGCCATCAGATCTTGTTTGAGAGATGGCAGCTTATAAAAAGGTATTGGTATAGACAGTGGCTTAAATATCTGAGGGGAAAAATAATGGAAAACGTTGAGCTTCTCCAGGACAAGGAGGAAAGAATACTAGACTTCCAGGGAGTAATGAAAAAAGAAAAAGAAAGAAAGAAAGTGAAAAGACAACACACAGAATGGGAGAAAAATATTTGCAAATCATATATATGTTAAGGGACTAAACACACATAAATACATAAATTCTTGCAATTTAATACTAAAAATTGACAAAGGAGACTTCCAATTTCTAGTCTGGCACATAAGAAGAAGTCATCACTCTATCCTAATAAGTAAAAAGCTGAACAAACTAAAAAATTAACAACTCTTCTAGATCTGTCAGTGAGGTAACAAGGCAAACACTGCCCCCCAAGTTGGGGAACAAGCAGGAAGATTCAGAGAATCACAACTTGCTAGAACAGAAACCCACGAGCAGAAACTTCCATGGGAAACAGTATTGGGGTAGAAAATTCTGAACTATTGATGAAATGCTGGAGTATCAGACTGGACAAGCCTGAAAGATTAAAAAAAAATCCAGGAAGACCCAGTCATGGAGATACCGCACTCTCAAGATTCCAGTAGGAGGAGGAGAAAGTAATCTTTTTGAAATATGCTAGGCCATTCTGTTCTACCCGTAAGAGAAACTGTTTTACAAGAGCCTAGTCTATTGGGGTCTTATTAGAGCCTGCTCAACCTAGAGGAAGGGAAATAGTCAACTCTTGCCCCCCTCTAAACACTCTGTACCACCTAAGTGGGGAGAATAAAAACCTGAGAAACACATAAATTTCACAGCCCAGGGACACAGGGTCACTGAAAGATTAAGGCTTAATCAGAGGATTTATAAAACACTTCTCCTCCCACCATACTTTACCAGTACATTACAACAGTCCTATTTACCAAAGTTCCTTTTACCTCATACACCATGTCTGGTTTCCAGTGAAAAACAACAAGGCATGCCAAAAGGCAAAATACAGTTTTAAGTGACAGAGCAAACATCAGAACCAGACCCAGACATACCAGATGCTAGAATCAGGCCATGAATTTAAAGCAACTATGATAAATATGCTAGGGGCTCTAATGGAAAAAGCAGATAACATACAAGAACAGATGAGTAATTTAAGCAGAGAGATGAAAATTCTAAGAATTAAAAAGATTTTCTACAGATCAAAAACACTGTAACAGAAATGGAGAATGCCTGTGACAGACTCATTAGTAGACTGGACATGGCTGAGGAAAGAATCACTGAGCTTGAGAATATCAATAGAATCCTCCAGAAATAAAAAGCAAAGTGAAAAGGACTTTTCTAAAAAAGGAAAAGAATATCTAAGAACTGTGGGTCAACAAAAATAAAAGTGTAATATATGCAAAATGGGAATACCAGGAGAAGAAATTAAAAAAAGAAGAAATTTTTCTTATTCTAAATTGATCTAATAGATGCCAGTTTGCTCAAATAGCAACAGTGCATTCAATTATGCATACTTGTGTGTGTGTGTTTATAATGAAGTGAAATGAGTGACAGCAATGATAAGAAAGAACAAGAGGGAGGAATTAGGATTATTTTGTCATTATAAGGCATTTGTGCTACCTGTGAAACAGTATACAGTTGTCCCTAGGTATCCACAGGGGATTGTTTCCAGGAGTCCTCAATCCATGGATGCTCAAGTCCCTTATATAAAATGCATAGTACAGTTGCCCCTCCATATCTGCAGGTTTCACAACTGTGGATTCAACCAACTGCAAATGGAAATTTCAATATGCAGTTGGTTGAACCCACAGATGCAAAACCTGTGAATAAAGAGGGCTAACTATATATTTATTGGAAAAAATCTGCATATAAGTGGACCTGTGCATGTTGTTCAAAAGTCAACTGTAGTGTTATTTGAAAACTGGACTTGGATTAGCCACAAATGTATATTGAAAACTCTAGGGCAACCACTAAAAAGGGAAAAAACAAAAAGTATAGTTGCTGTTCTAAGAAAGGAAACAAAATGTAAATATATAAAATGTTCAGTTAAAACCACAGAAAATACAAAAAGAATAAAAGATAAAAACAGGAACAAAGAACAAGGGCAGCAAATAGAAAACACTAATGAATATGATAAATATTATCACTTTGAATGTTAATGGTCAAAATCTACCATTGAAAAGATAGAGATTATAAAAATGAATTAAAAAAAATAAGACCCAGTATGTGTTGTCTATAAGAAGCCCATTTAAAATATAAAGACACATATAGATTAAAAGTAAATGTATGGGGACTTCCCTGGTGGTCCAGTGGTTATGAATCTGCCTTGTAATGCAAGGGGCATGGGTTCAATTCCTGGTTGGGGAGCTGAGATCCCACAAGCTGCAAAGCAACTAAGCCTGTATCCCATGTGCTGCAACTAGGACCTGATGCAGCCAAATAAATAAAATATTTTTTTAAAAAGTAAATGGATGGAATAAAATATACCATGCTAACACTAACAAAAAAAGAGGAGTAGCTATATTAATTTCACACAGAGTGAAATTTTAGCAAGAAAAGTTATCAGGGATAAAGAAGAGCATTACATAATGATAAAAGGGCTAATTCTTCAGGAAGACATAACAGTCCTTAATGTATATACAACCTAACAACAGAGGATTAACTTATGTGAGGCAAAAACTAATAGCATTGCAAAGAGAAACAGATAAATCCAATATCTGTTTTTAGATACTTCAACATGCCTCCATAAAATAGAACTGTCGGAAATGAACAGTTCTAGCAGACTGTGAGGCTCTAGCTGAACTTAACAACACCATCAATCAACTGGATATAACTGACATCTGTAGACTACTTCATTCAATAATAGTAGGACACACATTTTTTTTCTCAAGTTCACATGGAACATGTACCAGGATAGATCACAGTCTAGGCCATAAAACACACCTTAACAATTTGAAGAACAGAATTTAAAAGAATAGAAATCAAACAATTTTTGCTGTCAGGCCACAGTGGAATTAAACCAGAAATCATAACAGAAAGATGACTGGAAAAATTCCAAAATATATGGAGATTAAACAACATACTTCTAAATAACACATGGTCATGGAGAAATCTCAAGAGAAATTTAAAAATATTTTGACTAGATGAAAATAAAAATATAACTTATCAAAATATGTGGGATACTACAAAAACAATGCTTAGAGAGAAGTCATAGCATTGAATGCACGATAGAAGAAAGTTCTAAAATCAGTAATCTCAGTTTCCACCTAAGGAAACTAGAAAAAGAAGAGCAAATTAAATTCTGAGTAAGCAGAAGAAAAGACAATAGCAAGAATTAGAGCAGAAATCAATGAACCTGAAAATAGAAATCAATAGAAAAAAATCAATGAAACTAAAAGCTGGTCCTTTGAAAAGGTCAATATACTAAATTATACATTGGATTGTACACTTCAAATGGGTGAGTTGTGCGGTGTGTGAACTATACCTCAATAAAGCCATTTTTCAAAATCAGATCAAAACTATAAAAACAGTAAAAAGGCCAGTGGTTACCAGGGGTTAGGGAGGAGAGAGGGATAAATAAGAAGAACACAGAAGATTTTCAAGGTGGTGAAACTATTCTGTATGATACTATAATGGTGGCTATATGTCATCATACAATTGTCAAAACCCACGGAATGTACAGTACCAAGTATGAACTATGGACTTTGGGTGATAATGATGTGTCATTATAGGTTCATTAATTTTAAGAAATGCACCACTCTGGTGCAGAATGTTGATTGTGGAGGAGGCTGTGCTTGTGTGGGGTCAGGGGGTATGTAGGAACTTTCAGTTTAATTTGATGTGAACATAAAACTGCTCTAAAAATAAAGTCTATTAAAATTGTTTAAATCAGAGACTCTTCAAATAGAATGTGAAATAACAATAAAACAAAAAATACTATACCTTTATACTTTCTCTCCCATGGCTGTTTTTTAGGCCTAGCAAAACTAGGTCCATAAAAAGTAAAGTCCATGTCCTCCTTTGCTATTTAGACTGAGAAGCCTATCTCCTCCTTAACTTGAATAGGCTGATCAGAGAACCTCATTAGCACCTCTGTTTTAGACTCCCTGTGGCACTTCAACTCCAGGCATTCTGTTTCACTCTACCCAGACAAGTGACCTAATGAAGTAAATCCAAAAGGTGATCTACACTAACTATGGAGAAATCTGTACCTTTTATACTCTTACACTTACCATCTTCTCTGTTTTTAACTAGCATGGTCTGTCTACTTGATCTGTTCATGGTTTTGCCATCTTACCCAGAATTCAAGATTCACATCAAACAAACAAAAATATTAAAAACACTAAAGATAAATCTAGCTAAAATGCTAATGTTAAATGCACTGTTATGGAAGGGAAGTATAGAAGACTTAATTTGTTACAAACTCAAGAAACAAAGGAAGCTACCCTCCTTCAAACTGGCCTGATTAGCACCCATTGTAGCCCTGATCTCCAAGATGTTCTGACCTTGAAACTTCTTGCTTCAAACTGTCCTTATAAGAAATAACTAATTGCATGCCTACCTGTCAACAAAGGTTTGTCTAGTCAAGGCTATGGTTTTTCCAGTGGTCATGTATGGATGTGAGAGTTGGACTATAAAGAAAGCTGAGCACTGAAGAGTTGATGCTTGTGAACTGTGGTTTTGGAGAAGACTCTTGAGAGTCCCTTGGACTGCAAGGAGATCCTATCAGTCCATCCTAAAGGAGATCAGTCCTGGGTGTTCATTGGAAGGACTGATGTTGAAGCTGAAACTCCAATACTTTGGCCACCTGATGCAAAGAGCTGACTCATTTGAAAAGACCCTGATGCTGGGAAAGATTGAGGGCAGGAGGAGAAGGGGATGACAGAGGATGAGATGGCTGGATGGCATCACCGACTCAATGGATATGGGTTTGGATGGACTCCAGGAGTTGGTGATGGACAGGGAGGCCTGGCGTGCTGTGGTCCATGGGGTCGCAAAGAGTCGGATATGACTGAGTGACTGAACTGAACTGAACTGATGCCTACCTGGGAAGAATCATTCATCACATTACTGCACTCCCATCTCATTTACTCTTCCTTCCAAAGCCTGATAATAGTGACTGTATATTGAGCTCTAAGTATGTGCTAGGCATCATGTTATACACTTTATATAATTTTTCATTTAATCTGTACAATAACCATATAAGTATACCTAATCTATTTGATAGGTAAAGAAAACTGAAGTTTGAGAAGGTAACTAATTTTCCCATGATCACACAACTGGTAAGTTAAAGAGCTGGGATTCATTCTCTTAAATATTAAAGAAATCTTTAAAATGTTATTATCTTCTCTATAGAGCTAATATTTCTTTAGAAAAAGATACTTCATAACTGAATCACCTTACTGTATACCTGAAACTAACACAACATTGTAAGCCAACTATATAGTCCAATATAAAATAAAAACTAAAAAACAAAAAAATAAAATATTGCTAGTTTTTTTAAAAAGAATGAAAAAGGTACTTCATTAAAATTAAGCTTCTATCCATTTTAACTTCAAAGCATACTTCTTTCCTATTTAACCTTGCCTTCATAGGTATTTTTATTGCAGTTCAACCTGAGTTTCTTCATGCTTGAAGTCAAGCCAGGTCTCAAAACAGACGTAATTCTCCCAGTATTTTTTTTTTCATGAATTCCACTCTAGTGAACTTGTATATAACCCCCAGGGTCATCTTCATCTGTTTTGCTGCTTATGGCCCAAGCCTTAACTTCTCCTCTAGGGTCTAAGATTCATATCTAGATTTTTTCATACTCCCCTACTTTGGTTGTTTTCTTTCTTGTTCTTTTCAGAGAACAAGAAATTAGTCCATAGGGACTACTCACCTGGCTAGACCAGAATGACATAGATTGCCTCATGAACTGGAATTCTGACAGCCCAAGAGCTCAATATCCTAGGTCACAAATGATGAAGAGGACTGTACAGGCAATTGCTTTTTTGTGGTCTCTTTTCTGATGGCTGCTGGAATGACAAAAAAAAAAAAAGAAATATTACATCTTGTAAGAGTAACCATTAAACTCTTTCATATTATTACAAAGTAGAATCAATATAACAAGTCCCCAGCATAATCATAAATAATTTTCCTGCTGTTATCAACCAATGCCAAATATACAGTATTAACATAAAAACAGCTGTAAGGCTTCTTGCTAGCTAACCTACTTCCCTCCTCCATCCCATTGCCAGCAATTATGCACCTCAGTATCCAATTATTTCAATGTTCTTTCAGTTCATAACAAATGATAGCTAGAATTGAAAATGTGCCAGATTACCATCACAGCAGTTAATCTTCTTAAAGTTTTTATAGCTGGAGCTCTATATCTACAATTCAGTCTCACTTTTGCTTTACATTTTCTCTTCTCCTACACTCTTATGTTTCTTATACATAGACACAATCATGTCAAATAGAATCAGTCAGGGCAACTGAGATCAAAACCCCCATACTAAAGCAGATTCTACACAGTCTTCTATATATAGTGAATTACAGATGGTTCTGGAAAATAGAAGATTATTCCAAAAAGTCAATACATTTTTAAAGCTCCAATTTTCTAATTACAAGAGACCAGAACTCATCAGTCTCCTGGATATATTCCTATCAAAATTATGATTTATGGTCACCTTCAGTTCCAGTGGTGGCATTAATAACTTATCAAACATACACCAATATCCCATTTGTCACAAAGCATTCTAAAGTCAAATTGCTTCCCAGCTACCAATATCAGTTCCAAAATTTCCCTAAGATCTAAATACAATAATTTCAAAAAGTTTCCTTAGTATATCATCTAACTAATAAAATTTTTAATAATAACCCTATTTATAGTCTAGATTCAAACTAATTTGAATTGTTTGAATTCAAACAATATTATCTTCTAATATACTTCAAATTACAGGCTTCTCTGGTGGCTCAGTGGTAAAGAATCCACTTGCAATGCAGAAAACATAGTAGACATGGTTCAATCCCTGGGTTGGGAAGGTCCCCTGGAGGAGGGCATGGCAACCCACTCCAGTATTCTTGCCTGGAGAATCCCATGGACAGAGGAGGCTGACGGGCTAAAATCCATAGGGTCACAAAGAGTTGGACACAACTGAAGCAACTGAACATGCACACATGCATACTCTGAATCACACCTATGCTTAAGAGAAAAAAAAAAAAAAAGAACTATCCACCATTTCCTAAAACCTTGTTTTTGGTCTTGCTCATCCATTCAAGGAGTCTCTGTCTCCTCTCCTTAACTCTGGGTGTTCCAATTTTGTTTCCCTTGCAAAGTTCTTAATTGGAAGCTATTCATTTTCCTTTATTCATCCCTTCCCATAAATCAAGACCAAGTTAGCATCATCTCATGTGTTGTTCACTGGATCCCCAAAGTATTATTTTACTCAACAGCCCTTCTTTCTTCAGAGTTTATACTGCTTAATTTTATCATCCTGTTAATGTTAAATGTCAACTTTCATATCTCCCCCTGACATTCACTGAGGACTTTGGTACCAACTGTTTTCTTTCCCCTTTTCATTCTGAAAGCCTTCACTATTCCCCTTGATGATCTAACATCCAAAATTCACAGCTCCATGACATATCCTATTTTAATTTCTTCAGCTCAGTCATCCATTTCTGTAGTGACAGCTGGAATGGCTCTGCCTCCAAAACCAGAGTCTGCACTCAGAACCACCTGTTTTTCTGCCTGTCCTACACTTTACAGTCTTCGAATTTACCCTTCAACTTTCCAAAGGCATTCGATTCATCAACCCTTTGGACTTCACTTCCTTCTCTACCTAGGAAAGATTCCATGGACAGTGGGACTTCAGTGACAGTAACCAGCACTCTCAATTCTGCTATCCCCTTGATTTTCCACTATATTTATCCTGCCCATCCCTACTCACAAATCAACCCAACGATTTCTTTTTTCTATTCCTGTTTACAAATTACAAAGTATTATTAAGGAAAATCCTACACTCCTGATCACTAGTTTCTCCCCTACCCAACTGATCTTCTATTGCTATCAGAGTGATCTTTTACTTTTTTCAGAGGAGGGGGCTGCACTGAGTCTTCTTTGCACCACACAGACTCTCTGGTTACAGTGCGTGGGCTTAGTTGCCCCTCAGTATATGGGATCTTAGTTCCCTGATCAGGGATCAAACTCATGTCCCCTGTATTGGAAGGTAGATTCTTAACCACTGGACCACCAGGGAAGTGCCAGAATAATCTTTTAAAACGTAGATTAAGCAAGACCTCATGAATGGCAGAATGAGGGGCTCAGCTAATTTTCTCCTCATGAAAACAATGATATAACTGTACAGATTTGTCAAAAACAACCATTTCAAGATTCTGGAAATAGACCAAAATTAAAAAACAAATTTAAAAGTATTTAAAAAAATCTATTAAATGTTGGCTAAGAACAATGGGAATCTATGGTGTTTAGCCTGAGGCTTGTTCACATTCCCACCTCCCTCACCAGCTCTACTGGAGTTGATATTATAAGGTTAGGGCAAGTCAAGCCATAAAAACCAACAACTTGGCTGCTGGAGGGAATTATTTGTATGGGAATGAGCACACACAAAAAAATTTCTATGCCCAGGGGTGTTGAAGATAACAGCAAACTTCTTAGATCAGAGAAAATGATCATCACAGTTACCTGAGATTACAGCACTGGTTGGGGCAAGCAACAGAACAGCAGGCCTGCTGAAAGTTTAGCAGAGAGATGCAGAAAGCAAGACAACCCTGGTAGAGCTTGATAAGCTCACTCATACCCCCGTGGATCTACAATGCTATGTGTATGTACAAGGTTGCACTCAAGCTCAAGGTACTAGAGAGGATCCTACTTAACTACATTGCCCTGCCTGAATGTGAAGCCTTACAAAGGTACAGAGGAGACAAAAGAAGGCCTAGCAGAAAGTAAAAATCAAGGAAGATTTTTTAACTCTCCTGAACTTCGACTATTCTTCTGAACCTACACACAATTCCATCGACAAAGAGTAGAAGACAATACTGGCCCAGGGTATTTAGAGACAATCTCTAATAAAACAACTGGCTGAACACTAAGCTATCCTGACCCGTATGACACCAAGGAAGCCAAGCTTACAAATAAAAGGAGTAGAAACATTAATAGGCTACACACTGAAGAGACAGAATTCACAGAATCAATCCAGGCAAGCCACCACAGCAACCTCAGAGACAGAATGGGTAGGAATCAGAACCTGAAATTAACCTTTTGAGGAACTGCCAACTGTTTTCCAAAGTGGCTACACCCAATAGGATGGCTATGGTCAAAAAGACGGACAATAAACAAGCTTCGCAAGGATGTGGAAAAACCTGGAACTCTCATACACTGTTGCTGGGAATGTAAAATTGTGTAACTGCTTTGGAAAACAGTGTACCACTGTTTACAATAGCTAGAACATGGAAGCAACCTAGATGTCCACCAACAGATGAATGGATAAAGAAGCTGTGGTACATATATACAGTGGAATAAAAGCCATAAAAAGGAACACATTTGAGTAGTTCTAATGAGGTGAACGAACCTAGGGCCTGTTATACAGAGTGAAGTAAGTCAGAAATATAAATATAAATATTGTATTCTGAGGCATATATATGGAATCTAGAAAGATGGTACTGATGAACTTATTTTCAGGGCAGCAATGGTGAAACAGACCTAAAGAACAGACTTATGGACATGGTGCGAAGGGAGGAGGAAAAGGGTGAGATGTATGGAGAGAGTAACATGGAAACTTACAATGCCATATGTAAAATAGATAGCCAATAGGAATTTGCAATATGACTCAGTGAACTCAAATAGGGGCTCTGTGACAGAAAACACTATGCTAAGTAAAAATGTCAGACCAAAAGGAGACATATTGTATGATTCCATTTATATAAAATGCTCAGTTCAGTTCAGTTTAGTTCAGTCATTCAGTCATGTCCAACTCTTTGCAACCCCATGGACTGCAGCACGCCAGGCTTCCCTGTCCATCACCAACTGCTGGAGCTTGCTCAAACTCATGTCCATTGAGTCGGTGATGCCATCCAACCATCTCATCCTCTGTCAGCCCCTTCTCCTCCTGCCTTCAATCTTTCCCAGCATCAGGGTCTTTTCCAGTGAGTCAGTTATTTACATCAGGTGGCCAAAGTATTGGAGTTTCAGCTTCAGCATCAGTCCTTCCAATGAATATTCAGGACTGATTTCCTTTAGGATGGACTGGTTTGATTTCCTGGTGGTACAAGGGACTCTCAAGAGTCTTCTCCAACACCACAGTTCAAAAGCATCAATTTTTCAGCACTCAGCTTTCTTTATGGTACAACTCTCACACCCATACATGACTACTGGAAAAACCATAGCTTAGACTAGATGGACTTTTGTTGGCATAGTAATGTCTGCTTTTTAATATGCTGTCTAGGTTTGTCATAGCTTTTCTTCCACAGAGCAAGCATCTTTAAATTTCACGGTATTGCTTTATTTTTTTGCTATATTTTGATTAAATTTCATGCAGTCACCATCTGCAGTGATTTTGGAGCCCAAGAAAATAAAGTCTGCCACTGTTTCCACTGTTTTCCCAACTATTTGCCATGAAGTGATGGGACCGGATACCATGATCTTAGTTTTTTGAATGTTGAGTTTTAAGCCAGCTTTTTTACTCTCCTCTTTCACCTTCATCAAGAGGCTCTTTAGTTCCTCTTTTCTTTTTGCCATAAGGGTGATGTCATCTGCATATCTGAGGTTATTGATATTTCTCCCAGCAATCTTGATTCCAGCTTGTGCTTCATCCAGCCTGGCATTTCTCAAGATGTACTCTGCATATAAGTTAAATAAGCACGGTGACAATATATACCCTTGACGTACTCTTTTCCCAAATTGAAACCAGTTCATTGTTTCATGTCTAGGTCTAACTGTTGCTTCTTAACCTGCATACAGGTTTCTCAGGAGGCAGGTAAGGTGGTCTGGTATTCCCATCTTTTTAAGAATTTTCCACAATTTGTTGTGATCCACACAGTCGAAGGCTTTGGCATAGTCAATAAAGCAGAATTAGATGTTTTTCTGGAACTCTCTTGCTTTTTCGATGATCCAACAGATGTTGGCAGTTTGACCTCTGGTTCCTCTGCCTTTTCTAAATCCAGCTTGAACATCTGGAAGTTCTCAGTTCATGTACTGTTGAAGCCTTGCTTGGAGAATTTTGAGCATTACTTTGCTAGAGTGTGAGATGAGTGCAATTGTGTGATAGTTTGAACATTCTTTGGCATTGCCTTTCTTTGGGATTGGAATGAAAACTGACCTTCTCCAGTCCTGTGGCCAATGCTGACTTTTCCAAATTTGCTGGCATATTGAGTGCAGCACTTTAGCAGCAGCATCTTTTAGGATTTGACACAGCTCAACTGGAATTCCATCACCTCCACTAGCTTTGTTCGTAGTGATGCTTCCCAAGGCCCACTTTACCTCACACTCCAGGATGTCTGGCTCTAGGTGAGTGATCACACCATTGTGGTTACTGGATCATTAAGATCTTTTTTGTATAGTTCTTCTGTGTATTCATGCCACCTTTTCTTAATATCTTCTGCTTCTGTTCAGTTCAGTCGCTCAGTCATGTCCGACTCTTTGTAACCCCATGAATCGCAGCACGCCAGGCCTCCCTGTCCATCACCAACTCCCGGAGTTTACTCAGATTCATGTCCATTGAGTCAGTGATGCCATCCAGCCATCTTATCCTCTGTCGTCCCCTTCTCCTCCTGCCCCAAATCCTTCCCAGCATCAGGATCTTTTCCAATGAGTCAACTCTTCGCATGAGGTGGCCAAAGTATTGGAGTTTCAGCTTCAACATCAGTCCTTCCAATGAACACCTAGGACTGACCTCCTTTAGGATGGACTGGATGGATCTCCTTGCAGTCCAAGGGACTATCAAGAGTCTTATCCAACACCACAGTTCAAAAGCATCAGTTCTTTCGCTCTCAGCTTCTTCACAGTCCAACTCTCACATCCATACATGACTACTGGAAAAACCATAGCCTTGACTAGATGGACCTTTGTTGGCAAAGTAATGTCTCTGCTTTTTAATATGCTATCTAGGTTCGTCATAACTTTCCTTCCAAGGAGTAAGCGTCTTTTAATTTCATGACTGCAATCACCATCAGCAGTGATTTTGGAGCCCAAAAAAATAAAGTCTGACACTGTTTCCACTGTTTCCCCATCTATTTGCCATGAAGTGATGGGACCAGATACCATGATCTTAGTTTTCTGAATGTTGAGCTTTAAGCCAACTTTTTCACTCTCCTCTTTCACTTTCATCAAGAGGCTTTTTAGTTCTTCTTCACTTAAAGGCTTTGGCATAGTCAATAATGCAGAAGTAGGTGTTTCTCTGGAACTCTCTTGCTGTTTTGATGATCCAGCAGATGTTGGCAATTTGATCTCTGGTTCCTTTGCCTTTTCTACAACCAGCTTCAAGATCTGGAAGTTCATGGTTCACATACTGTTGATGCCTGGCTTGGAGAATTTTGAGCATTACTTTGCTAGCGTGTGAGATGAGTGCAATTGTGCGGTAGTTTGAATGTTCTTTAGCATTGCCTTTCTTAGGGATTGGAATGAAAACTGACCTTTTCCAGTCCTGTGGCCACTGCTGAGTTTTCCAAATACCACCCTTATGGCAGAAAGCAAAAAAGAACTAAAGAGCCAAAATTACCAACACAAAGGGAAAGAGGAGGGGCACCCGCTACGTGTTCTCTAGGCCTTTTAGAAAACATGGAGTTGTTCCTTTGGCCACATGCATGCGAATCTACAAGAAGGGTGATATTGTAGATATCAAGGGAATGGGTACTGTTCAAAAAGGAATGCACCACAAATGTTACCATGGCAAAATTGGGAGAGTCTACAATGTTACCCACCATGCTGTTGGCATCATTGTAAACAAACAAGTTAAGGGCAAGATTCTTGCCAAGAGAATTAATGTGCGTATCAAGCATATTAAGCACTCTAAGAGCTGATATAGCTTCCTGAAATGTGTGAAGGAAAATGATCAGAGAAAGAAGAAAGCCAAAGAGAAAGGGACTTGGGTTCAGCTGAAGCACCAGCCTGCTCCACCCAGAGAAGCACACTTCGTGAGGACCAATGGAAAGGAACCCGAACTGTTGGAGCCCATTCCCTATGAATTCATGGCCTGATGGGTGTAACAATAAAGACCTTGACTGTACAAATGTTTCTCTTAATTGAGTAAGAGGTGTTGTGTCCAAATTCAGTGGGTGATGTCTTTTCAAATTTAGTGTTTTTTCTTCCTGAAAGATGAAAGATAGTTTGTTGTTCAGTATGCTCCATTTTCTAATAAACTGCCAGATATTATTTATAAAGTAAATAAATAAATAGATAAACATAAGAACTAGTGCCATCAAATTCTAAAAACTCTTGAAAATACTCTGCAGATCCCTTCAAAGTACTGTAAGTATCTACCTACATCTGCTTCCTCTAAGTGTATACATGGTAAGTCACTTAAGTCATGTCCGACTCTTTGAGATCCTATGGACTGCAGCCCACCAGGCTCCTCTGCCCATGGGATTCTCCAAGCAAGAATACTGGAGTGGGTTGCCATGCCTTCCTCCAGGAAATCTTCCCCACCCAGGGATCAAACCCATAACTCTTGAGTCTCCGGCGTTGGCAGGTGGGTTCTTCACTACTAGCACTGCCTTTCTCTGAAATACTCAAGTTAAACTTCAAAAACTCATCCAATTTTCATTTGTTTAATAACTAATATTACAAAAATATTTTCTTTTTCATTGCTTATGTGTAATGCTTAATTTACCCTGTAGGCTTTTTATCTGCTACTCTGAAAACACAACCACTACTCATAAATAGTTTCTCTGATAAAATTTGTCCAAAACTTCAAGTCACTGATTTTAAAAATGTTTAAAAATAGAACCATAAAAGAATTAAATATTCATCCTGCCAATCATGTTCAAACTATGTTTCAGTATACCAAATAGACCCAGCCAGTCAGAGAAAAATCTTTACAAAAGATTTCCAGCTAACAGATGTATAAAGAATGATAGAACTAGAAAAATCACCAGTTTGAAGCCTCTTATAAAATAACTGATTTAGACAATGATCATTGTGCATACATTCGTGCTTAGTCGCTCAGTCATGTCTGATTCTTTGTGACCCCATGGACTATAGCCCACCAGGCTCCTCTGTCTGTGGAATTTTCCAGGCAAGAATACTGGAGTGGGTTGACATTTCCTACTCCAGATAATGATTATCACTGGATGCTAAAACTAACAGAAGACAAATAGGGAACTTTACAGTGGGAGGATCAAATGGTCACCAATCTGCAACCAGATACTAGAATAGCATGTGTGAAGGTTTCGATTCAAGAGGAAGAGAGCATGGAATTCTCAAGAATGGAAAACAGGGTTTAGCATGACTGAGATAAAGAGTTTGAGATGGAAAATTTTGATAAAAGAAGCTGATACAGGAGCAAGATGTAGGATCTCGGAAGCTACTCAAAGAATTATGGACTTTCTCTTACAGGGACTAGGAAGCCACTGAAGGGTTGGGTTTTAGAAAGTGTTCTCTGGCTATAGTGTGGAGAATGCTTTGGGAGTAGGAAAGTGGGAGCAGGTAGATGAATTAAAGAGATAGTTGCAATAGTGGAGGTGAAAGGTGATGGTGGCCTGGACCAGAATAGGAATAGGCAATAGGAAAATAGAGAGAAGTACATGGATTCAATAGATATTTAGCAAGTAGACCTAAAAGGATTGGGTGGTAGAATGACTAGAGGGAGGACAGTATGAAGGTTTCAGGCTTGGGCCACTGAACTAACAGTGGTGCCATTCTCTGAGATAAGGAACAGAAGAGGAGGAACAAGTTTTGACAGAAAAGGGAAGAACAAGCTCAATATGGGAAATGGTGAATTTGAGATGCCTATTCACATAGGCAGATGGATACACTGGGTCTAAAACTCAGAAAAGAAGTCTGAGTTGAACATACACTTGTGTAAAGTGAATGTATAGTAAGCAACTGAAGCCATGGGAACAGATAAGAGAACCCCAATTAAAAAAAAAGAAAATAGCAGAAGTTCCCTGATGGTCTAGTGGTTAGGATTCTGGGCTTTCACTGCCATGGCCTGGCTTCAGTCCCTAGTTGGGGAATTGAGATCCCAAAAGCCATGCAGCCTGGCCAAAAAACAAAACAGAACAGCAAAGCATAACACATTCCCTGTAGCCCCATATCTTTAACCTTATTGTCTATGTTCAGTTCAGTTCAGTCGCTCAGTCGTGTCTGACTCTTTGTGACCCCATGAATCGCAGCACGCCAGGCCTCCCTGTCCATCACCAACTCCCGGAATCTACCCAAACCCATGTCCATTGTGTCGGTGATGCCATCCAGCCATCCCATCCTCTGTCGTCCCCTTCTTTTCCTGCCCCCAATCCTTCCCAGCATTAGGGTCTTTTCCAATGAGTCAACTCTTCGCATGAGGTGGCCAAAGTATTGGAGTTTCAGCTTCAACATCAGTCCTTCCAATGAACACCCAGGACTAAAGCAAATAACAGAAAGAAACCTCAGAAAAGGCTATAGCCTCCTAAAAGGCTAAAGAAACAAAATGTCATTCTTCTCCTTTCTAGGCTCCTTGCCTATAACTACCCTTCCACTTCTATGCACACTTTTCTATCTCAGAGGGCCAAGTTATAAGGCAGCTGAGTAAGTTAGGATTTTTTGCATTATTACATTTTATTCTCTTCTTTGAGGGAAACTTGAAAGATACCCTAGTCCCATTAAAAGAAAACTTAGAAGCTCTGTCTTAAAGTAGGTTAATTCTCTTAGAAGCATGCTTTCAGATAGCTACTTTTATCCATTATATTTAATTTTAAGACAATGACCTTTCCCCATCCTTAGTTGCAATTCGGAGAGCACCTTACAGAATAAGGCATATTTCCTCCTTTTTAATAAGGTGTGTAAGTACTTGTTGTCAAATTTAGCAGATTAAAATAGAAGGGTACATTATTAGGAGGTTTTGACAGTCAGATATTTGAAGGTTGAACTAGATGACCCTTAAAGTTCTCAGATTCAATAAAGATTCTATGATTAAAGTAGAATAGTCTTGGCTCCATGAAACATTTTCCCCATGCCTCTGTCACCAAGGATGACACAGGATGAGCCAGACCAGGTAAGTTTTCACGCAAAAATAAGTTTGGACTATGTGAAAGGCCTCCACTTTACAAGAAATAAGCCTTCTTATGACCTTGAAGCACTGACCCTATGAGAACACTTAGAAATTGGACCTACTTTGTGCATTGTGACAGGTTTGTTAGCTCAGATCCTGTATACAACAGTAACTGAAGGTAGATGAACAGCAGTAACCCTTATTTGATAGACTGATTTCAACATGGGAGAAAAGTCTCCAGTCAGGCTGAAAAGAGTTGAGCTGCAAATTGCCTTTCTTGATATTTTTAAATAGTTAGTTGTATGAACACACCAATAGCATACTAAGCAAATCTTCAGATGATAGAGGGAAAGAAAACTAATACAACCAGATGACATTTAGGATTCAAAATAAGCTTGACAAGCAGGAATAATAGGCTAACTTTAACAAGGTGAAGAGAAAGAGATCAACTTAAAGAGTGCGTCCTGAGTCCTAAAACACAACTGTGCAAGTACCAAATGAAGGAACACAGCAGCAGAGTTTGTCTTAGGAATTTAGACTACTTCAACATAAGTCAACAGAGTGATTGACGTGATTGTCAAAAAGAAAAAAAAAAAAAGCTAAATAAATCTTGGCCTGCATGAGTAGTAGCATAGGATCTAATACAAAAAGTCATTGACCCCCTCCTCTGTAGTGAACAGAACATTGCTTGAAACACCACATTTCATTCTAGATGCCAATCTTTAAAGAGAGATTTTAGTGAAGTGAATTAAGAGCAGAACAGAATAACCAGAATAATGAGTGGATCTTAAAACTCTGTCATGAGAATAGTGGCAGTAAAGGAATTGCAGATGTGCAGCACAAAGACAAGACTTAGTAGAGGAAACCAATGACCACTGTTTTCAAATACAAATGTCATCAAGTACCAAAGCTGCACAACAATAGAAAAGACTGTCTCTGGAGCATATCTTCAAATAATGAAGTGTTCAAGCACAAACCTAGACAATCACTTCATGGGAATATTGAGAGAGATTCAACTGAACTCTTCAAAAACAGCAACACAATGAAAGAAAAAAAGAGAGGAACCATTTCAGATTAAAGAAGAATAAAGTGACATGACAAATAAATTCAATAAATAATACTGGCTTGTAATCTGGACTGGGGGGGAAATTGCTATTGACGACATTACTGAGACAAGAAGTAAAATCTGAATATAGATAGTGATAGTACTGTATTAATATCAATGTTAGTTTTTCTGATTTTGATCATTATGCTGTGATTTTGTAAGAGAATGTCTATGCTCTTATGAAAGACATGCTTAAGGATTTAGGAGAATAGGAAATTTATGTCTGAAAATTACTCAAGTGATTAAAAAAATTACAGAGAGATGATGATAGAATAAGAAAGCAAATGTGGCAACATGTCAAAGATTTACGAATCTGGGTAGACTGTATATGGAAATGCTTTGTGCTATTCTTCCAACTTTTAAGTTTGAAATTATTTCGAAGTGATAAGTTTGTTTTAAAGCCTTAAATGATATTTTAAATGGGGAAAACTATACCAAATGTTCACTAAAGTTCTATCAAGACTAATAGCAGGAGCCAAATTCCAAAACCAAAGCTTTTAGCAAAAGAGATAATAATCTTTTTAAAAAATTGAAATATAGTTAATTTACAATATTGTATTTAAGGTTTACAACATAGCAATTCAAAATTTTTACAGACTATGCTCCATTTATAGTGAATATAAAATTGGTTATACTCTCTGTGCTGTACAATATGTCCGTATGGCTTGTTTATTTTATATATAGTAGTTTGTATCTTTAATTCTATAGCCCTCTCTTTCCCTTCCCCCTTCTCTCTCCCCACTGGTAACCACTAGTTCTCTATATCTGCGAGTCTATTTTTTTATTATATTCATTAATTTGTTTTATTTTTAAGGTCTCACATATAACTGATAACATACAGTATTTGTCTTTCTATCTCTGATTTACTGAGCATAGTAGCCTTCTTTCACATGTAGCTATCCAGTTTTCACAGCACCATTTACTGAAGAGATTCCTTTTTGCCCCAGTGCAATCTCAAAAATGACAGACTGATCTCGGTTTGTTTCCAAGGCAAACCATTCTATATCACAATAATCCAAGTCTATGCCCCAACCACTAATGCTGAAGAATCTGAAGTCGAATGGTTCTATGAAGACCTAAAAAACCTTTTAGAACCAACACCAAAAAATGATGTCTTTTTCATCATAGGAGACTGGAATGCAAAAGTAGGAAGTCAAGAGATAACTGGAGTAACAGGCAAGTTTGGCCTTCGAGTACAAAATGAAGCAGGGCAAAGGATAACAGAATTTCGCCAAAAGAACACACTGATCATAGCAAACACCCTCTTTCAGCAACACAAGAGACGACTCTACATATGGACATCACCAGATGGTCAACACCAAACTCAGACTGATTATATTCTTTGCAGCCAAAGATGGAGAAGCTCTATACAGTCAGCAAAAACAAGACCGGGAGCGGACTGTGGCTCAGGTTATCAGGTCCTTATTGAAAAATTCACTTAAATTGAAGAAAGGAGGGAAAACCACTATGCTATTCAGATATGACCTAAATAAAATCCATTACTATTAAACAGTGGAAGTGACGAATAGATTCAAGGGATTAGATCTGATAGACAGAGTGTCTAAAGAACTGTGGATGGAGGTACGTACACTGTACAGCAAGTAGTGATCAAAACTATCCCCAAGAAAAAGAAATGCGAAAAGACAAAATGATTGTCTGAGGAGGTCTTACAAATAGCTGAGAAAAGAAGAGAAGCAAAAGGCAAAGGAGAAAAGGAAAGATATTCCCATTTGAATGTAGAGTTCTAAAGAATAGCAAGGAGAGATAAGAAACTCTTCCTATGTGAACAATGCAAAGAAATAGAGGAAAATAATAGAATGGGAAAGACAGAGATCTCTTCAAGAAAGTTGGAGATACCAAGGTAACATTTCATGCAAAGATGGGCTAAATAAAGGACAGAAATGGTATGGACCTAACAGAAGTGGAAGATATTAAGAAGAGGTGGCAAGAATACACAGATGAACTATACAAAAAAAGATCTTAATGACCCAGATAACCATGATTGTGTTATCACTCACCAGACATCCTGGAGTATGAGGTCAAGTGGGCCTTAGAAAGCATCACTATGAACAAAGCTAGTGGAGGTGATGGAATTCCCAATGAGCTATTTCAAATCCTAAAAGATACTGCTGTTAAAGTGCTGCACTCAATATGCCAGTAAATTTGGAAAACTCAGCAGTGACCTTGGAGTACAAAATGAAGATGGCAAAGGCTAACAGAGCCCAGTGATTTTTTGGGCTCCAAAATCACTGCAGATGGTGACTGCAGCCATGAAATTAAAAAATGCTTGCTCCTTGGAAGAAAAGCTATAACAAACCTAGACAGCATATTAAAAAGCAGAGACGTTACTTTGCTGACAAAGGTTCACCTAGTCAAAGCTATGGTTTTTCCAGTAGTCATGTATGGATGTGAGAGTTGGACTAAAGAAAGGTGAGCGCCGAAGAACTGATGCTTTTGAACTGTGGTGTTGGAGAAGACTCTTGAGGGTCCCTTGGACTGCAAGGAGATCCAACCAGTCAATCCTAAAGGAAATCAGTCCTGAATATTCATTGGAAGGACTGATGCTGAAGCTGAAACTCAGTACTTTGGCCACCTGATGTGAAGAAGTGACTCTTTAGAAAAGACCATGATGCTGGGAAAGATTGAAGGCAGGAGGAGAAGGGGACAACAGAGGATAAGATGATTGAATGGCATCACCAACTCGATGGACATGAGTTTGAGCAAGCTCTGGGAGTTGGTAATGGACAGGGAAGCCTCGCATGCTGCAGTCCATGGGGTCACAAAGAGTCAGACACGACTGAGCAACTGAACTGAACAGCAGTGGTCACAGGACTGGAAAAGGTCAGTTTTCATTCCAATCCCAAAGAAGTAATGCCAAGGAATGTTCTAACTACTGCACAATCGAACTCATTTCACATGCTAACAATGTAATTCTCAAAATTCTTCAAGCTAGGCTTCAACAGTATGTGAACCGAGAACTTCCAGATGTACAAGCTGAATTTAGAAAAGGCAGAGGAACCAGAGATCAAATTGCCAACATCCATTGGATCATAGAAAAAGCTAGAGAATTCCAGAAAAACATCTGCTTCATTGGCTATGCTAAAGCCTTTGACTGTGTGGATCACAACAAACTGGAAAATTCTTAAAGAAATGGGACTACCCGACCAGCTTACCTGCCTCCTGAGAAACCTGTATGCAGGTCAAGAAGCAACAGTTAGAACCGGACATGGAACAACCGACTGGTTCCAAATTGGGAAAGGAGTACGTCAAGGTTGTATATTGTCACCCTGTTTATTTAACTTACATACAGAGTACATCATGCAAAATGCTGGGCTGGATGAAACACAAGCTGGAATGAAGATTGCAAGGAGAAATATCAATAACCTCGGATATGTAGATGACACCACCATTAGGGCAGAAAGCAAAGAGGAACTAAAAAGCCTCTTATGAAGGTGAAAGAGGAGAGTGAAAAAGCTGGCTTAAAACTCAACATTCAGAAAACTATGATCATGGCATCCAGTTCCATCACTTCGTGGCAAATAGATGGGGAAATAATGGAAACAGTGACTGACTTTATTTTCTTAGGCTCCAAAATCACTGTGGATGGTGACTGCAGCCATGATGTTAAAAAGACGCTTGCTCCTTGGAAGAAAAGCTATGACAAACCTAGACAGCATATTAAAAAGCAGAGACGTTACTCTGCTAACAAAAGTCCATCTAGTCAAAGCTATGGTTTTCCCAGTAGTCATGTATGGATGTGAGGGTTGGACTATAAAGAAGGTTGAGCGCCGAAGAATTGAAGCTTTTGAACTGTGAGGTTGGAAAAGACTCTTGAGATTCCCTTGGACAGCAAGGAGATCCAACCAGTCCATCCTAAAGGAAATCAACTCTGAATATTCATTGGTAGGATTGATGCTGAAGCTGAAGCTCCAATAGTGTGACACCTGATGCGAAGAACTGACTCATTGGAAAAGACCTGATGCTGGGAAAGATTGAAGGCAGGAGGAGAAAGGGACAACAGAGGATAAGATGGTTAGATGGCATCACCAACTCGATGGACATGAGTTTGAGCAAGTTCTGGGAGATAGTGAAGGACAGGGAAGCCTGGTGTGCTGCAGTTCATGGAGTTGCAGAGTCAGACATGACTGAGTGACTGAACAACAAGAACAATATTTTTGCTTACCTTGTTGTAGATTAATTGACCATAAATGTATGAGTTTATTTCTGGGCTTTCTATTCTGTTCCTATTCTGATCTAAGTGTCTATTTTTGTGGCAAGAAATCAGTGAACATACTTCTGGCTCTGTTCTTTTACTCAAGATTGCTTTGGCTATTGGGGATCTTTTCTGATTTCCATCTAAGTTTTAGGATTATTTGCTTTAGCTTTGTGCAAAATGTCATGGGTATTCTAATAGGAATTGCATTAAATCTGTAGATTGCCTTGGGCAGTATGGTCATTTGAAAAAATATTTTTATTTATTTATTCTATTTTTGGCTGTGCTGGGTCTTCATTACTGCGCAGGCTTTTCTCTAGGTGCGGTGAGCAGGGGTTACTCTCTAGTTGTGTGAGTGCTTCTCATTGCAATGGCTTCTCTTGTTGCAGAGCATGGGCTCTAGGGTGCACAGGCTTCAGTAGTTGCAGCATGTGGGCTCAGTAGGTGCAGCTCCCAAGCTCTAGAGGACTCAATAGTTGTGGCTCATAGACTTAGTTGCTCCACAGCATATGGGATCTTCCCAGACCAGGGATCGAACCCATGTCTCCTGCATTGCCAAGAGGATTCTTTACCACTGAGCCAGGGAAGCCCAGTATGACTATTTTAACAATGTTAATACTTCCAGATCATGAACATGGGATATCTTTCCATTTCTTTGCATCATTTTCAATTCCCTTCATCAGTATTTTATAGTTTTCAGAGTATAGGTCTTTCACCTCCTCTAAGTTTACTCCTAGATGTTTTATTATTTTTGACGCAATTTTAAGTAGGACAGTTTTCTTGCTTTCTCTTGCTGACAGTTCATTACAAATGTATATATAAGCAACAGGTTTCTGTCTATTAATCTTGTATCCTGCAACTTTACTGAATTCATTGATTAGTTCTAATAGTTTTCTGATGGAGACTTTAGGGTCTTCTATATTTAGTATGTCATCTGATACTTCCCTGGTGGCTCAGATGGTAAAGTGTCTGCCTACAATGCGGGAGACCCAGGTTCAATCCCTGGGTCAGGAAGATCTCCTGGAGAAGGAAATGGCAACCCACTCCAGTATTCTTGCCTGGAAAATCCCATGGACGGAGAAGCCTGGTATGACTGAGTGACTTCACTTTCACTTTCATCTGTAAATAGTGAGAGTTTTACTTCTTCCCTTCCAATTTAAATTCATTTTATCTCTTTGTCTTCTCTGATTGCTGTGGCTAGGGCTTCCAATACTATGGTAAACATATGTAGTGAGAGTAGGCATCCTTATCTTGTTCCTGATTTAAGAGAAAACACTTTCAGCTTTTCACTATTGAGTATGGTGCTAGCTGTGGGTTTGTCATATAAGGCCTGTATTATGTTGAGATTTGTTCCCTCTATATCCACTTTGATGAGAGTTTTTATTATGAATGAATGTTGAATTTTGTCGAATGCTTTTTCTGCATCTAATGAGATGAGCATGTGATTTTTATCCTTCCTTTTGTTAACGAGGTGTTTACATTGATTTGCGAATGTTGAACCATCCTTGCATCCCTAGAATAGATCCCATTTGTTCATGCTGTATGATCCTTTTCATATATTGTTGAATTCAGTCTGCTAAGATTTTGTTGAGAATTTTTGTATCTATATTCATCAGAGATACTTCCCTGTAATCTCTTCTATTGTAGTGTTTTTGTCTGGTTTTGGTATTGGGGTAATGATGGCCTTGTAGAATGAATTTGGGAGTGTTCCCTCCTTTTCAATTTTTTGGAATAGTTTGAGAAGGATAGGATTCTTTATATGTTTAGTAAAACTCCCCTATGAAGCTCTCCAATTGGACTTGTGTTTTCTGGGAGTTATTTAAACTACTAATTCAGTTAGTACACTGTATACTCTCCTCAGCAACAGTAGCCCTTGTCCTAGTGGGGAGCTGTGCTGGAGCAAGAGAGGCCATAATGGGTTCTTGGTGTGGGCCAGGGCACACATTGTGATACTGGTCAGAGTCCCAGGCAGTTTCTATCAGTTTCCTCTGCCTTGTTATGAGAGTAACCAAGTGTGTGCCTGCTCTTCAGGGGCACAGTCTTGGTTTCTTATAACCCTCCTATTAATCCCATTAGTTTTCAAACCAGCTAAGAGGACTTGTCTTCCCAGTATTGGACCCCAATATATGGTTTGAGCTGTTCACTCCCCAGGAAGGGTCTCCAAGTTCATATAATCTCCTCTTCTGTGTTCTCTCTGAGGTGTGCAGGTTCTGATCAGATTGCTGTTTCTCCTTCTCTACCTAATTCATTTGGATCTTTCTTTACAGGCTTGGTTGCAGAAGAGTCTTTCTGTCTTTCTCTAGTTTGTTTTCAGTGAGAACTGCTCCACACATAGATATATTTTTGATGTATTTATAGGGGTAGGTGAGATCAACATCCTCATACTTCACCATTTTGATCTCTTCCTCCAAAAGACAATAATCTTAGAGAAGTTTTACAAATCTTAGGACTTCCCTGGTGGTGCAGTGGATAAGAATCTGGCTGCCAATGCAGGGGACACAGGTTCAATCCCTGGTCCAGGAAGATTCCACATGCCACAGAGCAACTAAGCCTGTGCTCCACAGCTACTGAGTCCATGCTCTAGAGCCCATGAGCCATTTACTACTGAGCCCCTGTGTCACAACTACTGCAGCCTGCTCACTCTAGGGCCCACGAGCCACAACTACTGAAGCCCATGCTCCCTAGAGCCTGGAAGTCGCAACTACTGAGCCTGAGTGCTGCAACTACCAAAGGCCATGCACCTAGAGCCTGTGCTCAACAACAAGAGAAGCCACAACAGTGAGAAGGCCATATACTGCAACTAGAGAGCAGCCCCCACTCTCCGCAACTAGAGAAAGCCCATGAGCAGGAATGAAGATCCAGTGCAACCAAAACTATAAATAAATAAATAATTTTTAAAAAGAATTTTTATAAGTCTTGAAAAAGTTATTAAGAGACTAAAAATAATCTTTTTGTAAAAGAAGGAACATAGTATTTTGTGTCACACAGGCCAGGATTCAAATCCTCGCTCTATCACTTATTTGCATGATCCCCTGGAGAAGGGATAGACTACCCACTCCAGTGTTCTTGGGGTTGCCTTGTGGCTCAGCTAGTAAAGAATCTGCCTGCAATGCAGGAGACCTGGGTTCAATCCCTTGGTGGGGAAGATCCCATGGAGAAGGGAAAGGCTACCCACTCCAGTATTCTGGCCTGGAGAGTTCCACGAACTGTACAGTCCATGGGGTTGCAAACAGTCAGACACGACTGACCGACTTTCCCTTTCACTTTCAGGCAAGTTGCTTAGCTTTTCTCAGCCTCAATTTCTTCATGTTGTAAAGATAATACTACTTAGTTCTCTAGTTATACACACACACTCACCCCTCCCTAACTTACAAAGAGTTTCTATAGATCATTACAAATCAACAGGAAAATGATGAACACCCCAATAGAAAAATGGGCAAAAGATAAGAATTTATTAAAAATTATATAGAGATAATCAATAAATACAGTTTGTGAAAAATGTTCAATCTCACCACTAGTCAAAGACATGCCAATAAAACTGAAATATAATTTTTAATCTATGAGAGACTGACAAGGAATAAAAACATTGATAAAATCCAGTGTTGATGAAAGTATGGGAAAATGTACTATTGGTGATAATGCAAACTGGTATAACATTTCTGTAAAGCATTCAATAATATCCATTAAAACTGACCTAGAAAGTTCTACATTGAAAACTACAAAACATTCCTATAAGAAAATTTTAAAAGCCTAAATAAATGGACATACCATGTTCTTAGATTGAAAGACACAATATTGTTAAGGTGTCAAACTTCTCTAAATTCATCTATAGACGCAATAAAATTGTCATCATAACCCCATCATGTTTTAAAATAGAAACTGGCAAGCTGATTTTTAAATGTACATGGAAATGCAAAGGACCTACAATATCCAAAGGAATTTCAAAAAAGATTAACAAAGTTAGTAGGTCTATATTCCTGACTTTTAAGACTTACTACAAAGAAAGCTACAGTATTTGATAGACAAATAGGTCAATGGAACAGAATAGAGAGTTCTATACATGCAAAGTAATTTGATTTTTGACAAAGCAATATTGAATTGGGGAAAGGAAAAGTCTTTCAACAAATGGTGCTGGAAAAATTGGATATCAATACAGAGAAAATAAACCTTGACCCCAACCCTACATCATTCATGAAAACTAACTGAATGTCAATTATACCTCAATAAAGCTGAAATTGAAAATCAATTGAAGATATATTGTGGAACCAGTCATAAAATATAACTTAAAATTTTAAAGTTTGTAGAAGAAAACTCAGGAAATGATCTTTGAGACTTGAGGACAGACAAAGCTTTCTTAGAAAGAACACAAAAAGCAATAATCATATAAAAGAAAAATTATAAATTAGATTTCACCAAATTTTAAAAAAGAAACCTGTTCATCAAAAATCACCACTAGGAAAATGAATAGGCAAGTGACAGACTAGGAGAAAATATCTGTAAAACATATACCTGATGAAGAACTTGCAACCAGAGTATGTAATGAACTCCTATCTTAGAAGACTATGTCAAAAGATACAGAATGTGTTGAAAGTCACAATCTAGAAGGAAGATAAATGCCATCTTTGTTTATTGGATGGTCTGTGGTCACAGCAACCAGACCTATATGTAGAACAAGAGGAGGTGTCTTCCCCACAGTCTTAACAGGAGCTAAAGAAACCACTTCCACAGGCTTGGCATGAGTATACTTGTTTTCCTACCTCCCTGCCAGCAATAGGTATAAAAACTTCATTTGTATGCATAGGTACATGGAGTATATGGGAAATCTCTGCCCCTTCCCCTCAATTTTGTTGTGAACCTAAAAATTTCCCCCCCAAAATAAGTCTTTATTAAAAAATACAGAAAAAAGAACTTATGCTTGGTGACAAGTCTTGCCCATCTCTTTGCAATCCCATAGACTGTAGCCCACCAGGCTCCTCTGTTCATGGGATTCTCCAGGCAAGAATACTGGAGTGGGTTACCCAACTCAATAATTTAAAAAGGCAAGCAATCCAGTTTGGAAAATGGAGAAAATATTTGAATAGACACTTCACAAAGAAAAGTGTATAAATAGTCATAGACATGTGAAAAAGTGCTTGACATCACTAGTCATCAGAGAAATGCATACTAAAACTACAATGGATGCTACTATACAGCAAAATGGCTAAAATTTAAAAGACCAACCATATCAAATGTTGGAGAGGATATAGAACAAATGGAATTCTTATACATTATCAATATGAATATAAAATGGTACAACCATTTAAGAGAACTGTTTTGAAGTGTCTTATAAATTTAAATATACATCTACCCTACAGTTTAGAAATGCTACTTCTATCTAGATACTTACCAAACCCGGAGGGATGGGATGGGGAGAGAGGTGGGGGGAGGGTTCTGGAAGGGGAAAACATGTACACCCATGGTGGATTCATGTCAATGTAAGGCAAAACAAATACAATAGTGTAAAGTTAAAAAAAATAGATAAATAAACTAATATAAAAAAAACTTTAAAAAACCCTCCAAAAGACAAAGCAACAAAAGTACATGTTTATGAAAAAACTTTAGTAGCTAAAAAGACATAAACAATCCAAATGTTCATCAATAATAGAAAGGAGAGACTGGTATATTCACACAATGGGATATCACTCATTAATGAAAAGGAGAAAACTTGATATGCACACTTAACATGGGAAAATCTCAGAAACATTATGCAAAAGAAGCATTACATATAAACTGTTCCTTACAAGCTATAGATTTTGAAGCATATGTTGGTTAATAAATGCATTAACAAGTAATACATTTTATTAAGGAGAGAACCAGACAATTACACAAAGATTCATGGGTAAGAATGTTCATCACAGGTGCTTATAATAGCAAGAAAACCTGAAAACAACCTAAATGTCCATTAAGAGAAAATTAAATAAAATTATATTACATCCACAAATTAGCATACTACACAGCCATTTAAAATTATGGTATAATGTATATTCACTGAAACAGAAAAAAGTTCAGAACGTGCTACTGAGTGCAAACAAAATGGATTACAAACAACTCTCCTTGGAAAGGATATAAAATGATTGATAATACCCAATATTGACAAGTACGTGGGAAAAACATACCTTCATAGTCTCTTGGTAAAGGGTGTAAAATGGTAGACTCTGTGACTGTAATTAAAATTCTAAGTGTGCATACCATTTCACATAGCAATACATTTCTAAAACTTCATCCTATATACTCACATATGCACATAGATACATGTACAAAGAATGTTTGTAATAGTTAAACATTATAACAACCCAAACGTCTATCAGTGGATTTGGTTAAATAAAAAAAATATATATATAATATATATATCATATTATATATATATATATATTATATATATGATATATGTATTCCATATATATATAATGGAACACTATACAGCTATTAAAATTAATTAGTTGGCATTGAATCAGAAAGTATAATGGTGGTTACCACAAGCTGGGGATGGAGGAAAAGAAAAAATAATTTTTTTGTATCAAAGGGTATAAACTTTCAGTTATAAGATGAATAAGTTCTGGAAACCTAATATACAGCATGGTGACTACAGTTAATAACAACGTATTATATAGCTAAGAGAGTAGATCTCTAGTGTTCTCACTATACACACCAAAAAAATGTTAACTATGGGAGTTATGTTAATTAGTTTGGTTGTGGTAATCATATCACAATGTGTACATATATCAAAGCATCACATTTTACACCTTAAATATATACAATCTTTAAATATATATACATATATATAATTCCTATTCATCTAAATAAGTAAATAAAAATATTTTAAATGAATGAGCTAAGACTCCAAATAGGCAAAATAATCTTGAGAAAGAATACGGTATCACACGCCTCAATTACAAACTATACTACAATGCTACTGTCATCAAAACAGTGTTACTGGCATAAAAACACATATATAGATCAATGGAACAGAGTGCAGAGCTCCAAAATAAACCTATGCTCTTATGGTCAATTGACTATATGACCAATCTATGACAAAGGAGACAAGAATACACAATGGAGAAAGGGCAGTCTCTTCTATAAATAGTGCTGGGGAAGCTGGACAGATACATGTAAAAGAATAAAATTAGAACATTCTCGGACTTCCCTGGTGGTACAGTGGATAGGAATCCACCTGCCAGTGTAGGGGAAATGGGTTTGATCCCTGGTCTGGGAAGATTCCACATGCCACAGAGCAACTAAGCTACTGTGGGCCATAACTACTGAAGCCTGCATGCTCTAGGGCCTGCAAGCTGCAACTACTGAGCCTACCTGCTGCAACTACTGAAGCCCGTGTTCCTGGAGCCTGTGCTGTGCAACTAGAGAAGCCACTGCAATAAGAAGCCCGCACACCACAATGAAGAGTAGGCCCACTCACCACAACTAGAGAAAGCCCATGTGCAGCAATCAAGACTCAGTGCAAGCAAAAAAAAAAAAAAAAAGGAACATCCTCCAACACCATATACAAAAATAAACTCAAAATGGATTAAAGCCCTAAATTTAAGATTGGATACTATAAAAACTCCTAGAGGAAAACTAAGTTCCTTCACATGGGTCTTGGTGATGGTTTTTTGGATTTGACATCAAAACCAAAGGCAACAAAAGCAAAAATAAACATGTGGGACTACATCAAACCAAAAAGCTTCTGCACAGCAAAGGAAACCATCAATAAAATTAAGACAACCTAATAAATAGGAGAACATATGTGAAACTCATGTATCTGCTAAGAGGTTAATATTCAAAATATATAAAGAATTCATACACTCAATAGGTACACTCAATAGTGTGTGCACTGAGTCGTGCCCAGCTTTTTGCAACCCCATGAACTGTAGCTCACCAGGCTCCTCTGTCCATGAGATTTCTCAGGTAAGAATACTGGAGTGGGTTGCCATTTCTTTCTCCAGGGGATCTTCCCGACCCAGGCATCGAAACTGCGTCTATTGCATCTCCTGATTGGCAGGCAGATTCTTTACCAATAGTGCCACCTGGGAAGCCCACACTCAGTAGTAACAAACAAACAAAAATCTGATTTAAAAATGAGCAGAAGATCTGAATAGACATTTTTCCAAAGAAGACATTCAAAGGCCAACAGGTACATGAAAAATGAAACATCAATAATCATCAGGGAAATGCAAATCAAAACCACACAATATCACCACACACCTGTTAGAATGCATGCTAAGTCACTTCAGTCTGAATCTTTGCGACCCCATGGACTGTAGCCCGCCAGATTCCACTGTCCATGGAATTCTCCAGGGTGAGAATACTAGAGTGGGTTACCATTTCCTCCTCCAGGGAATCGTCCCAATTCAGGGATGGGGCCAGATGTCTTATGGCTCCTGCATTGGCAGGCAGGTTCTTTAGCACTAGCACTACCTGGGAAGCCCTCTGTTAGAATGGCTATTATCAAAAAGACAAGAAATAACAAATGTTGGTAAGGATGTGGAGAGCAAGGAACCCTTGTGTGCATCACAGGTGGGAATGAAAATTGGTGCAACCAGTAGGGAAAATAGTTCAGAGATTCCTCAAAAAATTAAAAATGGAACTACCATATGATCCAGCAATTCCACTTTTTGTATTTATCTGAAGATAATGAAAACACTAATTCAAAAAGATATATGCACCCCCATATTCAGTGAAGCATTATTTACAATAGTCAAGACATGGAAACAACCTAAATGTCCATGAATGATGTGGAACAAGCCTGTCTGTATATCTGATAGTTCTCTCTTGCTTTTTCCTTACCAGTATCCTACCTCACGTTTGCTCCCGTGATGGCTATATTGCCTAGCAAGCACACCTGTGGTTGTAAAAATAGTAGAGTAAAAGAGAAAAAAACTTAGTTATTGATATACAAGATTTGTGTATGTCTTTTAAACATACATAATTTCCACCTTACATGGAATAATCAGTAAAAGTGTAAAAACTCAAAAGTTAAATAAAAAATTTATCAGTTAAAAAAATAAATGTGCATCAATGGATAAATAAAGATGATGTGGTAAATATATACAATGGAATATTATTCAGCCACAAAAAATGAAGTTTTGCCATCTGTGACAACATGGATGGACACTGAAGGCATGATGCTAAGGGAAATAAGTCATAAAAAAATACCATATGATCTCACTTGTACATAGAATCTAAAAACAAACAGACAAATCAACAAGACAAATCAAGCTCATAGATATGAGAGAACAAATTAGTGGTTGCCAGAGGTGGGAGGCAATATGGGAGAAGGGATCATGGGGATGTAATATAAAGCATGGTGACTGTAATTAATAATACTGTATTGCATATTTGAAAATTGCTGAGAGTAAATCTTTTATTTATTTATTTATTTATTTTTAATAAATTTATTTATTTTAGTTGGGGGCTAATTACTTTACAATATTATAGTGGTTTTTGCCATACATTGACATGGATCAGCCATGGGTGTACATGTGTTCCCCATCCTGAACCCCCCTCCCACCTCCCTCCCCATCCCATCCCTCTGGGTCATCCCATTGCCCCAGCCCTGAGCATTTGTCTCATGCATCGAACCTGGAATGGTGTTCTGTTTCATATATGATAATATACATGCTTCAATGCTATTCTCTCAGAACGTCCCACCCTCACCTTCTCCCTCAGAGTCCATAAGACTGTTCTATGCATCTGTGTCTCTTATTCTGTCTCGCATATAATATAGGGTTATCGTTACCATCTTTCAAATTCCATATATATGCATTAGTATACTGTATCGGCGGAGAAGGCAGTGGCACCCCACTCCAGTACTCTTGCCTGGAAAATCCCATGGATGGAGGAGCCTGGTAGGCTACAGTCCATGGGGTCGCTAAGAGTCAGACACGACTGAGCGACTTCACTTTCACTTTTCCCTTTCATGCACTGGAGAAGGAAATGGCAACCCACTCCAGTATTCTTACCTGGAGAATCCCAGGGACAGCGGAGCCTGGTGGGCTACTGTCTATGGGGTCGCACGGAGTCAGACACGACTCAGGCGACTTAGCAGCAGCAGCATACTGTATTGGTGTTTCTTTCTGGCTTACTTCACTCTAATATAATCAACAAAGTCACGCTGTATCACACAAGGAACTATACTCAATACTCTATAATAACCTGTATGGGAAAGGAATCTGAAAAAGAATAAATGAATATATATAACTAAACCACTTTACTGTACACAACAAACTAACACGATATTATAAATCAACTATACTCCATGCTCAGTCACTTCAGTCGTGTCCGACTCTCTGCGACCCCATGGACCATGGCCTGCCAGGATCCTCAGTCCATGGGATTCTCCAGGCAAGAATACTGGAGTGGGTTGCCAGTTCCTTCTCCAGTGATAAAGTATGAAGTGAGTGAAGTGAGTGGAGTGAAGTTGCTCAGTCGTGTCCGACTCTTTGCGACCCCATGGGCTGTAGCCTACCAGGCTCCTCTGTCCATGGGATTTTCCAGGCAAGAGTACTTGAGTGGGTTGCCATTGCCTTCTCCAGAAATATACTCCAATAAAAACTAATTTTAAAAAAAGGAGAGTAAATCTTAAATAAGTTCTCAACACAAGAAAAAGAAGTTCATAACTATCTATAGTGATAGATGTTAACTAGACTTATTTTGGTGATCATTTCACAATATGAAATTCAATAACTGATATTGAATCATTATGTTGTATACCTGAAACTATATGTCCATTTACACCTCAATAGAAAATTGCTTGAATTTTAAAAAATGAATGCATTGATGCTGTATATATAAAATGACCCAAATGTCCAAAATAGATTATGCAAAAAGGAAGCACAGAATGGCGTATAAAATATAACATGTGCCCATTATTATAAAAATATAAAAGTATGTGTATAGATGAAACTCTGGAAGACCTACACTAAATTCTTAACAGAGGTTATCTCAGAGTGATAGAACTACCAGATATAACTCTCTAGACTGTAGGTTTATGTTATTAAGCCATTCTTTTATAATACATATTATTTTTAAAATAATAAGAACACCTTTTGAAAAGTAAAGTGAAGGGTGGACTTCCCTGGTGGCTCAGTGGATGGGAATCCTCCTGTCAATACAGGGAACACAGGTTTGATCCCTGGTCTGGGAAGATTCCACATGTTGCAAAGCAACTAAGTCTGTGTGCTGCAACTACTGAGCTCATGCACCTAGAGCCTGTGCTCCATAAAAACAGAAGCCACCACAATGAGAAGCCAGTATATCGCAATGAGAAGTCCATATATCGCAATGAAGAATAGCCCCTGCTTGCCACAACTAGAGAAAGCCCGAGCACAGCAATTTGAAATCCAATGCGACCAAAAAATTGATTAATTTAAAAAAAGAAAGTGGAAGGGTTTTGGATTTGAAGGGAAATTACAAAAGGATTAAGGTAGTGAGAAAGCCATAACAAACCAAAGTGGAGGACAAAGACTGAAATAATGGAATTTTACATTTTCATTAGAGTAATTCTGGGAAATGGCCAAATCCAGGAGCAGGCAGAGAGGTTTTTGTCACAGAAGTAGAGTGGAGAACACTAGCAGTGGCCAGAGAACTGTGAAGCTGGGGTGTTGCTTGGCTAGTCAAATCACAGAGTTCTCCGATCAGGTGAAGAGCTAGTGTTTGGGTAGAGGGGAGAATAAAAGCTAGATACCTGAAAAATTGGAACTTCTCTGACCAGGGATCGAAATCTAGCCCCCTTTGCATTGAGAGTGTGGAGTCCTAGCCACTGGACCACCAGGGAAGTCCCAATTCCTTCTTGATGTAGTAATTTATTAACTTCTTTTTTGAGAACTCAGGCATCTGGCTCTTATTCTCCCCTCTACCCGAACTCTACACTCCAAAAGTAGGGGGCCCAGATTCGATCCCTGTTGGGGGAACTATACCCGCATGCTGCAACTAAAATCCTGCATTCCACAACTAAGATTGAAGATCCCACGTGCCGCAATAAGACTTGGCACAGCTAAATAAATAAATAAATAGATACTTTTTTAAAAAGAAGAAGGAATAAAAAGGGAATTCCTCAGCAGTCAAGAGGTTGGGACTCCACACTTTCACTGCCAGGGGGCCAGAATTTGATCCCTGGTCAGGAAATGAAGATCCCACAAGCTGTGGGAGGCAACCAGAAAAAAGAAGAATAAAAAGCAATAATACCAGAAGACATGAGAGTACTGAATACTACCAGAAGGCATGAGCCTTTTAATCTGAGTGTTGAAAGCAATGGTCTGAAAATAGTGAAGAATAAGAATGATGATAATTTCTACTGTGAAACAAATAAAAAAGACTAATGACTAAAATGACTGAAAAAGACAAATAATTCTCCAGCAATGGTGACATATAATAATATGGGTACTCTCGTGTATGGCTGGTAAGAATGTACATTAGAACAAACTTTCTGGAGTAGTGTGGGTAGTGTTGAGTTGCTGTTGTTCAGTCGCTCAGTCCTGTCTGACTCTTTGCAGCCCCAGAACCGCAGCACGCCAGGCTTCCCTGTCCTTCACTATCTCCCAGAGCTTGCTCAAACTCATGTCCATTGAGTCAATGATGCCATCCAATCATCTTGTCCTCTGTTGCCCCTTCTCCTCCTCATGCCTTCAATCTTTCTCAGTATCAGGGTCTTTTCTAATGAGTTGGTGCTTCGCATCAGAAGGCCAAAAGATTGGAGCTTCAGCTTCACAGCATCAGTCCCTCCAATGAATATTTAAGGTTGATTCCTTTAGGATTGACTGGTTTGATCTCCTTGCTGTCAAAGGAACTCTCAAGAGTCTTCAGCACCACAGTTTGAAGGCTTCAATTCTTTGGTGCTCAGCCTTTTTTATTGTCCAGCTCTCACATCCATACATGACTACTGGAAAAATCATAGCTTTGACTATATGACCTTTGTAGGCAAAGTCATGTCTCTGCTTTTTCATACACTGTCTAGGTTTGTCATAGCGTTCTTCTTCCAAGGCGCAAGCATCTTTTAATTTCATGGCTGCAGTTGCCATCTGCAGTGATTTTGGAGCCCCTCAAAATAAAGTCTCTCACTGTTTCCATTGTTACCCCATCTACTTGCCATGAAGTGATGGGACCAGATGCCATGATCTTAGTTTTTTTGAATGTTGAGTTTTAAGCCAGCTTTTTCACTCTCCTCTTTCATCTTCATCAAGAAGCTCTTTAGTTCCTCTTCACTTTCTGCCGAAAGGGTGGTGTCATCTGCATATCTGAGGTTACTGATGTTTCTCCCGGCAATCTTGATTCCAGCTTGTGCTTCATCCAGCCTGACATTTCACACGATGTACTCTGCATATAAGTTAAATAAGCAGGGTGGCAATATACAGCCTTGAGGTACTCCTTTCCCAATTTGGAACCAGTCCTTGTTCCACATCTGGTTCTAACTGTTGCTTCTTGACATACATACCGATTTCTCAGGAGGCAGGTAAGGTGGTCTGGTATTACCATCTCTTGAGTATCCTTCATTGGCAGATGTGTTCTTTACCACTAGCGTCACCTGGGAAGCCTTGCTAGCATGTGAAATGAGTGCAGTTGTGTGGTAGTTTGAACATTCTTGGGCATTGCCCTTCTTTGGGACTGGAATGAAAACAGACCTTTTCTAGTGACCCCACAAGAGACTGAGCCAGACTTGCCTGTGTGTGTTTGGGAGTCTCCAGCGGAGACAAACAGTCCACAGTTTGTTGTGAACCACACAAAGGCTTTAGTGTAGTCAATGAAGCAGAAGAAGATAGATGTTTTTCTGGAATTCTCTTGCTTTTTATATGATCCAATGGATGTTGGCAATTTGATCTCTGGTTCCTCTGCCTTTTCTAAATCCAGCTTGAACATCTGGGAATTCTCAGTTCATGTACTTTTGAAGCCTAGCTTGGAGAATTTTGAGAATTACTTATCTAACATGTGAAATGAGTGAGTGTGAAACTTTCAATTGATATACTGAACTTCATCAAAATTATGAACTTCTGCTCTTCAAAAGATACTGGTAAGAGAAAAAAATTACAAGCTATAGACTGAGAGGAAATGTCTGCATATCTGATAAAGGACTTGTACTCAAAATATAAGAACTCTCAAAACTCAATAATGAGAAAACAAATAATCCAATTTTTTAATGGGCAAAAGATTTGAATAGACATTATAACAAAGATGCTCAATACATTAAGTCAAATACAAATTAAATACAAATTAAAACCACAATGAAAAACTTAATAGAATTTTTAAAAAAACTGACACTACCAAGTGCTGAGGAACTAGAACTAACTGGAACTCTCACACATTACTGAAAGGAATACAAAATTGTATAACCAATTTGGAAAACAGTTTGGCAGTTTCTTATAAAGTTAAACATACATTGACTATACAACCTAACAGTCCCATTCCTAGGCCCCAAGCCTCAAGCGAAAAGAAAATTTGTGTTCACACAAAAACCTGATGCTAATGTTAACAGTGACTGCATTTGTAATCACAAAACACCAGAAACAACCCAAATGTCCCTCAACTGGGAAATGGAAAAACAAACTGTGGCACATCCATACACTGAAATCTATTTAGCAAAATAAGAAGGAACAAAGTACTGGTACAAGCAATGACGTGGAAACATTTTAAAGGCTGTGTGCATGGATTGGAAAAAGCCAATTTCAAAAGGCTATATACTGCATAATTTCATATATATATATATATATATATATAATTTTTTTAGCCATCCTGTGTGGCATGCAGGATTTTAGTTCCCCCCACCCATGCCCCCTGCATTGGAAGATCAGAGTCTTAACCACTGGACCACCAGAGAAGTCCCTGTATGACTTCATTTATATGACAGTTCTGAAAACACAAAACTACAGTGACAGAAAATAGGTAGTGAGTACTAGGAAGTAGGGAGGAGTTGACCATAAAGGAGAACTGGGGAAATTTTTGAAGTGATAGGTCTATTCTGTATCTTGATTATTGTGGTTGTTACACAACTATAATGCATTTGTTAAAACATGCAGAAATGTACACTAAAAGGAGTGAATTTTACTATACGTAATTATACCTTAATTAAAAAATGAAAAAATAATCCTAGCACACACATGCATATACACACATACACACTTAGAAATGTACGAGAACAAAGGAAAAAGATTTGGGGGGTGATGTACAGGTTCATTGCAGTGATAGTTTAATGGGCATGTACATATGTCAAAACTCACCAAACTATATTCTTTATGTACAGTTTACTGTACATTGATCATACCTCAATAAAGCTCTTCTAAAAAGGAGGTAGAAACATGAGAGGACTTCCCTGGTGGTCCAGTAGCTGGCACTCTATGCTTCCAATGAAGGGGCTCTGGGTTCAATCCCTGGTCAGGGAACTTGATCCTGCATGCCCCAACTAAAGATCCTGCATGCTGCAACGAAACTGAGGGTCCCGTGTGCCACAACTAAGCCTCAGCACAGCCAAATAAATAAATACATTTTTTAAAAAAATAAAGACATGAGAAGAAAATATAAGTGAGTATATTTAAAACCTTGGAGTAGGGACAGCCTTCTTAAACAGACGAAAAATAAAAAGCCATAATGGAAAAGAATGATGTATTTGACTACATCAAAATTTAAAGTTTCTATTCTAAAGAGATAAAAAATAAATACAAAAGAAGGGTAGATTGGGGAAGTGTTTGTAACATATAGAGATGACAGATAATTAATATCTAAAAAATAAAGAACTACAAATCAATGAGAAAAAACAACCCAATAGAAACATGAGCAAGAGATATAATAAGCAAATAAGAAGAGAGGAAATGCAAATAATAAACATATGAAAGGAAGATATATAAATTGGTTAATAAGCAGAGAAGTACAAATCAAAACATCACCTTTTGCCTTACAGATTTAAAAAATTATTTAAAATTTTTGGTTGTGCTGGGCCTTCACTTCTGCATGTGGGCTTTCTCTAGTTGAGACAAGCAGAGGTTATTCTTCATTGAGGTGTGCAGGCTTCTCATTGCGGAGGCCTCTCTTGTGGGGTATCACAGGCTCTAGGCACACAGGCTTCAGTATTTGTGGTGCATGGGCTTAGTGGCTCTGCAGCATGTGGAATCTTCCCAGACCAGGGATTGAACTCATGTCCCCTGCACTGGCAAGCAGATTCTTATCCACTGTACCACCAAGGAATTCCCTGTCTTACAGATTTTTAAGTTTAAAAAGATTGATATCAATTGTTGGCAGAGGTATGGGGAAACATGTTCTCTCATACACTGTTGTTGGAAATATTCAGTCTTTTGGTGAGCAATTCTGTACTATCTATTAAAATGTAAAATGCACATACCCTTCAACCCAGTAATTCTATTCTTCATTACCTATCCTATAGAAACACTTGCATATATCCACAAAAAAAAGGTAATGGGGGGATAAATTAGGAATTGGAATAAACATATACACACTACCATATACAAAATAAACAAGGGCCCACTATATAGCATAGGGAACTGTACTGAATATCTTGTAATAACCTATAATGGAAAAGAATCTGAAAAAGAATACACACACACACACACACACACACGTATATATAACTGAATCATTTTGCTGTATACTTGAAACTAACGTAATATTATAGATCAACTATATTTCAATAAAAATATTTTTAAGCCTTAAAAATACAATATGTTTCAAAAATGCAATATGCTTTGAACCAATAGCAGTTCTAGGAACTAGTTCTAAAAAAAAAATCAGAAATGAAAAAAAAAGATCAACATACCAGGTATTCATTACAGTATTATTTATAATAACAAAAAATTCCAGTGTATATCAATAGGAGAACATGAGATAAATTTTAGACATTTCTTAGAAAAGACTGACATCCACATAATGACATGTTAATTGTATTGATATGATTTCTTATTTGTATTTTCTCATTTTCTACAATAATGTTATACTTTCATAATAAGAAAACAATTAAAAATTTTCATAGTAAAAGTTTTTAAAAAGAGTTAATGGGAAAAAGCCAAAAACTAGAAACTCTCTCTCAGTGATCCTCAAATTATATGTGGTAAAGGACCAACATGTAACACCTGTAATTTACATAATATTGCACATCAATGATGTTTCAATTAAAAAACTGAAAATAATTGTTAAATGGTAAATTTTATGTTATGTTTATTTTATCACAGTTAAAAAAATGGAAGTGGGAAACGGTATATGCATACTATAGAATATGATACAGCGTGTCTTATGTAAGAATCACTGATTTAACCTCATTCTCTTATAAAATAAAATTTTATTCTCATTCTCTTATCAAATAAAAAAGCAAGCTGTGGAACAATGTAGAGTATATCACTTATATAGGGAAAAATAAACAAAAAATATATTTGTATTTTTAAGTACACAGAAGATGATCTGGAAGAACAAACACCAAATTGGTAACATCAGTTTCCTCTGGGACAGGGACCTACATTGGAGAGGCTGAAAAAAACTATCTATACTGTTTGACTCAAACAATAAAAATATATTCACATATTACTTGAAGAATCAAAACTTCGACAGTATGTGAACCATAAACTTCCAGATGTTCAAGCTGGATTTAGAAAAGGCAGAGGAACCAGAGATGAAATTCCCAACATCCGTTAGATCATCAAAAAAGCAAAAGAGCTCCAGAAAAACATCTACTTCTGCTTTATTGACTACGCCAAAGTCTTTGTGTGGATCACAACAAACTGTGGAAAATTCTTCAAGAGATGAGAATACCAGACTACCTTATCTGCCTCTTGAGAAACCTGTATCAGGTCAAGAAGCAACAGTTAGAACCAGACAAGGAACAATGGACTGGTTCCAAATTGGGAAAGGAGTATGTTAAGGCTATATATTGTCACCCTGCTTATTTAACTTCTATGCAGAGTACATCATGAGAAATGCCAGGCTGGATGAAGTACAAGCTGGAATCAAGATTGCCAGGAGAAATATCAGTAACCTGAGATATGCAGATGACACCACCCTTATGGCAGAAAGTGAAGAAGAACTAAAGAGCCTCTTGATGAAAGTGAAAGAGGAGAGTGAAAAAGCTGGCTTAAAACTCAACATTCAAAAAACTAAGATCACGGCATCTGGTCCCATTACTTCATGGCAAATAGACGGGGAAACAATGGACACAGTAAGAGACTTTATTTTCTTGGGTTCCAAAATCACTGCAGAGGGTGACTGCAGCCATGAAATTAAAAGATGCTTGCTCCTAAGAAGAAAAGCTATGACCAACCTAGACAGCATATTAAAAAGCAGAGACATCACTTTGCTGACAAAGGTCCGTCAAGTCAAAGCTATGATTTTTCCAGTAGTCATGTATGGATGTGAGAGGTGGACCATAAAGAAGGCTGAGCGAAGAAGCATTGATGCTTTTGAACTGTGGTGTTGGAGGAGATTCTTGAGAGTCCCTTGGACTGCAAAGAGATCAAACCAGTCAGTCCTAAAGGAAATCAGTCCTGAATATTCATTAGGAGGACTGCTGCTGAAGCTTAAGCTCCAATACTTTGGCCACCTGATGTGAAGAACTGACTCATTAGAAAAGACCCTGATGCTGGGAAAGATTGAAGGCAGGAAAAGGAGACAACAAGGGATAAGATGGTTGGATGGCATCACTGACTCGATGGACAGGAGTTTGATCAAGCTCCGGCAGTTGGTGATGGACAGGGAGGCCTGGCATGCTGCAGTCCATAGGATCACAAAGAGTCAGACATGACTGAGGGACTGAACTGAACTGATACTTTTCCACAATTTACTGATTAAAAAAGAGTTTTAAAGAGGACTTTAACTGGCAGGATGAAGGAAAATGCATGATGCCAAGTTCATTTTATAACAACTACACAATGTTGCCTCTATATATCAAATATCTCCTAGCTTTATTTACGTGCATGGACAATGTGGGGAGGGAGGACAGGAAGTGCTCGGGAAGTTTTTGGACTCATAATATTCCTAAAAGAATTTTTTAAATAACATTTACATATTTATTACTACTCATAAATAATCATGACAAAGTAGTATTGTTCATCAAGTTATAAAAAAAGCATATCAAAAACAGTATCAGATTAGAGAAATAAATACATAAGACACCACTTTCTTCAATATTGTTAATAGGAAAAGTCTATGGGAGGGATATTGGTCAAAAAGAAGAATTTATAGTAAATTGAAGAAGCGAAATAAGAAAGTGACTTAAGAGAAACAAAATTGATTTGTAAGTTGAAAAGAAAAGTAAGGGTCAAAGTTCTTGTTGGCAGAACAACAGGGAAAAGCTGGCAGAACTGCTGAATGGTTTACCTCTTTCCTCTGAAAACTGAGGGTGTAAAAAGCATGGCTAAGGTCTACACAGAGTTGACATTTCAACAAAAAATTTCAAATTTCAAGACTTACACTGATGTATACCCCTTTGTGTTCAGATAATAGGGACTCCTGATGATATTAAAGTGAGAAAGGGAACGTGCTAATGAAGTACAATGTTAGATCCTAGCTTCATCTTAGGAAAAGATCTGCTGAGAAATTCAGGAGAACTGCTATACTTAAAATGGATGAGACTGTGAGGAAACAGACATAAATTATACATAAAAGCTTAAAATAAAATTTCCAGGCTCAAAAGCTTGCGAGTTCCATGTATTTTTCAAATACTCAAATATACAAATGTGATCCACATGTGACTGATAATGGATAGACACACTTCTTATATACAAAGAATTTTCTCATGTCATTACAAAACAATACAGGCATTACATAGTGGTGCCAGTGATTTTATGGTGGTAGCTGTGTTTTCTTGATTTAATTTCAGGGCAATATTGCATAAATAGTAAAACAAGATAAGTGAAGCCAGAAATAAGTAAACAAACAAGAAATTAAAAAAATTAATATATGGAACTCAACAATTAGAATATCTGCATGCACAAGCCATACAAAACATACAGCTATTAAATATTAACTTCAAATTGTATGACTGAAATGGCCTAAAAGAACATGGCACAACATCATATTGTGTGTTCAATTTCTTATAATGATAAAAAAAATGGAGACATAAACTATAATTTTTAACAACCAACAAGGACCTACTATACAGCACAGGGAACTATATTCAACATTATGCAATAACCTATAAAGGAAAGGAATCTGAAAAAGAATATATTTGTATATATGTATGTCTTCTCTAGTGGCTCAGATGGTAAAGAGTTTGCCTGCAGTGCGGGAGACCTGGGTTCGATCCCTGGGTCAGGAAGATCCCTTGGAGAAGGGAATGGTAACCCATTCCAGTATTCTTGCCTGGAAAATCCCATGGACAGAGGACCCTGGCGGGCCCCAATACATGGCGTCGCAGAGTCGGACACAACTGAGCAACTAACACACACATATACGTATAACTGAGTGACTGTGCTATATACTTGAAACTTACATGATATTGTAAATCAGCTATACTCCAATAAAAAATTTACAAAATAAAAACACTGAAAATTCTTTTTTATATAATTTTAAAAACTTTATTAATTTTAATGAAACTTTGGCCGTACCATGTGGCACGCATGATCTTAAATTTCCTGACCAGGGATGGAACCCATGCCGCCTGCAGTGGAGGAGTGGAGTCTTAACCACTGGACCACTGGGCAAGTCCCTGAAAACTCTTAAATGAGTTATGTACTCAATGTTCTTCCCACTTCCCACCACTTCACAGACATTGCTATTGCAAAGGTCACTAAATCTCACAGATGCCTTTCAGTCCTCATCTTACTTTGGTCTCTCAGCAGCATTTAATACAGTATTAAATGTACTCCTTTATTTCTTCCTTCCAACAATACTCTATTCCCTTGGTTTTCATGACAACTCACCCTCTGGGTTTTCCTCCTATGTCTCTTCCCATTCCTCAACTTCTTTTGTGAGCTTCTCCCTTCTACCTCCTATTCCCTCTATAATCCAATCAAAGGCAGATAGGATATGATTGGGAAATTATTATGGAAAGGTTATCGAACTGCCAACATCTGTTGGATCATAGAAAAAGCTAGAGAATTCCAGGAAAACATCTATTTCTGCTTCATTAACTATACTAAAGTCTTTGACTGTGTAGATCACAACAAACTGTGGACAATTCTTAAAGAGATGGAAATACCAGATCACCTTACCAGCCTTCTGAGAAATATGTATGCAGGTCAAGAAGTAATAGTTAGAACCAGACATGGAACAACAGACTGGATCAAAATTGGGAAAGGAGTATATCAAGGCTATATATTGTCACCCTGCTTATTTAAATTCTATGCAGAGTACATCATGCGAAATGCCAGGCTGGGTGAAGCACAAGATGAAATCAAGCTGGAATCAAATTTTTTTTTGAGGGGGAAGGTAAACCTTTATTTGGAAAAGAGAATTCAAATGACCATTTAAGTCCCCCTTTCATTTCCAAAACAGAAACAAATAAGAAAACAAGAAAAAGATTATATCTATCAAGCTCCTGCCCTCTGTCATCTTTAGCCATTTTTAAACTACATTTCCTGGCAGAAGGGAACAGCTGATGATGGGCACTAGTTCTAGGTTCTAGGAACCAAGGAAGAGAGAAACAGAGTGGATGGTGGGGTGTGGACAGATGGGCCTGGGGCTCAGACAGGCACATGCCCAGTACCCAGGAAACAATGTTTAAATATATACATACATAGAGAAAATCCCTCAGAACCTAGGCATGGACAGCTTACAACCATGAATACAGCAGCAGAATTCAAGCTGGGTCTTTGGCTCTCAAAAAAATAAAAGGAGAAAACGTGAACCTCAGCTAACTGTCCCTAACTTTAGCCTCTCAGCTATATCCTCCAGTCCCATTCTGGGGGCCACATCTGCAGGGCCAACAGCTACTCTGAGTAATGGGAGGTGTGAGGAGGAGCCAGCCAAGAACACCCCATGCCAAATCCAGCAATGAAAGATTAAAGCCTGCAGGTGACTCGTGTGGGCAAGGGAGCCCCTTGAATGGGCCAGAGTGCCCCGCCGTACCAGGCAAGGGAAAGCAGAGGCAATGAGCACCTGAGGCCTTGCCAGCTGGAGCAAACCCTCAAGCACTGCCACCTCCAGGTCTTGGGCCACTTTTGCCCAAGGCTGCCTTTCTACTGAGAAGGTTTGGCCTGAGCTAAATATCGGGCTTTTCTAGGGGCAGAAAAAGGGAAGGGGATGGGGGATGTAGCAAAAAGTAAAAAGCAGTGGGAGGAGAGGAGCAGAGAGTTGCAGCTGAGGTATGTGAGGAAAGGGAGCAAGTCCCTGAGGTCTTGAGTCCTAGCTGGGGCAGCTGCCTGCTCTCCCCTGCTGGGACTCCCACCCTCACCCTAGTCCTCTGTGAGACCAGTTTCCTGACAGCTCTTTCTCCTCAGCCTTAAAGAGCTTTGAACCTTGAACCACTATCTCTGCCCAGTGACCCCCCTACAGGGCAGCCTGGGGAAAGGGACAAGCCCTAGGGGAAACACACAGGGCTGTGGGGAGCTCTGGGCAGGAGGCACAGAGGCTGCTAAGACAGCAAATGCACCTCTTAGTCTGCCGCTCCAGGCTGTGGCAACCACTTGTTCCAGAGCCCGGATGAAGAGGATCCCCTGGTTGGCCAGATGAATGCCTAATGAAACACAGAGGATAAAAGGACCTGGTCATGCTCTCCACCGGCCCCAAGGCCAATGGACCCAGTGTGGAAAGCAGGCTAGTCAGAGACAGGCATGACTGCACAGAGCAGTTCCACCCCAGGAGGATGCAGACATGACACACGTCTCACATGTGTGTGTCTGCAGGAGGGCTGGGTCCACAGGTCTCAGGTTGGATCATCAGGCACCACCAAGAAACGGCCTGAAAAATAAATAACCAATGAAATCAATAGCTCCCCCAACCCTGGTAATTAAAAATCAATGGGGAGTGCTGAATACATAGAAGGAAGGGGGAACCCCCCTTCTGCCTCTCCCAGGGCCACCAAGAAATTATGTGGCACAGGTTTAGGAAGAGGTTGGGGCGGGGCAGGGGCCACAGGCAGAGAATGTGGACAGGCCTGGAGAAAATCTAACCATGGGAAAAGGGGAACAAGTAGGGGGTGGGGAGGGGACGAAAGTTTCCTGGATCTAAGTTTCCAGAAGCATGGAATACTTCCACAGTCTCTGATCTGGTGAGCTCTTCTGGAAGAGAAGCGCTCTTCCCCTGGGAGCCCATCATGGGGCCGTGACTTCCATCCTGAAGCTGGCCAGTAGGCAGAGGTGGTCTGAAAAGCAGGTGTTAGGTAAGCCATTGGTAGCCCAGAGAATTGCCAGGAGAAATATCAATAACCTCAGATATTTGGATGACACATCCTTATAGCAGAAAGTGAAGAATTAAAGAGCCTCTTGATGAAGATGAAAGAAGAGTGTGAAAAAGCTGGCTTAAAACTCAACACTCAAAAAACTAAGATCATTGCATCCGGTCCCATCACTTCATGGCAAATAGATGGGGAAACAATGGAAACAGTGACAGACTTCATTTTCTTAGGCTTCAAAATCACTGTGGATGGTGACTGCAGACATGAAATTAAAAGATGCTTGCTCCTTGGAAGAAAAGCTATGACCAACCTAGACAGTATATTAAAAAGCAGAGACATCACTTTGCCTACAAAGGTCGTATAGTCAAAGCTATGGTTTTTCCAGTAGTCATGTATGGATGTAAGAGCTGGACAATAAAAAAGGCTGAGTGCCAAAGAATTGAAGCCTTCGAACTGTGGTGCTGAAGACTCTTGAGAGTCCCTTGGACAGCAAGGAGATCAAACCAGTCAATCCTAAAGGAAATCGATCTCACTGGAAGGACTGATGCTGAAGCTGAAGCTCTAATACTTTGGCCACCTGATGTGAAGAGTCGACTCATTAGAAAAGACCCTGAGGCTGGGAAAGATTGAAGGCAAAAGGAGAAGGGGACAACAGAGGATGAGATGGTTGGATGACATCACTGACTCAATGGACATAAGTTTGAGCAAGCTCTGGGAGATGGTGAAGGACAGGGAAGCCTGGTGTGCTGCAGTCCATGGGGTCGCAAAGTATCAGACACGACTGAGCAACTGAACAACAATAAATTCTGTTGCATATAATCCTGCAAGCCTAAAAGATACTTCTCTCCCCACTATAAATCAACATCAAATGAATAAGCACAGCTTTCTGCTGAAGTAAACCACTGTGGTAGGCTAAATAGCCAAAGATGGCTATGTCTTAATCCCCAAAACTTGTGAATATTTTACCTTACATGGAAAAAAGAGACTTTGCAAAAGAAAAAAAGACTTTGATGATGTGATTAAGTTTTCAGTGATTCTGTTTACAATAGCTATGACATGGAAGCAACCTAGATGTCCATCAGCAGACGAATGGATAAGTTGTGGTACATATACACAATGGAATATTACTCAGCTATAAAAAAAGAACACATTTGAGTCAGTTCTAATGAGGTGGATGAAACTGGAGCCTATTATATAGAGTGAAGTAAGTCAGAAAGAGAAACACCAATACAGTACATTAATGCATATATACAGAATTTAGAAAGATAGCAGTGACAATCCTATATGCAAGGCAGCAAAAGCAACACAGATGTAAAGAACAGATGTTTGGACTATGTGGGAGAAGGCAAGAGTGGGATGATTTGAGAGAATAGCATTGAAACATGTATATTACCATATGTAAAACAGATGACCAGTGCAAGTTCAATCCATGAAGCAGGGCACTCAAAGCTGGTGCTCTGGGACAACCCAGAGGGATGGGGTGGGAAGGGAGGTGGGAAGGGGTTCATGATGGGGAGACACATGTGCACCCGTGAGTGATTCACGTCGATGTACAGCAACAACCACCACAATATTGTAAAGAAATCATCCTCCAATTAAAATAAATTAATTAAAAAATTTTTTAAAGATGTCAGTGGTTTAAGTTAAAGTTAGGGAGATTATTCTGGTGGCCTCTACATAATCACAAGGGCCCTCATAAGTGAAAGGAGGAGGCAGAAGAGTCAGAAAAGGAGATGAAAAGACATAAGTGGAAGTTGAAATGGAGACTGCTGGCTTTGAAGATGAAAGGGAACCATGAGGCAAGGAATACAGACAGCCTCTAGAAGCTGGAAAAGGAACAGATTCTCCTGGAAAGCCACCAGAAGGGACACAGCCCTGCCAACATGTTGATTTTAGCCCTGTAAGTTTGTACTTCTGACCTCTAGAGATGTAAGACAACAAATCTGTTTAAGCCATTGAGTTTGTGATAATTTGTTACAACAGCAACAGGAAACTAATATGCTTACTTTAAAAGGAAAAAAAAATAGAATAAAATAAATCCTAGGGAAAAGATGGCATGCCCAAAGAAACCTCTTAGGATCTTCTATCATGACAACAAAGAACTCAAGGAACCTCTTCTCCAGAGTAAGTTGAGAGACCATCTGGTGATTTTTCTTCTGACTTGCCTTAAGGGTTGTTTGTCTGGATGGTCTGTCAGCAGGCCCCAACCTTTTTGGCACCAGGGACTGGTTTCATGGAAGACAATTTTTCCATGCACCAGGAAGTGGGGGCATGGTTTCGGGATGATTCAAGCACATTACCTTTATTGTCCACTTTATTTCTAATCTTGGGCTTCCCTTGTGGCTCAGCTGGAAAAGGATCTGCCTGCAATGCAGGAGACCTGGGTTCAATCCCTGTGTTGGGAAGATCCCCTGGAGAAGGGAAAGGCTACCCACTCCAGTATTCTGGCCTAGAGAATTCATGGACTGTATAGTCCGTGGGGTTGCAAAGAGTCAGACACAACTGAGTGACTTTCACTCACTCATTCACTCTTATTCCTAATCTAATGCCTCCACCAATCTGACAGGAGGAACCAGTCGGCAGCCCAGAGGTTGGAGGCCTCTGGGCTTGGTGACTCTCCCATTCCCACCCTCCAGAAAATACTTCAAACTAGGCTGCTTCTTCCCTTCCCTTCATCCTAGATGAGGATTTCTGTAGGAAGATGTTAGCTCACCTATAGGCTACCTCCTCCCATCATGAAGGTGGAGGCCAGGAAAGAACTAGTGCCATATAGGAAGTTCATATTGATTAACTGATGAAACCTGGGTGTGGGGATGCTGAGCTCTGAACGCGATCCTTCTTCACAGGAAATGGCCCCCTCATCAGGTGTCCCATTGAATGCAGCCAACTACTAAGGTCAGAAAACATCATGGACAAGAAATCAATTGAGGAACCCTGAAGATTCACAATCCTAAATTCCCCTTATTCTATGCTGTATTCCAAGACAGACAGACCTTTTGAATACAAAGAACAAAAAATTATGCCACTCAGTTCAGTTCAGTCACTCAGTCGTGTCCGACTCTTTGCGAACCCATGAACCACAGCACACCAGGCCTCCCTGTCCATCACCAACTCCCTGAGTCCACCCAAACCCATGTCCATTGAGTCGGTGATGCCATCCAACCATCTCATCTTCTGTCGTCCCCTTCTCCTCCTGCCCTCAATCTTTCCCAGCATCAGGGTCTTTTCAAGTGAGTCAGCTCTTTGCATCAGGTGGGCAAAGTATTGGAGTTTCAGCTTCAACATCAGTCCTTCCAATGAACACCCAGGACTGATCTCCTTTAGGATGGACTGGTTGGATCTCCTTGCAGTCCAAGAGACTCTCAAGAGTCTTCTCCAACACCACAGTTCAAAAGCATCAATTCTTCGGTGCTCAGCTTTCTTTATAGTCCAACTCTCACATCCATACATGACCACTGGAAAAACCATAGCCTTGACTAGACGGACCTTTGTTGACAAAGTAATATCTCTGCTTTTTAATATACTGTCTAGGTTGGTCATAACTTTCCTTCCAAGGAGTAAGTGTCTTTTAATTTCATGGCTGCAATCATCATCTGCAGTGATTTTGGAGCCCAGAAAAATAAAGTCAGCTACTGTTTCTATTGTTTCCCCATCTATCTGCCATGAAGTGATGGGACCGGATGCCATGATCTTAGTTTTCTGAATGTTGAGCTTTAAGCCAACTTTTTCACTCTCCTCTTTCACTTTCATCAAGAGGCTCTTTAGTTCTTCTTCACTTTCCGCCATAAAGGTGGTGTCATCTGCATATCTGAGGTTATTGATATTTCTCCTGGCAATCTTGATTCCAGCTTATGCTTCTTCCAGCCCGGCATTTCTCATGATGTACTCTGTATATAAGTTAAAATAAGCAGGTGACAATATGGAAGACCTTATTAAACACAGCCAAAAAAGAAAAATAAGTGACCTCATGGCCAACGAGATGGATGTTCAACTTCCTTCTTAGTCAGCATACTAAAAATAAACAATGAGATTCTATTTTCTACCTATCATATCGGCAAAATTTAAAGTTTGTTAATATTCAGTGTTGGGAACAGTAAAAAGAAATAATACCTCTTACACCCTGCTGGGGAGAGCATAAACTAATACAGCCATGTTGGAGGAGCATTTGACAATATCTCAGTCAGTTCAGTCGCTCAGTCATGTCCAACTCTTTGTGACCCCATGAACTGCAGCACGACAGGCCTCCCTGTCCATCACTAACTCCCGGAGTCCACCCAAACCCATGTCTATTGAGTTGGTGATGCCACCCAACCACCTCATCTCATCCTCTGTCGTCCCTTTCTCCTCCTGCCCTCCATCTTTCCCAGCATCAGGGTCTTTTCAAATGAGTCAGCTCTTCGCATTAGGTGGCCAAAGTATGACAATATCTACTAAGATTATAAATGCATATAGTTTATGATACCACTCCTAGGTACATATCCTAGAGTAGATGCTCAGATGTTCTCAAAAGGTGGTCCACAGATCCCTAGGAACCCCCAAGCTCGTTTTGGAGGGCCTGTGAGATTCAAAACTTTTCATAAAAGTATTAAGACAGCTTCCTTGGTGGTCCAGTGGTTAAGAATCTGCCTGCCAATGCAGGGGACACAGGTTTGATCTCTGGTCCAGGAAGATTCCACATGCTGTAGAGCAACTAAGCATGTGCCACTACAACTACTGAAGCCAATGCACTCTAAAGCCTGTACTCCACAACAGAAGAAGTCACTGCAATGAGAAGCCCAAGAACTGCAACTAGAGAGTAGCTCCCACTCACTGAAACAAGAGTAGCCCCTGATAGCTGCAACTAGAGAAAGTTTACACATCAATGAAGACCCTGTGCAGCTATAAATAAATAAAGTATTAAGATGTGTTTGCCTTTCTTACTGTGCTGACATTTGCACTGATGGTGCAAAAGCAAATGTGGGAGAAAAAGAAAAAGCAAAGGTTGGTAAAGGCAGTGGGACCAAGCTGTACTAGTAGTCACTATTTTTCAACCACCACACAGTTAAGAATGTCCTTGATGAAGCAGTAAAAGTTATTACATCTCCACTGTTGAGTATATGGTTAAATATTTTGCATAACAAAACAGGAAGTACAGATAAAGTATTTCTGTTGCATACTCAAGTTGGGTTGTGCCAAGGAAAAGCACTTGTGAAACTGAGTTGTGAGCTGAACTAGTCACTTTTTAAATGAAACACCATTTTTGAAATAACTACTGACAGATAAACCATGGATATTCAGACTTGAGTTCTTGGCAGGCGTTCTCTCGAAATGGACAAAATGAGCCTGTTGCTTCAAGAAAAACTGACAGAATCTGAGCTTTCAAGCAAAAATTAGCACTTTTGAAAACTTACACCTCCACCATAGATAGGTTTGGCAGCTTTTCAATACTTAAAGACTTCTGATGAGAGCAGTGGTGATATTAATGAATGTGACTTTTTTGACACTGTATAATGAATCGTGTAAACATTTGAAAGATCTGTGTAACAGTGAAAACAACATTTTCCAAACTGCCAATACATGATGTTATAAAATCATGCACCCAGTAAAAGATCTATTAAAGTACAAGGTAGACTAATGGATTTTAATGTAACAAAATATTAAAAGTTGACTGACACAGCTTCAAAATCCACATTAAAAGTAATCTTTTAAAAAGTAATCTTTAAGAAACTACCACTTGTTAAGGATTGATGTAATATTAAAAAATATACACAATTATTTGAAAAGGCTATTAAAATACTGCTCATTTTTCTAATTACACCTGTGTGATATACTTCAACCAAAACATCATAATAGATCAAATACAGAAGCAGATATTAGAATCCAGATGTTTCCTATTAATCCTATTTAAGAGACTTGCAAAAAATGTAGCACAATTTTACTGTTCTTTTTTGGCTTTGCAGAAGTAATTTTTCATCTACAAATATCATCTAACGTGTAATTAGCTTATTGCTGTTATTTTTAACGACTATTTTTAAATTATCACTTTGTAATTTCTAATACACTGAATAGTGATAGATATAAACCCACATAAACAAATTCTCTTAGGAGTGTAGAGGGTCCTGACATTAAAAAGTTTGAAAACCACTTTCCTAGAGAAACTCTGACAAAAATGTCAAGTCAGGAAATGTTCATAGCAGAGCTCCTTGTAAAAGCCAAAAAAAAGGAAAAATCTAGTTGTCTATCAATAAGGAATGGTTAAAAAAACCATTTAATAGCCATTCTATGGCATGTGTGTGTATGGTCAGTTGCTCAGTCGTGTCCAACTCTTTGCAATCCCATGGACTGCAGCCCACCAAGCTCCTCTGTCCATGGAATTTTCCAAGCAAGAATACTGGAGTATGTTGCCACTTCCTTCTCCAATTCTATGGCATACTATGCCACATTTTTTTAAAGTGAAGTAAATCTTGATGTTAGTGAAATTAAAACGTTTCCAAAACATTGAATGAAAAACTTTTAGGATATGTACAGCATGGTATATTTTTTGTACAAATAGACACAACATATTGTCTTTTTAAAAGAGTTGGAAGACTACAAGGATACATACAAAACAATTTATAGTGGCTACCTTTGGGACGGGTAAGAGGACTAGGATTGTGGGTAATGGCCAACGTGTACTTTAGCACCATTTTTGTGTAATGTTTTGAGGGCTTCCCCCCCTCCCCTGCCAAGGAGAATGTACTAGTGTAATTAAAAATAATTGGGGGAAAGGAATAAAGCAACGAGGTCAGGTCCACTGACACTGAGAAGGAAAGGGCACTGGCTCTGAATCCAAGCTGAGATGGCCAATGTATTTGCTGCAGTCGTTCTGGAGCTGATGAGTCTAGGAAAAAGCGAGCGGTGAAATCAGGCGACAGAGGGGATGGTTGGCTCAAACGGTTTTGACCACCTGGATGGAGAAATTTCTGAGTCAGGCACCCTCTGCTTCTTTCTTGGTATTTAATTCAAAGGAGGCCTTCACGGCCGCAGAGCCCAGTCTCTCCCGCTTCCGGCTTCACCTCTCTCTCTGGCCCCAGTCCGGGTTCCGGACCCCCACTCTCCGGGCCGCATCAGAGGAAGAGCTCGGACCGGCGGTGGTGGAAGGAGCAGGTTAAGGCACGGCCCCTCTAAGTGCTAGGCAAGGAGACTACAGGCAGTGTCGCGGCGGCACATCCGGAGACACTGAGACGCCGAAGCGTGGACCTGGGGTGACGGGGTTGGGGGGTGGTTAGAGGGTAGCTAGGTTGCGGGGTGCAGGAAGTTCCCGAACAAGCCAAACGAGCTCCGAGGTATCCCGCCGACTCTTTCAGGTGCCCTGAGGCAGGTTATGCTTTCGAAACCAGTGCCACAGGGTCCCCATTGGTCTTCCATCCCAGCCAACCAGCTGGATCCCTATGGCCCACCCGCTCGATTAAGAAGCCAATCAGAGGAGAGCATGTGCTTCCCGTTGCATAGGACCAATTAAGTTTGCTCATTTCTGACGTGTGGATAGCCAACCAGAAGAGCGGAGGCCTGGTGAGTCGGCCTCTTATTTCAGTCACCATCTCGATCTACGTCACTGTCCTTGCCCCATCCCTACCTGTAATCTAAATAAAAAAGGAGATCCAAGCTGGAGGGATCGTGGTCCAAAAGGCAAAGTGATATTTCCCTGAGTTTCTAAGGAGATTAGCCCTGGGGTCAGATGAGCCTGTGCTTGAGCTATCAGTCCTGTTCTGGGACACAAGTAGTGCCAACCTGAGAAAAGTATTGGTCGTCATGAGAGCGCCTCAGATATGTTGCTTTGAAACACCATTGTGCATAGAAAAATGCCTAGGAAGACCCATACCAAATTAGGTTACTCCTGAGGAATGGAAATAGGGTTAGGGAATAAGGAGAAATCTAACTTTCTACATATTTATGTTTTGTTTGAATTTTGTCAACTAGCATTAATTACTTTTGAACTTCCATCACAATAAAACATTTTAACAAAATTGGCACTTTTGTAATCAAATCAGTTATAATTTATATATTTTAAATAAGAATAACTACATATAGTTATGAGGTGATTATTTCATTTAAAAATTTTGGCTAGGGTCTTCCTGGTGGTCCAGTGGTTAAGGTTCCACCCTTCTACTGCAAGGGATGCAGTTTGATCCCTAGTCAGGGAACTAAGATCCCTCATGTCACTTGGCAAAAAAAAAATTTTTTTAAATAATAAAAATTTTGGCTAGAAGACCTATGATAAAATTATGGCAACTGTAAATCAAATCACCACTGAGATTCAATAGGGTACTCATGACACAAAAGAATATATGCAAAGAAAATCTAATCAGGGTAAGTGAAGAGTCATACATTTCTGGGAGAGAAAACCTAACTACACCATAGCAAATCACATCACAGAGGGAAAACTGTGCTTTTACTTTTTTTGATAGCATTATCTCCAGGGTTTCTCAACTCCTTGAGAAACAAGGGTTGAAAATCATAAATATTAGAGATTTAAGATAACTCATATATCATTTAGTTAAATCCCCTCACTTTATAGCTGAGAAAACAGGCCCAGAGTGGTGATGCAATTTGCTTAAGGAGCTATAGCCATCTAATAGCACAGCCAGCTCTGAACCCGGGCTCCTCTTCCAGGTTTAGTACTTTTTCTACTACTTTTCAGATCTTCCTGGGTCTTTATTCTGATGACATATTAGGGAATATTTTTAAGTCTTATGAATATTAGACATCTCTATTTAAATTTTAGGACAAAAATGCGTAACAAAATATTTAATAATATCCCTCCACTAGCACAGATGATCAAAGTTGACTGTATTTGGACAAAAGATACTGGATAAGAAATAACATTAAAAAAATAACATTTTCTTAAAAGTAATGCATAAATTTCTGTGAATCTAACTGTATTTTACTATTCATTTAAGAACTACCATTTTATCCAATTTGATTGTTCTTCAATTGGCAGTGCCTCTTAATCCCTTACCTTCAGTTTCTCTATATTAAGTAGTTGTTGATCTATATACGAACACTTAAAACCACCACAGAAGTACATGTTTAAAAGAAGCCTCCCATGATTTTAAAACTCTTTTATTCTGTATAATGTTAGTAATTACCCGTTTGTCTCTTTTGTAAGGAATGTCTTTTCTGTTCTCAGAAGGGTAGATAGATAGACAGACAGGAGGGACAGAGAAAATAAAAGTAAAATAGGGAACAATTTTTTGTGTATAATGTAAAAAAGATAAGAAGAATGAGGGGTGGTGGGTGGTCGGGAAGGGAGTGGCAGAGAACCACAAGCTAAATTAGTCACAAAGTGTTTGTATTTTTAAAGTAAACTTGAATACTGTGATATATAGATGGAGTAACAACCACCTAAACTTCAGGCTATAATTAAAGTGGTATCCAATTTTATACTCTATGACTTGGGGACATATGAGGACCTTGGAGAGATTTCAGAATAATAAAGATAAAAGGGTTAAAAATGAGTGAAGTGAGGAAAACTTAGAACTGTTATTGTGTCTGAGAAGACCAGAGATGACTCAACAATCCTCAAAGATAGGAAGAAATATCTATTTCAGTCAGCAGTTAGTCTGCATTTCCAAAGCAAAAGAGTAATTTTACTTAAATTATTACAGCATGTATTTGAAGATGGAAATGCCTTACCTAGAACACCTCATCAAACAAAAACTCCAAAGAAGCCTGAATGCTGTTCATCTCTCCCACCCTGTACTAGCTCAACTCATATCAAAGAAAGGTTCAAAGGGTAGCTAAGCCATCTTTGGAATGTGAAGATTTAGACTTCCCTTGGGTATAGCTACTATATTCAAAAATTTTTGTTAGCCTCTGTTGCCCAGCTCCCAGTGAAAAGTTGAGTTGCTTCTGTGCTATGGAAAACAAGGATTAATTAGTAGTAAATACCTAGATACATGCATAAACTTGAATTTCTTATAAAAAGTATGCTTCTCCTTCTTATTGTTCATGGGCTTGGATTTGGGTTCTTTCAGAACCCAGTTACATTTGAATACAAAGAAATAATTTACCTGACTGACATTAAAAAGAAAAAAAGTTAGGACAACTAACTAGATATATCTGGACCTCTTAATTTGTCTCTAGCATTTTTTGTCTTATTGAGATATCTCCTGAACTAAAGTATAAAAAGTACAAAGTCTATGAAGAAAGAGAACGTAATCATTTTATTTGTACCTTGAGCACCCACCCCATCACAGCCCAACTTTTAGCATAAGGCTGGGCACACAGGCAGCTATTGATTAGTACTTGTTATATATGGTTATCTGTCAAAATTTTGTTAATATTTTTATAGCTGCTTTTTCTGGTTATTCTATATTCATCCTCTAACACTGCTGCCTATGAAGGCTGCATTTCTCTTATTACTCTTCCTTTTTCTCATCTCATAGAAACAGCTATTCTTCCCTACTCCCTCAGATATCTTTAGGCATCTGATTCCCAAATCTCTTTAACTTCTTCAATTCAGTCCCCACTCTTCTACCTGGACTCAAATATCACTGTTAAGTCATCTTAATTCATAATGTTTTAATGACATCACTTTCTATAACTTTTCTTTTCATGCTCAACTACATGATTAAAAGTAGCTTTGACTTCCCAAATGCCAAGATTCCTAACCAACCTCTTATTTCAAACCTTTCCCAAAACCCACTTTGTGCATGAAGCCATTTGAGAACCCACTGGTCAAGTGAAACTATCCATCCATCAAAAATTCTCAGAGTTTACTCACTTTTCTGCCTACATCAAATTTATTTGAAAGGAAAACATCTCAACTGAGGTAAAAAGCCTATGAAAGAAAGTGTTTGTAGGGCATGTGTGGATGTGTTGGAGGATGAGCGTATGCACACGTTTATGTACACATATAGCACTTGCATATACATACACACACATACTATAAATATATTTTGCCCAAATTAGCACAAACCCACAAGCTTAAAAACTGAATTTGCTAAATCTGACCCAAACCACAGTTACTGAGCCCTATGGCTACTTCCTCCAAGCAGATGCATTACCTCTGTGACAAAGTCAATTGAAAGTTGCAAAAAGGACAGGTAAATACTGCTACAGGTAGCTTGGATTCTGCTTTTTAAAAATTTATATGTAAAAATTACTTATCACTTTAGGACATTGACTGTGTTAATATAATTCTGCACAATACCCAGAATATTCTAGAAACTAAAAAGTACTAAATTCACAACTTAAACAGGAAAACAGAGGCTTGCTTCACAGTGGTTTAATATGAACAGAGTTGAATATGACATTGTCTGACAGAAGAATGAACATTTTGCTGAATGAAAGCCCCGAGTCAGGATATATACACAGCAGAAATGGGACCTAAGGCTCTCAGCACTTGTGCACAATGAAAGAAGGAATCTTTAAAAACAAATAGTAACAGAGGATACAGATGAAAAAGGCAGCAACAACACCAACACTGGAAAGGTGGGAAAGGGAGCAGAGTGTCTCTCTAGGGGCTGCTCAGGCCCGGTAGCTGGAGAGCTGGTCTGTCTCAGGGAACTTCAACATATAGATGGACTTAAACCCCATGTTAAAATCCAGTCCTTAACCTCTCTGTTCAGGGTCTTGTCAGAATCAGTAATCCTTTTCCCCAAGACCCTTCCAACCCTTCCATGGCAGGAAGTCTAAGCAAAGAGCCCCCACTTTTGACCTGACACCAGAGTTAACCTGCTCCCATCCCACCACTTGGGATAGACATCAGGCCCCAGCAAACAAACCACCACCTCCCAGATAGAAGCCCAGGAAAGCTGCCAGCCTCAAGAAGCTGCTTCAGACTCTAAGATTTAGGAAATCTATACCCAGCTGCTAACACTAGCTCAGCTTCTGGGGAGAATGCTGGGGTTCCATGGGAAACAAGTGCAGGCAGTTCAATAACCCTGTGACCAAGCTGGGGAGGGCAGTGACACCTCTTGCCCCTAAGCCCCATTCAACAGCTCAAAGTGCTTAGGAGAAGTCAGACTGTGTGGTTTGTTCATGTGTTTCTACCTTGTGGCAGCACTAAATAGGATGGGGGGGGAGAATGGAAGGAAGAGAGTGGTGATGTCCTTCCCTACCACTGGGAGGTACCTGGAAAATGATTCACTCCCACACTTCAGGGAGTTACCTGGCAGTGGTGAGTTTCCCCCAGCCCTCAAGCCACCAAACCTGCAAAGCTAAGCCATAAAAGTAGCGAGGGCTTGGGAAGGGAGAACTGCTGGCCCAGCCCATACTGACTCACCTGCTGGTGAGCAAGAAACAGGCAGCCAGAGTGAGGAGCCACAAAGGAGGGGCTAGGCAACAGGATCTCCCTGACTGTCCTATGGCTTTCTTCTGACTCTGAAGCAGCCATGATGATGGGCCCAAAAAACCCACACACCTTGCTCCATAAACAGACTGCTTAGACCCTAGAATTACTGCCATGAAAAGCAACAAGGAACAAGGGAGAGAGAAAGTATAACAAAAGAAACTCTTGAGCAAACTGGGAAAAGGCCTAGAGAAAATGAGAGCTTCGGGGTCTCTGCCACCTTCCCCAAAGGAAAAAGTTCATGCAGGTAGGAAAGGCAGGGTCTTTCCCTGCTCAGCGTTCCTGGTTAAACCTAAGAGTAAGAAAAATCCCCTGGACTTGCAGCATCAGTATGTATCCAAGTGCCCCACCAACACAAGACCCATGCCCCCAAGGTTGGCCTTCTGGTATGGGTAAATGCCCAAGAAATTGCCTTCCAGTCCAATACCCCCACCCACCCCACCAACCCCAAGCAAAGGGCATCTGCCTGTGGTTTTTTTTTTTCCCACCAAATCTCCTCAGAGAAGATGATCTAGTAGAGTGCCCATGTATAGTCATGGTGCCAAGGAAACACTATGTGCCTCAGAGAAACCAGGAACACTAGCAGAGTCCATGCCTGTGGGCCTGTCAATTGCCTCCTCCTGCAGGAACATGTGTAAGCAAGTTCGTTCTGGACAGCAGTGGGTGCACCATTTCTATAAAGAGACCAAGATGGTTATCAGTAGTTTTTGGGACCAGAGAGAATTGCAGGGCTGTGGGGGAAGAAGGGACAGAGAGGTCAAGCAAGTAAAGTAGGGGGCAAATTTCCTAGAGAGGGGAAGGGGACACATCCAGACACATCCAACATGCAGTGCTTCCTCAGGCCCTGGGGTACAGGATCAGAATTCTGCTCAAAGGAATGGAGTTTTACTGTCCAGTGACCCCAGCACACAATCAGCACCACATCACATTACCCATTACAAAAGAACAGAGAGATGAAACATACAGAAAGACTAAGATGGCAAAAGTAGCAAAAGGAACCCCCAGGAACTTGGCTTACTTGTTAATAAACTGTTCCAGGCCCTGCCTCCTTTCTTCAATAAAGGACTCCTCAAAGATCCCTTCGTCTCCTCGGAAAGGGAGCTGCCGCTTCAAGGCTTTCCCAGGGAGTGGTGGTACTACAATCTGTAGGCAGATGCAAAATATCCGTGGTAACGCATTGTACATTTCATTTCCTATTAGGAATAGGGTCCATCCTATGCCATAGTTCAGCAACTTGCAAGAACTGAGATCATAAGAACAGTCGGGGTGTGGAGAAAAGGGAACCCTCTTATACTGTTGATGGGAATGCAAACTAGTACAGCCACTATGGAGAACAGTGTGGAGATTCCTTAAAAAACTGGAACTAGAACTGCCATACAACCCAGCAATCCCACTACTGAGCATATACACCAAGGAAACCAGAATTAAAAGAGACACATGTACTCCAATGTTCATCGCAGCACTGTTTACAATAGCTAGGACATGGAAGCAACCTAGATGTCCATCGGCAGATGAATGGAAAAGAAAGTTGTGGTACATATACACGATGGAATATTACTCAGCTATTAAAAAGAATGCATTTGAATCAGTTCTAATGAAGTGAATGAAACTGGAGCCTATTATAGTGAAATAAGTCACAAAGAAAAACACCAATAGAGTATATTAATGCAAATATCTGGAATTTAGAAAGATGGTAACAATGACCCTATACGTGAGACAACAAAAGAGACATGGATAAAAAGAACAGACTTTTGGACTCTGTGGGACTCTAATTCGAGAGAAGAGCACTGAAACATGTATACTACCATATGTGAAATAGATGACCGGTCCAAGTTCGATGCATGAAACAGGGCACTCAAAGCCGGTGCACTGGGACAACCCAAAGGGATGGGAAGGGAGGTGGGAGGGGGGTTTGGGATGGGGAACACATGTACACCTGCAGCTGATTCATGTCAATGTATGGCAAAACCACAATATTGTAAAGTAATTAGCCTCCAATTAAAATAAATAAACTAATTTTAAAAAAAAAGAATAGTCAGGATAGCTCAGGTCAAAAATTAATCCAACTCTGTTTCTGCAGGAGGACAGGTTTACCATCTCAAAAGAAAGGAAATAAACTTTAAATATTCTTCACTTTAACAGTCCACTACTACCCAAGAATTTAGCTCAAATTTCCATTTTCAGCACCTATAGGAATTAAGTTGTATGATTTTTCTATCTGCTGAGTCAAGTAATAATTTTTCTTCACAATTTCTCCTGAACTTCCCACTTTCAGGTCTCAAAGGGTATCACTCAGATCCAACATATTGGGATTTGGTAGATAGAATATGTTCACCCTCCTTATTGCCTTCAAGATTTTATAAACCTATGGAGATCTCCTCTCCCAACGGTCACACAGGGAACAGGGCCATACCTTACTATCTCGCTCCAGCTCATTTTTTAGCCATTCAAAGTCACTGTAGCGCCGTCGTACACAGGACTCCTTTAGTTTAAAGATAGGTAGGTTTGTCTACAAGGAAGAAAGAATGAGAGAAGAGAGATGGTAAGTAACACTCAGCCTGTGACGGCCACCTGTCACAACCACTTGAACACGTCTTAAGAAAGAAACAGCTCCTAAGGACCACGCTCCTATAACCCTTTCAAAACACACCTGGGTGAATACCAATCCTCACCACATTCAGCCTTGTCAGAGGTGGTGATCAGAAGTCCCATGCTGCTTAGAATTTATCCCACAAATAGACTTGAAGTTATACATAAATATGTGTATACAAGGGTTTTCACTGAATTTTCTCATTTGTAATAATAATAAATGTCCATCAATAGATAATTGGTTAAATAAATTTTGGTACACTTGCAGAGTGGAATACAACTATGAAAAGAATGAGAAAGATATATATGTCCCAATACAGAAAGATATTAAGCTGTGGTACATATACACAATGGAATATTACTCAGCCATTAAAAGGAATACATTCGAATCAGTTCTAATGAGGTGGATGAAACTGGAGCCTATTATACAGAGTGAAATAAGCCAGAAAAAAAAACACCAATACAGTATACTAACACATATATATGGTATTTAGTTAATCGGTAAAGATAACCCTGTATGCAAGACATCAAAAGAGACACAGATAAATAGAACAGTATTATGGACTCTATGGGAGAGGGCGAGGGTGGGATGACATGGGAGAATGGCATTGAAGCATGTAAACTATCATATGTGAAATGAATCGCCAGTCCATGTTCAATGCATGATACAGGGTGCTCGGGGCTGGTGCACCAGGATGACCTGGAGGGATGGGATGGGGAGAGAGGTGGGAGGGGGGTTCTGGAAGGGGAACACATGTACACCCATGGTGGATTCATGTCAGTGTATGGCAAAACAAATACAATATTGTAAAGTTAAAAAACAGATAAATAAATTAATTTAAAACAAAAAAACAAAACAAAACAAAATTAGGACAAAAAAAAATCAAGGCACAGAACAGTATATATAGTCTGTGTTTTTAAAAGGGATATGTATATGTGTATATATTTATATTTATGAATTAAAACATTTATGAAAAAACACTGATAATAGTGACTGACTTTGGAGAATAAAACTAGACAACTGGAATGGGAGGTCACATTTTTCACTGTACAACTTGAGTTTATCATGTGCATGTATTACATTTTCAATTGAAAAGTGAATTTACAGTCCCTGTAAAAAAACAAGAGATAAGCACCTCCAAAGTATGCTTTCCTTTGCTTTTCCTGTCCAAATCCTTTCCATTCTAAAAGTCCTAGCTCAAGTCCCACTTCATCCAGGAAATCTGTCCTGACAACACTGGCTTAATTTATTGGTCTCCTCCTCTGAACTCTTAGGACACATAAGACTTTGGTATTGCCTGACACACTACTGTTTTATGCATTATGTTAGTCTTGTTGCCAAAGTAAATTATAATTTCATTGAAATCAGGAGCCATGACTACTGCTGCATCTCCCTAAATGCAGATTATGCAAGTTACTCAATAAACACGCAATTGATTAACAGTAAACTATGTATCTGTTTACCCTCCCCTTATCCAGAAAGTGCAGCAGAAATAGCAATTACATTAAGTTAGTTTTCCATAGTTTGCTCCCTGATATACATCAGCTGATTCCCACATTTTAATCACTGAGAATTTTCCCAAGGCTCCATCGGCAACATGAACCTCCGACAAACAAAAAGCCCTGATCTTCACTCTTATCTATAGGTTCTAAACAGAAATAGCCAAACAAATGTATTAATACTGACTATACTTCCTACCAGTCAATTCAAATCAGTAGATGGAAATAAAAGGAGCTAGTTTTTCTCCTTTCTCCACAACTAACTCAGAGCAGGAAAAGGGCATTGGCACTATGCTGGAGCTTCACACATTCCTTGCTATGTTACGTTCTATAGTCCTCAAGTCTGGATACTGTCTTTTCAGGATTTAGGTATACAGCATCAAATAATAAAGCCAAATAACTGGCCAACTTACATTAGTTACAACTCTACTCAGGACCAAGATCCCAGGAATAGCAGTGGATTGAAGTGGAGTGAGAAATATGTAAAGTAGTATCTTACTATTTTTTTTTTAGAAGAATAAATAAGAAAATGGAAGCAGTAGTTTTCTTCAGAAAGAGGAACCTCCAGAAGGCAGGAGAGGGAGACCTCATTGTTACAGTACAGCTGACCCTTGAACAACACAGTTTTAAATCACATGGGTCCACATGGGTCCACAGATTTTTTTTCAATATATATAGTATATCATTTTTGTACCTTTTGAATTTTGTACCATGTGCATGTATTAACTATTCAAAACAAGCCATTATAGAGAACATTCTCAGAATCCTGCACACAAATATATATATATGTATCAAATCATCACATTCTATACTTTAAACCTACACAATGTTATCACTGACTCAATGGACAGAATTTGAGCAAGCTCTGGGAGATGGTGAAGGACTGGGAAGCCTGGCGTGCTGTAGCCCATGGGGTCGCAGAGAGCCAGACACGACTGAGCAACTGAACAACAACACACAATGCTATCTGTCAATTATATCTCAATAAAGCTGGGAGTAAAAATAATCATTCAAGAAAAAAAAGCCATTCAGTATCTTTAGATTCTAGGTTTCCACCAGAGTTCATTACAAATACTGTGATCCCCAAACAGTAGAACCTTAACTAGTAGGCCAACAGAAAGACATAAGGAAAAAAGTGCTGAGTAGATTCTTCCAAAACACAGTAAAACCACCCACTGTCATTTTGTGGACTTCCTCCTTTGACTTACAAAATGCTATTCTTTCCCTATCCCCACAGGATGGTGACAATAATGGCCTTTCATCTCATTACCTAGCCATCTAAGGAAGGGGCTACTATGTACTAGGATACTCTCTCAGCTCCAACCTACAAACTGTATGAGGGAGACAGGATTGTGTAGTACAGGATACACAGTCCTTTGGCTCTGATCAGAACAAAATCAAGGGAAAGGAAAGAAAGAAGCAAAGTTCAAGTCCAAAGGACAACTGACATTTGAAAAGTCCCATACATATCATGTGAAGTCACCAGAACACCTCTCCAGACTCATTTCTTGCGGGAGTGAGGGGGGTAGATATTCCTTCCCTGAGCTATTATTATACAAATGAAAAAAGTCAGTGCCATCTGATTCTACCATACACAATGCCCAACTCCCAAAGCCCATTCTCTGAGCCTCATACTCCCTATAATACCTACCATGATCAGTCACTTAAATTAGCAATTTAAAACCACATGATTTCATCAATTTCCCCTCAGAGCTCAACAAAATATTAAAAGTCTATATAGCCATACAAATTAACAAAAAATACAAATTAATTCAAACCCACAGAATTAGGAACTGTCATCAATCTTACCATTACCATACAATTAGTAATTGCGGAAAGGCCTGATGAAAAGCTTAGTGGGTAAAAAAAAAACTTGCACACTAAAGTTTTGCAACGAAGCATTGCCAAAGACACTACAGTGTAGTGGAAAGAGTATGATGGGCTTCGGAAGATCTGGGTTCAAATCCCAACACTGCCACTTATTAGCTATGTGTACTTGGGCAAATTACCTATATTGCATTCCTCCTTAGTTTCCTATCTGTAAAATGGTGTTTTTGTAAGGATTTAGAAATTAAATCCTAGTTCAGTGCCTGACACATGACAGGCACTAGATGAACAGTTCTTATTATTAGAAGTGGAGTAGCGAACAATTCCATTCATAATCCCTACAGCTCTTGGGTAATACATCAAGACAACGTCTCCAAAACCCCACAGCAGAGTTCTTACACTGAACAAGTTATACCCAGGCCTCCTTAGGTAATTAAGTTCTCTACCATTAACAGTTCCCAGATTTTATCATATTTTGAGGGATCTAACATCCATTCTTCCCCAAAGAGATGATTTCATATAATTCTTATATAGACGAGTTTTTCTCATTTTTTGCTATTCACGTTTCTTTCTTCAGTTTGGATTTTGCCAAACTTGGAATTTGGAGATCATTGCTTCTCAGTTAGATTTCAAAGTTCAGCTGGGACAGCATACTCTCTCATTCAATTCAGTCATTCAAAAATAAAAACACATACACTCTTTTAGGTCTTCAAATGCTGTTTGAGCAGCATGCTGTCCATAGAGAATATTCTGGCCCTCTAGTCTGAGAAGAAAACATAAGGAAAATTAGGAAATGGCTCTCAACCTTTTTGCCTGTAACCACTTCAGTTGGGGCAAAGAACCTGCAAACCATGTACTATGCACATTCCATCCTTGCATGGTGGACTAAGAACTAGAGAATAAAGTCCTCAGTAGTGCACACTGGAAGACGCCACTCCTAGGGCAGTACTTAAACGTCATGTATTAAAGTTAACTACAGACCAAGGACTAATATAATGAATCCAAAAGGTTAATCTAGGGCAGAAAGGGCAAATGACCATTCATATACAGAAAACCCAAATGAGAGCCAGTAAATACTGAAGTAAACATTCTGGATACTTCAAATCTAAAGGGTCAGTACAAGATGAGGGCAGCGACTAACAATCCACCAATCCGAGTTGCAAGGTCAGGCTTTCCAGTGGGCATGTAGTACCTGAGAAAACAAGCACTGAACACTTCTCTCTTTCAGATGTTAATTCTACACAAGTCTGGGAAGCACTCAAGGAGCCTCCCCTTCTTATTTCTGCTCCACCAAGTCCACTGTCTCCCTTTCCCGTAGTCTCTCTTCCCCTTAACCCAGGCTTTGCTCAACCCCATCATCCACGACAGAAGATGAGACTGTTGCATGGCATCACTGACTCGACGTGAGTTTGAGCAAGCTCCAGGAGCTGGTGATGGACAGGGAAGCCTGGTGTGCTGCAGTCCATGGGATCGCAGAGTCGGACACGACTGAGCGACTTAACAGAACTGATCATCCACGGAGACCTCATTAGGAAGAAGTTGGGCCTTCCTGATCCCCTTCCTCAGACTGACTTCCCACAACCTCGTTTTAGGACCCCGCAGCATATCGCTTTGGCTTTCCATCCCCCAGCCCTCTTCCACTCTTCCTTCCCTCCTTCTGATGCTACAGTTCTGATTCCTACTTCCTGGAATTCCTCACTCTAATCCTCTCCACCCCCACCGTCTCCAGCCATGCTTCCTTCTTGCTCCTGGGTACTTGTTTTCCCTCAGGCTGGTCATCGGGCCAGGAGTCCCCCCTCAGGAGTTTTCTGCATCCTCAGGCCACAACCTTGTGTGCAGACCTCTCAGCAAACCTACTAAGCCCCTAACCCCCAAATGACCCCTCAAGTGTTTCCTCCACCATTAGCCTTCCCTATGGCAGTCTTCCCCCTCCCCCCCCCCGCCCTTCCCGCCCAGCCGCCCGGTCCTCCCTCAGCTGTCTCCCTCACCCCGTGACTCACCCGCATGCGAACCTCATAGGTGGTGAAGCGCGCGCGGCCCACGCCCACCGTCTGTGGATTAAAGATGTCGATCTCCAGGAAGTTACTCGGAGGCCCGTAAGCGTCGGTCAGGTCCTGCGGCTTCGAGTTAAGGCGCCGAGTGTCAGCTACTACTGCCGTGTCCGACATCTTTCCGAAGGAGAGACCCAGACCGGGGAAAGGGGGGGTGGGGGACAGAGGCCGAAGACAGAGAGCGCGCACGGCCCCTCCCGCTTGCAAAATAACCAGCCAACCCACAGACGGCGGCGCCGCGCACGCGCGCCCACGCACGCACGCACGCACGCGCACGCCGCCACGGCCAAGGGCCCAGAACCCTGAATAGCGGCTACGCTGACGGCTGGCACTCCAGTACCAAGAAGGCATCATTTAGACTTCCGGGCGGTGTGTGTAACTGCCCCGGAACCTGCATCTCCAACACGCATTCCCCCAGTATCCTAGGAAGCACTACAGGGGAGATCCGCCAATCGCTGCTCCTCAACCCAAGAAATTGTTTTATATTATGCATCCATCAGCAGTGGGCACTGCCCTGCAAGCTGGGATCCTACAGTGATAGGCTGAAACCCTGGGACCTGAATAAGTCCTGGTTTTGCGCGAAAATAGAAGGGTGGTCTCCCAAGGGTGGGGTTCCAACAATAGTAAAAAACATAGAACGCAGCCTGGCCACTTGTGCCACGGATAGTTTCAATTCATTTCACACGCAGTTGAGCACTCAGTGAGCGCTACTTATGATGCCAGGAAAGCAACAAGGATGAGGTAAACAAAGATGATTTCTCATTCTCAGTTTTCAGGAAAATATGGACATATCTTCATCCTCCACTTGTTGCCACATAAAAGCTAATTTCAGGTATACTCAGATATTACATTTCTCAGCAAACTGAGAGCATTTATTTCAACACCTTCTATCTCTAATCTGCAAAATTCCATACTTGGCACTGCTCTGAGGTTGCTTACAGCCCATTATGGAAATAGAATATATGTCTACATGAGAATATCTAAAGAAATACTAATACTTATATGACTGATTTGCACATGACCTACATGAAGACGGTAGTGCCCACAGTAAAGGTGGTAGTTTTAAGTCCTTCTTTCTCCTCCTTTCTCTAGCCCTCTTCTACTAAAAAAAAAAAATCCCATATCATTGATATCTGAAATTCTTTCAACAGAGTACATGGCCCTATAATTTCACAGTAAGCTTTTTAATTCAATTTAACTGATATCTCCTAAGCAACTACTTATGTGTCAGTGCGTGGGTGCTCAGTCGCTCAGTCATGTCCTACTCTTTGCAACCCCATAGACTGTATCCAGACAAGCTCCTCTGTCCATGGAATTTTCCAGGCAAGAATACTGGAGCAGGTTGTCATTTCCTACTCTCGGGGATCTTCCTGACCCAGGGATCAAACTGGCATCTCCTGTTTTGGCAGGCGGATTCCTTACCACCGAGCCACCTGGGAGATCTACTTATGCTAAACACTAGAGACCTAGAGTTCAATAAGAGAGTCCCTGCCCTCAAGGAGTTAACATTATAGAAAAGGAGATGAGTAAATAAAACTAAAAATAATGTGACAAATACAAAATAAGTGAATGTTCACAGCAGCATGTAGGACATGAGTAACTGGAGGAATTAAAGAAGGCTTCCTGGAGGAGGAAACATCTGAGTTTGACAGACATGAAAAGATAACAGGAATGGAAATGGGGAAAGGTGATTTCATGCAGAAGGAATAGTATATGCAAAGTCATCCAGATAAGAAGCAGCACAATATTTTTAGACAGTTATCACCAATTCAGGTCGTGTTGTGGAAGTGCTTAGAGAGGTAGCCTGGCTGGGGATGGTCAGATGAGGATGATTCTTCTATATTAAGCAAAGGATCTTTGGCTTTATGATGTAGGCAATAAGAAACCACTGAAGGATCTTCAACAGAAAGAAAAAAAATACACCATCAGATTTGTGTTTTAGAAGGATTATTTTGCAGACAATGTGGAAGAAGATGTATCGGAGTTGAATGTGACCAATTATGAGTATCTACAATAGTACTTGGAATCAGGTGGTGGTGGTGGGAGTAGAGAAAGGGGAAGACAGAAGGCTGAGACTGAGGAAATGAAATAGGAGTTGTATCTGATTACATATGGTGGTTGTAGGGCCTAAATGTGTGAGCTATGGACTTAGGCTGTCTGGGTTTAGATCGTTGCTTCCTAGCTATACACCCTTGAGATGTTATCCAACAAGTTTTCCTCCTCTGTAAAATGGAAATAAGACTAAAAGCTACCTCTGGGGCTTTGGTGAGAATTAAATGAAATAAAATATGTGCAAATAGTAAGTGTTCAGTAACTATTAGCTATTATTACTATTTGAGGGGAGAGAGAGAAAATAATAAAATATCTCCTAGGTTTCTTAGATAGGTAACTAGGTAGATTGCTGGTGAAAGTGAAGTAAAGTGAAGTGAAAGTCACTCAGCCACGTCCGACTCTTTGTGATTCCAAACACAAGCCTTGTGTGTCCATTGAGGTTCTCCAGGCAAGAATACTGGAGTGAGTTGCCATTCACTTCTCCAGGAGATCTTCCTAACCCAGGGATCAAACCCAGGTCTCCTGCATTAAAGGCAAGTTCTTCACTGTCTGAGCCACCAGGGAAGCCCAGATTGCTGGTACCACCAGTCAAAACTGGAATTACAGAAAGAAGAGTGAGCTTGGGAGGGAAGACAGTGAGTTCAGTTTAGATGAATCTGGGGTATCTATAGGACATCCAAATGTTCAGGAAGTGGCTAGAAATACTGGCCTGGAGCTCGAGGATGTGATTAGGGCTAGAGATTTGGGAACTATCAGCATATAGTGTAGAAAGAAAAATGTGAAGAGGTAAGGACAGAATATTTAAAAATTGGTGAAGGCATGCAATGTTGATGAGAGTGTAAATCCATACAATCTTTCTGGGAGGCTAACTGGCAGTATATATTTAAAAAAAAAAAAAAAAAAGCCTTGACCTCAAGAAACTTGTAATACTGCTTGTCTCTGGAGAACAGAAGTGGAAAACAGGAGTCATGGACAGCAGGGAGAGTTGTTTTTCATTTTCATTTCATTTATGTTTAAGTGCTTTTGTATTAAAAAATATTTAATGGGAATTCCCTTGTGGTCCAGTGGTTAAGACTTTGCTCTCTCACTGCCAGGGCCCAAGTTCAATCCCTAGTCAGGAAACTAAGATCCTGCAAGCCTTGGGGCATAGCCAAAAATTTTTTTTGATGTTACTTACCAAAACTTTTGGCTCAAAATTTTCACCTCAATAGTAAAACTCACTGTCTTGTGTAAATGGCCAAATTCAGGATTCTCCTACATATCCATTTAAAATAATGTTCTTATATTCATTGATATGGGATAATGCCCACAAAAAAGTAGGGGAAAGCTGGTTAAAAAAAATATCCTCCATCATGTTGATCAGCAAGAACAAGTGCCTTACGAAAGGCAGCCAAAAGGAAGCCAAAAAAAAATTACCATGATTGAAGCTCACATTGACGTCAAGACTACTGATGATTATTTGCTTCATCTCTTCTGTGTAGGTTTTACTAAAAATGCAACAATCAGATTCATGAGACTTCTTATGCCCAGCACCAGCAGATCCGCCAAATTCGGAAGAAGATGAAGGAAATCGTGACCCAAGAGGTGCAGACAAATGACTTGAAAAACAAATTGATTCCAGACAGCATTGGAAGAGACATAGAAAATCTTGCCAATCTATTTATCTGCTTCATGAAGTCTTTGTTGGAAAAGTTCAGATGCTGAAGAAGCCCAAGTTTGAATTGGGAAAACTCATGGAGCAACATGGTGAAGGTAGTAGTTCTGGAAAACCTATTGGGGATGAGATAGGTGCTGAAGTTGAACGAGCTGATGGATATAAGCCACCAGTCCAAGAATCTGTTTAAAATGAAGACTTTTAATGGTGACAAATAAAAGACCTTATTTGTGAAATAAGATACTGTAATATGATACCATTTGTATTACTGTAGGTTGTTGTTCAGTTGCCCAGTCGTGTCCGACTCTGTGACCCCATGGACTGCAGCACGCCAGGCCTCCCTGTCACTCACCATAACCGAAATTCTGCCCAAGTTCATGTCCATTTCATCAGTGATACCATCCATTAAAATGCCATGTATTACTGTATATGATACATATAATAATTTTTAAAGACCAGAAGGTTATAAATCAAAATGTTAGTGGTAGTTACCTCTGTGTGGTGGTAGAGTTTCACTTTTGTGTTTTTAGTTATAATTTTCTAAAGGATCTAATTTTTAACAATAAGTGAAGTGAAAGTCACTCAGTCGTGTCTGACTCTTTGTGACCCCATGGATAGTCCATGGAATTTCCCAACCCAGGGATCGAACTCAGGTCTCCCGCATTGTAGGCAGATTCTATACCGACTGAGCCACCAGGGAAGCCCTTTAACAAGAAATACGTATCTTTTTTCATCAGAAAAATAAAACTGTTTCTAGTTGGGGAAAAAAATTAAAAGACAGGCACAGGAAAAGAAGCTTGTGAAGGAAACCCAGGAAGGAGTTGTCAGAGAGGTAGAAAGAAAACCAGGAGACACTAATGATCTGAAGGGAGAGAGGTAAAAAATGTTTCCAAAAGGAACAAGTAGGTGGTTAACAGTGTTTAATACAATAGAGTGGTCAAATAAGACCTGGAAGATGTCCACTCAGTTTAACAATTATCTAAAGGTGAGAGGTTTGGTAGAGCACTGGAAGTAGAACCCAGATTGCAGAAGATTAAGAACTGAATCAGAGGTGAAGTGAAAACATTTAGTAGAGACTATTCTTTTGAGAAGCTTGCCCAAGAATCCAGGAATGTGGTAGATAGAAAGCAATGCATTGACAAAGAAAGGTTTGTTTGTTTGTTTAAAGAGAAAGGAGATTTGAATAGGTTTAACAGCTGTGGAGGGGGGTAGAAGTTTATAGAAAGAGAGGAGGTGATTATACAGGTAAATAAAATGAAAACGCTTAAAATCAAATAGCCCTAGGAGAATTGTGAAAGTTAAATTCACAGTGAGGTGTAAATTCACTGTCTTCTTTTTTTTTAGATTTTTATGTGGACCATTTTTTAAATCTTTATTGAATTTGTTACAATATTAATTTTGTCTTATGTTTTGGTTTTATGGCCCCAAGGCATGTGGGATCTTAGCTCCCTGACCAGGGATCAAACTCACACTCCCTGCATTGGTAGGGGAGATCTTAACTACTGGACCGCCAGGGAAGTCCCAACACAGTCATTTTTTAAGAGGAAGATTTGATAAGATGGAGAGGAGAGTAGCAGGGTACTGGGCTAAGTAAATCCTTTGCAGTAATAATGCAATTGACAGCTGTTATCATCTGGCTCCCAAACACACACACACACACACACACACACACACACACACACACACACACACACACACACACACACAGAACAGAATAGCCAAGTCAGATCTCTTGGCAAACAGGTGACATCAGAATGTGATGTGAGAGCAATGCCTATTTTCTTTTCTATTGGGTCTCTTTGACTGTGTTCATTCTTTGTCAAAAGGGATCCAGAGTTGGGGGGAGGGTAAGAGAGAATTTAGGATTCTCAAATTGGAAGGAATCTCAGTAGTTCATCCTCCTGCCCACAGGCAATACTATACCTTAATCAAACATACATCTATCCATCTTTCTGCCCTTAAACTTTTCTCAAAGGAGATTGCACAATCTCTGAATCAGTCGTTTGCAACAACAGTGACAAGAACTTCTTTTTAGTCTCGATTCAGCCTGTCCTGAGGAACTGGCACATCAAGAGTCCCTATAATTTGGAGTGTTTTTGTTCTTGGGAGCAGGGGTCTAGAACTGCAGGGAGGAAGTAGGGGAAAGGTTCTGAGTGCAAAAGAGGTAGTGGAGAGAGGAAATCCAGAAAGTGGGACTCATGACAGACAGTCTACTCCAGGCAATGTTGACCCAGAGTTTACCTGCCTTCTTATGATGCCCCACTCTCTCTCTGCACACATTCATCCAGCTGCCTACTACCAGTAGTGATTTCTCCCCTTGAAGTTCATTTAACCCTAATTTCACCTGGCACCTCCCTAGGGATCATGTCTACTTTAACTAAATTCCTTCCAAAAGTCAGTTCCCTCACAATGTTGATGAAAAGTCCTTTAAATACTCAACTTATCTACTTGAGTTGGTAATTGTATTTATTTTACTGAAGTATCTCTGGATCGCCTAGGGGTGAGGGCTATCTGGGGAAAAGTAGTGTGGCCTAAGTGTGTGTGTGTGTATGCATGTTTATCAGGTGTTACTAAAGACCTAACCTTTAGCTGACAAGAGTTTGGCCTCCAACTTCCACACAGGTGTTTGTTAATTATTTAACAAATTATCTAGCAACAATAAGACCTGGAAAGATAATAATGTTGTAGTTAGCCAGCCTTCTTTCCTTAATAAAAGCTAACATTTATTGAACACATACTATATGCCAGGCACTCTTTTAAGCACTTTATGTATTTTAACTCAGTTAATCCTCAAAACAATCCTATGGCATAGGTGCTATTTTTATAGCTGTATTTTACTGATGAGGCACAGACAGATTAAGCAATTTGCCCAAAGTCACATACCTAATGAATGGTAAAGCCAGGATTTGAACCCACACAGTCTGGTTTCTGAGCCCAGGTTTTCAACCTTCCTCACAAAGATTCTTTTAGCCCTATATATCACCATAAAGGGAGTAAGAATAAAAAAAGAATTAGGAAATGAAAAAGGAGAGAAAGACCCCCCAAAAATGGAATAAGGGGTAGAATTTCACTAACAGCAGCTTAGTAACATTCTGGTGTAAATTGCCTGCCCCTGCCTAGATGTTCTTCATCTGACCTTTAATCTGAAACTTTTTGTATTGAATTCTATCTTCTTAATGCCTATGGTAACTTCAAGATGATTTAATTTCTGTCCATCCTTCAAAGCCCAGTGCAGGTCCCACCTCCTCCATAAAACCTCCATATTCATCCAGTCTACAGTAATCTGTACTTTTGAAATTTTCTACAAACTTATCCTCTGTAGTGTTCATTTGGCTCTGACTCACATTTTTTTAATTAGTTTTGTACTTATTTATGTCTCATTTTACCAACCATACTGTAAACTCCTTAAGTGAAGAGACTACAACTTTTATTTCTCTTGCATCATGTATCCCCCATAATGCCTAGCATGGCGTATTGCAAATAATAAGCACTCAGCAAATATTTGTTGGTTGACTGATTGATTGGGAAAGGTCAGGGACTACATCAAATCTCGGTTAACCCCCGCATCATTTAGTGAAGAACTAGGCACTCAACGTGTACTCAGTAAACATTAATGATGATTACAAAATCATTCAAAATATCTTTATAGGGTTTCTACAGTGTGTAGAGAATGGGTGCTGTGAGGATAGAAATTAAGTAGAGGATACAGCTTCTACCTTTGAATAGCTTAGTCTTCTCTTACTACTTCAATGCACACCATCTCCTTTCTCTGAATTCCTGCTTTCATTTGAAGTCAGAACTATCACTCAGTTGTTTTCTCCCCCAGTTCGATTCCCAGCTCCTTGAAGGAAATGGATAACACTGTGCTGGAACCATAAAGGAATCACAGAATTAGGAGGGACTTTAGAGCTTTCTGTATTGTCAAATTTCCCACCCGATGTGAGAATCCCTTTTGCAACAGCCCTGATTCAGCCCTTATTTAATTATACACTTACGGTATCAAGAATTAACCAAAATAAAAAGCACAGGAGGAAGAGTAGGTTCAGGAGCTAGATAATGAGTTGGATTTTGTGTATGTGCAGTTTAAATGTAATTGTTAGGCAACCAAGTGGAGACAAACAGCTGAAATTCAAGTCTCAATCTCAAGAGAGATATGAGGACTGAAGATAGAGACTTGGAGTCTGGAGTATGGAAGTGGTAATTGAAAAACTAAGGTTGAGTAAGACTGTCAAGGATGGGGGAAGGAGAGGGTGGGACAAATTGAGAGAGTAGCATTGAAAACATATACATTCCATATGTAAAATAGATAGCTAGTGGGAAGTTGCTGTATAACCACCAGAACTCAACCCCAGTTCCACCTGTCAACCTAGAGGGGTGGGGATGGAGTTGTGGGGTGAAAGGGAATTCAGGGAGGGAGGAACATATGTATACTTATGGCTGATTCACGTTGTTGTATGGCAGAAACCAATACAACATTGTAAAGCAATTATCCTCCAATTAAAAAAAAATAAAGTGGGTAAAGATGCTCCTCTTGTCTTCTACAAATTCTTATATCCATGGCAAGACTTAATATGCAAAGGATGGTGATGTTGTTTAGCAGTTTAACTAGCTCAGAAATGTAAATCCTAGCTAGCTCTCCTTGAAACTGAATGCTGAGTGATGTGCTATCCGTCAAATCTCATGAAATAGCAGGAGGGGATGGATTTCTGTAATTGTTGCTTTTGGGGTACTCTTTGCCAAGAGGCTATATTGAGAGTAAGCTAATTTAGCAGTATCCGTGTCTCCAACAGTGGGATTAAGGTGGAGAAAAGCAGGTTCCAAGGCTTAGGAATCTATTGTGTGAAAATGTCTGTAGGGATCCAAGTTTCTAGAGATGCCAAGACATAAGTACTTAGAGTTCTAAGGGCCTACTAGAAAAAATGAGTCACAGTGAAATATAGTTGCTTTCTCATAGGACAGCTAGACCAAGCTGCCAGGAATGCAAGGGCTCGACCTGTAGAATTTCTCACTTCAGAGCAGAAACCACCAGGTAAACCATATCCATCTTTATTTATGGAATGTGTTAGTCGCTCATCGTGTCTGGACTCTTGTGACCCCATGCACTGTAGCCCTCCAGGCTTCTTCTGTACTTGGAATTCTCAGGCATGAATACTGGAGTGGGTTGCATATCCTCCTCCAGGGATTTTTCCAACCTAGGTGGATCGAACCTGGGGTCTCAGCTTTGCAGGCAGGACTTTTACTGTCTCAGCCCGAAGGAAGACCCCTAGAATAGAGGGAAAGAGGGGGCAGGGGAGACGGAGAAGAGGAGATAGGGGCATAGAGGGAAGAAGAATAAAGAACTTAAGACTACTCATTTACGTTTCCTTGGTTTCTAACATCATATGGAATATAGAGATCTTAACATCTTATTTTTTTTTTGAAAGTGAAAGTCGCTCAGTCGTGTCCAACTCTTTGCGACCCCATGGACTATATAAGTCCATCGGAATTCTCCAGGCAAGAATACTGGAGTGGGTAGCTATTCCCTTCTCCAGGGGATTCTTCCAACCCAGGGATGGAACCCAGGTTCCTCTCCACATGCAGGCAGATTCTTTACCAGTGAGCCACCAGGGAAGATTGTTTTTGTTTTTAAAATAAGGTAATAAAAGCTACCAATTATTGGGGAGCTACACAGGTACTTAGATTTGAATGAGGCACTTTATGTTACATAATATCTCACTTAATTATCTTATTAGCAAACCAATAATGTATGTCTTGATTTCTTCATGCTTATAAAGGTGAAGAAATAGCTTCAAGAGATTTATGAACTTTCCCAGGATCATACAGTTAGTCAGTTATAGAGCAGGAATTTGAACTTATGTTCTGACAACATTAAATCATTGTAAAGTCTCCATTAATAACTTGGGTAATCCAAGGCATTATTTCAATATCTGTCCTGAAAAACAATACACTTTTGAAGCCTGTAGTTGTTCTATTGCATTGCAGGATAAGGTACTTTCTCTCTCAGTATAGATTATGTACCATTTGATAAATTACCTTAAGAAGAGAGAAGTGAGTGAACAGTTAGCCTTGTGGACCCTGCAGGGGGCATCAGAGGCCCATGAGCATTAGTGCTTACTCAGTCCTGTCTTACACCCTATGGATTGTGGTGCCAGGCACTCTGACAATTGGGATTCTCTGGGATATAGATTATAGAGTGGTTGCCATTCCCTCTTCTCCAGGGGGATCTTCCTGACCCAGGGACTTCAAATGTGGTCTCCTGCACTGCAGGCAGCTTTCTTATACATGTGAGCCACCAGGGAAGCGCTATTGAACTTTAACGGACTCAGCATTTCATTCTGAAAGAAAGCAAAGGGCACTGTGACCAGGAGTGTTGCTCTGTGTGTGGAGATGAGGGGCAGAAATAAAAGCAGTGAACCTTACGATGGAAGGAAAGAGATATTTTCCTTTGCTCCCTGCTGTCTTTCCCACCACATTTCTATTCCTCTTCTTTTGTACCTTTTTGTTTTGTTTCATGCTCTTTCAATTTCATTCCTTAATCTGTTTCACCATAATTGCATTTTACTCTTCTCCCCTACCTTTCCCCCCTTACCTTTAGATTTTTCTCTCTCTCTCTTTTTCCTTTCTTTTTTGGGCTGTGACACACCACTGGCAAGAATCTTGTTCCCCAGCCATGGATGAATCCACCATGCAGTGAAAGTACCAAGTTCCAACACTCCAGGGAATTCCTTCTCTTCTTTTTAAGAACTTCAGATTTGTCTTAACAATTTGCCCTCATACAGGGCAGCAAAGGAGACACAGTTGTAAAAAAACGACTTTTGAACTCAATGGGAGAAGATGAGGGTGGGTGATTTTGAGAGAAATACCATTGAATACTTGTTGGTACGAATTGTAAAAATGTTGAGCCAGTGCAAGTTCTAATTGCATGAAGCAGGCACCAAAGCTAGTGCTCTGGGACAACCTCAGAGGGATGGAGTGGGGAGGGGGGTTCTGGATGGTAGGGACAAACCAAAATGATGTATACCTGTGGCTGATTCATGTCGATGTATGGCAAAACATCACAACAATATTGTAATAATTATCCTCCAATTAAAATAATTGATTAAAAAAAATAAATTGTCTTGGGTTCCCCGGTGGTCCAGTGGTGAAAGATAAAATGCTTGCCAATGCGGGGGACACAGTTTTATCATTGGTCCAGTAAGATTCCCACATGCTGAGAGGCAACTTAAACTGTGTACCACTCTCTGTACCATACTCAGGAGCAGGTGAGCTGTCAACTACTGATAGCCACGTGCCCTAGAGCCCATGCTCTGCAGCAAGAGAAGCTTGCCATGAGAATCTCACATCTCCAAATCGAGAGTTAGCCTTACTCACTGGCAACTAGAGGAAAGTCCATGCACGTACATGAAGGACCAGTGCAGCCAAAGATAAATAAATAAATGTTTAAGAGATATATGTACAAAAATTGTCTCTATACATGTAAAGTTAAATGTAATACTATGGCAGCATCGATATTCTAAAATAAATAATTACTACCAAGAGAGATGAGTAACCTAGTGCTAGAGGTGCTTGTTGGTTGTTGGTTTGGTTCAGGTGGCTGGGGTGGGGCAGTGGGGGGTGTGCATGGGATGTGAGGGACACTGAATTAATATCAAATGGAGAATTCCCCAGCAGTTCAGTGGTTAGGACTCAGTGCTTTCACTGCTGGGGGGCCCAGGTTCAATCCCTAGTCAGGGAACTAAGATCCTGCAAGCTGTGTGAGCTATGTTGTTTTCATTTATTTCCGATTCTTCATGACCCTCTGGGCTGTAGTCTGGCAGGCTCCTCAGTTGACAGGACTGTGTTTCCTTTCATAGAGGCTTCTGGGGAAAAATGTGTTTGTTGTCCTCTTCAACTTCTAGAGGCTTACTGCATTTCCTTGGCTCATGGACCCTTTCTCCATCTTCAATGCAGCAGTGTTTGCATCTGTTGTACCTTTCTTTAATATAATCTCATCCTTCTTGACTCCCACTCCTTTGCCTCCCTCTTCACTTTTAAAGATTTTTGTGACTACATGGCGCCACCACTTGAATAATTTCCTAGCTTAAAGTCAGCCTAAGTAACCTTAGTAACCTTAATTCACCTGGCAAATCATAATTCTCCTTGGTTTATGATATCTCAACATATTATAGATTCTGCGGGAATTAGGAATGTGGACATCTGGTAGGGGGCATTATTCTGTCTGTAATCAATTACCATAAAGTTGACATTCTTACATCTATCAAACTAAATTAAAAGTATTCGTTATTTACTTATCATGTACAGTTTATGAATTCTCTTTAAAGTGTGGGCTCTAGTGAAGTATGGTTCTGTCATCACTTATGGATCAACATCCCCTTTCATAACTAAAAAACTTTTAACTCCCTTTACTTTCCCGAAAACTAAAATTCACTAGATAATAAACATCTAGGGGCTTCCCAGGTGGCGACTAGTGGTAAAGAACTTGCCTGCCAATGCAGGAGACACAGAGAGATGGGTTTGATCCCTGGGTCAGAAAGATCCCCTGGAGGAGGGCATGGCAACCCACTCCAGTATTCTTGCCTGGAGAATCCCATGGACAGAGGAGCCGGTCAGGCTACAGTCCATAGGGTTCACCAAAGAGTTGGACACGACTGAAAGACATTAGCATGCATGCATGCATAAAACATCTTATCATGCATAACCTAAAAAAAGAATCTGTGATATTCAAATAGTCATATTAGAGAGATATAAAAGGGAAGTTATTCTTTAATACACTATACAAAACAAAAAAAATGAAAAAAAAACCCTGCTATCAATTCCAATAGGTAATTGACTCAGATGTAGATCCCTTGGAAAGAATCACGATGGAGCTGGAATCTCCTAAGTACAATAGGAGCCCTGTGATTATGATAGCTACAGATACTGGCTGACACAGGTATGCTGATGCCTCAAATTGTTGTTGGTCATCTAATTTTTTTTTCAAAATGTTTGAACTATTCTTCGGAAGGGTTCTGAAACAACTATTCTTAGGGAAGGGTTCTGAGCAAACAAGAAGTTTAACTTCACTTGTTTTACATGATATTTGTGTTCCTGGAAAATATAGTAATATTTAAGCATGTGGAAAAAAATATTTTGGATTTATATGTAAAATGGAATTAGGCTTCATTTTAGATAATCACAAGTTTTTTACTTTTTTTACTACATGAAGACTGGAGGACTACATATAGATGTGTAGGGATGGAGGCAGTTCACCATTGTGCGAACCCTTAATTGTAGAACATCTAGTATCTAACCATCCAACCCTAAATCTACCCACTGAGTGTTGGCAGTGCTTGCCAATCATTGTGACAACCAAGGCCAATAACCTAACAAAAAGAACAATCTCACTTTGAAATTTCCCAGACTAGTGGTGACGTTACTTGATGAGAAACACCAATGGTCAGCATTTTTGAGTTACCAGTGTTTTTCTGGGAGAGAATTGATAGATTAAAAGTTGATATGTTGAGTTCTAATTTGTGCCATCCCTGTTCTAAATTTTATCTATTTAAACTATGTTTACATCCTACAACAAAAATACTATGATGTAGAGTCTACTATTACTCCCAATTTATTGATAGGGAACTAAAAAATTATCAAGTTAAAAAGGCAATGCATTCAGAAACCCTAGCTTGGGAATTCCTCGTGCTCTAGAGGTTTGACCCATGCTTTCACTGCTTGTGGGCCTGGTATAATCCCTGGTCGGTGAACTAAGATCCAATAGCCTGTGGCATGACCCCAAAGGCAAAAAAAAAAAAAAAAAGAAAGGATGAAAAGAAAAAGAAAAGGAAACCTAGCTAGTAAGTAAAGAAATTGGAATCCAAATCTGGCAGTCTGGTGCTAAGATCCCTTCGTGAGTAACCATTGCACCCACTGCTCTTATGGCAGTGGCTGCTCACGTCTTTATTTAACTTTCCCCCACTAATAGTGATCCTACTTTAAAATTTATCAGACTGTCCTTAACTAATGTGAATAAGCGCTGCTGCTGCAGTAATTGATCAAAATATTTGACTCCCTTTCTAACCTGTCTCGCCCATTTCTCTCTACTCTCTCCTCACACACCACTTACACAGTCACACCACTTTTTCTTTCCCTCTGGTTCCACTGGAAGAAATGATGATATCAATGCTGCTGCAGATCTGTGAAGTGATGATTGTATGGATTGGGAGAAGATGGTATCCAGGCGCATTTCATTGGAAGATGGTGTGTGGGTGTGTGTGTGTGTATTGTATTTTCAACGGATGTAGTAACTTGGTTAAAGTTGATTTGGTAACTATATATGTTATAAGTATTTAAAAAATAATGGTCAACTGGCTCTGGTAAAAATTCCACCAGATTTTTCCACCACCTTTACCAGCTCTAGTTCTCACTACTGTCATGGAAAATCATAAAATCCAGTAGTACTCCATGTGTTTACCTTTAATATTATTCCTCCATTGCTGTTTGGCAGCTTCTCATGCACTTGTATGCAAATTTTGCAAGTTCAGACATTTGAAGCATAGCATGCAATTGCTTACATAGCTTTTTGACTGAATAGTTTTAGATATTTTTGGCAAAAACTGTAAACACTGCAAAAATGTAACCACTCTTTCAATAAATGGAGAAGAATAATTAAAATTTTGTTTCTGGAGTTGTTCAAACATCTACCCACATGGGATTTTGAATTGGTAGTAATACTCTAGTCTGAGAGTGGGCTCAGTGGAATTACCTGGTTTTAGTGCAGGTGCAGTAAGCCATCATTGTGGAGGGCATGACTGCCCCGTGCAGATCCCCAAGGTGGACTTGCTTTGGCGATCTTGGGTAAGTTACTCAGACTCTTTGAGACTAGGTTTTCTCATCTGGGGACGGAAATAGTACTAGTCCCTTAAATCAGTGATATTGTGAGGATGAATGAGATATGGATGTACAATAGCCAAATGCCTTTAGGTACTAAGCAAATATTTACATGGGATCACTATAATAATATCATGAGTGCTCCAAGGTCACCAAAACCTTTAAAGGTAAAGTGCAAATGTTCCAGGGTGTCTTCTGATGGTCAGAGATGTGAATTTCTCTTTGGTCATCCATGCTGTCCTTGGAAAAACATTTTATTAATTTGCCACTTTTAAAATTCAGGTGATATTGTCAACACTCATGAACTTCTCTGGCTTCTTGCTGAAAATGTGGGAATGTCTAAAATCTCCTGCCTTTCCTACACAGCTGCAATAAAGCATAACTGAGTTGGGGATGTACCCTAGGGGGACTCTGTCTTGTCATCTACAGCTCAAGGCATTTGAGTTAGCACTTCCTGGTATGCAGAACATTTAACCAGCCCCGTACCTAGATACCAGTAACAGTCATTGTGTGCTCCAGCCCTTCCTGCTGTAGAGGAGCTGGGAAGCAAAAAGCCCTGTAAAGCAAAGTTACTAGAAGATCCCCCATCACCCAGAACTCCCTGTAACTGAACTTGGAGCATACTAAATCTCATAGTTTAGCAGTTTTAGGCCTATTCTTAAGTAAACATTCTCAAGCTAAGTGGATGAGGGACATGCCTGTTACATTGGGGTATTAGCTGAAATTCAAAAAGGAAGTCTTTACATATCAGGAGAATGGCTCTGGTCAAATAGCTTTCTGTGGCATGCCTTTTCCTTTCCTAATACATCTAGACCAAAAACCTAATTTCGAAATATTCCTGGATGCCTAATTGATCTTGGTGGGACTGGGGAGAATGGGATTTAAGAATTCTCAAAATACCCTTAAGATAAATGATTGCACATTCTTAAGTGTTATAATTTGCCACTTTGCATAGAGTGGGATTGTGGAGAAATGGCAGTAAGCAAGGAGCATTTGGGGGGACATTGGCCCCTCACTGTTCATACATGAGTACCTGCATCGTGGCATGCAAGTAATAAAGCTAATATGACACTAAGTAAACAAATCTTTTTTGCTATTTAAATGAAACTGCAGGAGGTACCCGTTGCCCTCCACACTGTCCCCAGACCGTTATCCATTAGGATTCCATTCTTTGTAGGAATTCTGAAGAAATGTGGAATGTTGATTGCAGCTTGCACCCCTTTCTCACTGAAGTGCTAATGTGAGTTAAACTCAATGGGGATTGGGTCCCAATTCCGTAGAGCGGCCTTGCTTGCATTAGTGGTTCAGCAGCAAAAGAAAACTTTTGGTTTTGATTTTATGAAATTCGATTGACCCCTCTGCTCTGCCTGCTCCACTGCCTTTGAACTTGATCCAGGTGCTTGGTTGGGGACTATGATCAGAATTACTGGATTTAAATAAGTAACTGTGTTGACTTTGCCTGTTAATGTATGTATGTGTGTGCTCAGCTGTGGGTCTGACTCTTTGTGACCCACGAACTGTAGCCTGCCAAGATGCCTCTGTCCCAGGGGATTTTCCAGAGAGAATACTGGAGTGGGTTGCCATTTTCCTTTTCCAGGGGATATTCCCAACCCAGGGATCAAATCCACATCTCTACAGCTCTTGCATTGCCTGTTAGGGCTCCGTATTCTGGGGAGGCCCCTTTGGCTGTAATACTTTAGAAAAAATCTGAGCTTGAGAAAGAGAGACAAAATTGATAAATTTGAAAGGGACCACTTTTTTACCGTGTCCTCCCAGTTCATAGGCTTCCCAGGTGGCACAATGGTAAAGAACTCTGCTGCCAGTGCAGGAGATGACCAAGGAGAACGAGGTGTTTTATCCCTGGAGTTGGGAAGATCCCTGAGGAGGGAATAGCAACCCACTCCAGTATTCTTGCCTGGAGAATCCCACGGACAGAGAAGCCTCTCTGGGATTGGGCGTCTACCGTCCATAGAAGAGCAAAGAGCTGGACCTCCAACTGAATGACTGTGCCCATGGTGCACACACTCCCAGTTAGCAGATAAAATGACTTTCAAAACAAAGCCATCATTTCAGGGGGCAAGACTGAGCTTAGATGGAAATAAGTAAGTCAACTGAATGGACAAAGTTCTTAAATTCTTAGATTGAAACATGTGGAAGGGTGTCCAGGAAGCAACCGGTGTCGTTAGTGTCCTTGATCCTCAGATCCATCTTAAAAAGGTAGGAGCTATTTACTATCCCTATTTGAGTAATGAATCTGAGGGGACAGAGATAAAGTAAACTTACCGAGTCCCAGAGGCAGTCAGCTGCCAGAGGTGGTAATGAGCTTGGACAGTCACTGCTGTAGGGTGTGCACTGTGATGATGAGATGATTTACTAGACATCACTGGGTTGCTGGACCTCTCCAGGACCAGGTCTCACAGTAAATATGGTTAGTGCCTGCTTCTGTGGCATAGCCATTTCTGCATTATGACCCAGGCATAAAGCAATTAAGCCATTGTTACTGCTTGTTACCTTATAACGGACTGAATTAGGTCTAAGAAAACTGCTAGTCAACAATGTACAAAATGCTTAAATTTATTTCAATGCCTAAAAAGTGATTCCATTTAATCTCAGTTGGCATTTGATTTTGGTTCAAACCAGATCTATTTGTTGAGCATTAATAGGAATGTGGTCATTGTCTCCCTTTTTATCTTCTCAAATATGGCTCTCGTGACCCAAAAGCTAGTAGCCCTTTCTTGAGGTCAAGCAATCTTCAAGCAGCGAGTCGGGGTGTCACGGCAAAAATGAGGAAGTTACTTCAGGGGCATTAGGTTTGTACTGGGTGGTCCTGAATGCTCTCTGTGGTAGGTAAGTTCCTGTGGTTTGTGTTCCTGTATTGCGGTGGCAGTTGTGCCGATTCGTCCCAGCAGAGTCCCTTGTGATGTGGGCTGGGGTTTGTAAAGATGCCTGGTTTCATATTGGGTGGAGTCACTTGGATGTGGAACGTAAACACGAGCATAGGAGGAGATAAGGCGGGATTTTAAGGTTGATTGGCAGCAAAAGACCTTTATCCATGCATCTGTGAAGTGGAATATGTCCATTCCTACCAGCTGGGTCTCTACTTACCACTTCCTCAGTTTTTGCATCGATTTATCAGTTATTGACAAATTAGAAAATACACTCCTTTTTTAGTCTGTCAAAGCTTGATAGAATCTGACTTTAGTTGGCAAAGAAACCAACAAATTCAACTCACCAGATGACACGTTGAGGCATCTTCCCTCCCTCATAAACCTGTGGTAATCAGATGTAGTGGTTGTGACGCGTGGGTCCTTGGATCAGACTTCCGAGTTTGATTCTTGCTCTGTAACTTACCTGTTGTATAACCTTAATCTCGTGTGTCTCAGATTCTGCATCTGTAAAACAGGAATATAAATAAGTGATGCCTGTGAGGATTAGGGCACCTCATACGTAAAACCTCTGTTACTATCATTATATCTATTTCCCATCTTCATTAGGGTGGTTCAGGTGTTATGTGTGGCTAATGTCACAGGAGAGACATACGTTTTGTTAAACAAGTTAAACTAAAAAGTTATTATCTATTTTTCTTTGGTAACAAAAATTGGGTTGTTATGGGTCTCCTTCTTTTATTTTTGCTTCTTGCTCTGCTATGGTGACAGCTCTCTTGTACCAAATGGGCCTCTTCCTGTGATCTATATTTCAAATCTATAAATAGTCAAAAACGATACCAAATAAAAAATGATGGCAGTGTATTCAGTCTAACACCACCCAAAGTGCGAGCAGATTTTTGACTGTTTCCATGGTGATGTAGGAATATTTTGTAAACATTTTGGCCTGGGGGGAAGGTGATGAGTCTTCTTGGGGCTGGGTGGGGATGGAGGGAATGCTTTTCAATTAAAACCACGACAGCCGACCAATAGTTGAAATGAGAGGGGATCCCTCTTTCATGCAGTAAATCAGAGACATCTCAGGTCTGGGGATTTGGTTGTACATGTGGTTCTTTTGTCGTGTGATGTTCTTCTTCTATTTCTTCTTGGGTAGACGGTACTATTGATACTCTTTTAGCTCTTCTGCATAATTATAGGATAGCAAACTTATGTTTTGATAAAAAAAATATGGAGTCTGTTTTTCCAATGTAGGTCCTGACAAAACTAAACTAGAATGTGAGCTGGCTTCTCTCATTTCCTGCCTCTCCACACATTACTCATGTCCATAAGTGTGGTCATGCTGAAATATGTTAATTCAGCATTTTCTTCCCAGTAGGAGTAAAAGCACACATCGAGGTAGATTTTTCAGAAATGAGTGTTTGCTAACAACTACAGTCATTGTGATTTCAGGATGGAAAATCAGTACCAGATACGGCTTGTCTGGAATCTAACTAGCTGGACTGAAGTCCAGTAATAATCTGCATCCAGAATCTGAGAAGCAGAGTGACATGCTATCCCTGATAATAGGGGGGGGGGGGGGGGGGGCATGTGTCATGGGTCTCAAGTGCCAAGGGTTGTTTATAATTAATTCTGCTTAGTTATCATTACCATCCAAGCTATTGGGCAGGAGCAGAATTTACACATGCCCTCTTGGTCTTACTCAGCTGTCGTCAATGCCCAAGGTACCATGCTAGGGCCAGAAGCCGAGATATAAAATAGCTCTGAAACAACAGCTGTTAACCCATTTTTCTTATAATAAGAGTTTCAAATATAGCGTAAGAAAATACAGGGAAAAAAAAGCAGGAATAATTACTAAGCAATAATACTGAGGTGCAAGGTAATATAATTGAATGTATCAGCAATGGTGGGCACATGTGTGGAAGAGAGAAGAAATCACTGACTGTGGTGAAGCAGGTGGGATCTGAGATGAGCCTTGATGGGTGGGTAAAGAAACAGGAGAGGGCATTAAAGAAAGGATAGGAGAGCAAACTTCCATAGGTCGGGTCCCAGCACTAGGAACTTGGTCTAGGAAGGGGTGTTAGCATACGACTGGGTGGCTCAGACAGTGAAGAATCTGCCTGCAATGAGGGAGACCTGGGTTCAATCCCTTGGTCGGGAAGATCCCCTGGAGAAGCGAAAATGGCAACCCAATCCAGTATTCTTGCCTGGAAAATTCCCATGGACAGAGGAAGTGGCAGGCTACAGTTGCTTCGGCGGTCACTAAGAGTTAGGACTATGACTGAGCAAACTAATTTACTTAAAGGAAGACCCTGGAGTCCAAAAACTGAGGACTAGACAAGGCATTGGTGGAGATGCTGTTTGCTATGATGGTGGTGGTGGTGGTGGGGTGGTCAGCCAAGAGCCAAAGATACAGAGTCAAAACATAAACAGGAGAGCGAGTAGAATCCAAAGGAGGCTATTTAAAAATGTGTGAGTTATGGCCTTGGCAAAGAAGAGTTGACAGAATTTGCTCAACTCAAATCAAGCAATAGAGTACAAAAGTTACAAAAATAATTTCTATTATGTTCAAAAGATTGATGAATTGGCATTATTATTATAAGTGACTTGAGAGCCAAAATGGAACGGTCTCATTAATAGAAAAAAAAATTAATAGTAGTATATTACGAAATCTACAAAGTCAGTTTTAAAAACTTTTTAAGGGCATTTAATTAATTTGTGAAGGCACATCTCTAAAAAATTGATGGTTGAATTTTGTTGATTAATATTAGAAAATCAAGATTTATACTAGAATTACTGGGCTTTAAAATTTATCTTTGATTAAACCAAATGTTAATCTTAAAAATCAAAGAATTGATAATAATCTTTGTCTGTGTACAACCACCACTTTGGTGAACACCCAAATAACCTGCAACTTGGCGTGCGGGCCAAGTTTCAGTGCCAGCATTCTGGAGGAGGAGGAGGGCTGGCTGCAGGCCAAGCACAGTGTGGAAAGGTCCTCTGTTGGCTATAGGTGGTTCAGGCTGCCAGGTGGTGAGCATCAGGAGAGGGCTGTCAACCCTTGCGGACTGAGTTGAGGAGCGGAAGCTTTAGTTCCAGGAGGACACGGAGAGCCAAGATACAGTGAATAGCATAGGGATCCAGGCAGGATATGAGTCAAGCTGTCAAACATTCTAGTGGCAGAAAGTCTTTCTAACAAGATTAAATGAGAACAGAGGAAAGAGTGAAATTTTAGAGAAGAAAATGTGGAAATCCAATTAAAGCATTTTGCTTTGCAAAACCCTATGTAACCAGGAATAACACTCGGTACTGGTCTCATTTCTTACTTTGGACCATTATTTATCATCTAATCTGGCCTTTTAAGTCGGAATTCAGTGTGCATGAGATGGGCAAATATCGGGCCTGATGTGAAGCACCGTTAGAACTGGAGAGCTTTTAAAAAATAATACTGTTTTAGGCCTGCTGCTGACATTTGAATCAGGAATACTGGAGTGGGAACCTGGCATCCCTGTTTTTTTCTAAAAGCTCCCTCATGATTTTATGCACATCCAGGGCTGATTCTTTGGAACCACCAGAGTGATGGTAAACCATAATCCCAACTGGAAAGCCAAAAGACTAGTTTCAGAGTCCCAGTCTGAAATAGCTCACAAGGTAATTCCCACAAGGAAATCATTTTTAACTGGGCATCTGTTACTTCACTAAATAGGATTGTCCCTAAATGTTACAACATTCTGTGATTCACTGGAGGGAAATTGCCTTCTTTATTAGCTCAGATACTAATCCAGTCCACAAACCTGGGGTCCACTCATTCTGGAGGAATTTCTCACAGGAAAGGAAGATGCTGAACTCAATGAAGACGGCAGGAGGGCTGGTCAGGCAGACAAATTGAGGGAAAGAAGCAAATAATGCAACAACAAAAGACGCCTCACTTCCCTGGGCCTGCCTGAATCCTTGTTTCTAAAGTGAACTTAAACAGGCAAGAACTATTATGATCTCAGGTGTGGCTTACGTCTTGTATCTCACTTTCATCGTTGCTGTAAACAGTTTCTTACCACAAAAATCAGCAGTTTAAACTACCAACAGATGCATTATCTTATGGTTCTCTAGAAGTCTGACCAGTTTCATCGGGCTAAAATCCTGGTGTCCACAGGCTGCGTTCCTTTCTAGATGGCAATAAGGGGCACTTGTTTCCCTTCCTCATTTGGATTGTTGACAGAATTTAGTTCCTTGCCTGTTGTAGGACTGGGATACCTGAATCCTTGCTGACTGGTCAGCTGAAGGCTGTTCAGAGATCTCCGTTCAAAGCTAGGTGTTGGTTGGCGTGAGTCTCCCTTAACCTTCCAGGTCTCGCCTTCCTTTCACTTTTTCTTTCTAAACATCAGCACCAGAAAATTTCTTACTTCTAAGGACTACTGTGTTAGAATGGAGCCACCCAGTTTATCCTAGGATAATTTCCCTATTTTAAGAGCCTTAACCATAATCAAATCTTCAAGGTCTCATTTTTCTGTGTGAGTGACATATTCATAGGTTGCAAGCGCTGGGATGAAGACATGGGGTGGAGGGGCATGTGAGGATTACGGCATTATCTGCCCACACTCTGCCCTCCAGTGTGAAGATTTTTAAAAAGATAAGAACAGGTGGGGTGTTTGTGGGAAGGGTTGGTTCTCTAAGGATTATTTTCAGAATCACTGCATACTGATCCTGGAGGGGGTATGAAAATGGTCTATTGATCTAAATGATTCCCAGCATTAGGTAGAAGGGATCCCAGACTCTGAGAGTGAAAGGTCGTTGTCTTTCTTTTGATTCTGAAACTGAAGATCCAGTACTTTTGGACACCTGATTGCAAAGAGTGGACTAATTGGAAAAGACCATGAAGTGGGAAAGATGAAGGCGAAAGGTGAAGGGGTGGGTGGAGAGGATGAGATGGTTAGATTGCATCAATGATTCATTGGACATGAATTTGAACAAACTCCGGAGAGAGTGAAGGACAGAGGAGCCTGGCCTCTGCCTGCAGTTCATAGGGTCTCAAAGAGTAGGATACGGAATAGTGACTGATGAGCAACAACAAAATAAGAAATTTAGATGTTCTAATTCTATTAGGTACATTCTTTGAGAGCAATGCAATAGAGGCTGAAAAACCTCCTTTCTGGGCAGAGCTTTATCATCCCGGTCCCATGGAATTCTCTGCTTTTCTAGTAATCCGTTTTAGAAGGAAGGCTCTGACACTGTGGTTATGCTTAGTTTGCATCCAGTTGATTTCTTAAGCACTAACAACATAAAGAAATGGATTTTGGGGCTCTGACTAAAGTGAATGATAGAAGATTCAAAAAGAGGTGAAAATAATTTCTATTTTTCCAGATCCTCCATGTACTTAAAAACTGAATCTCCAGGTCGACAAGGCTTGTACTCTTAAAATTACATATGGCAAAGATGTATGTGTTCAATAAGCATTTATTGGGTGCTCCCACTGTACGAGACAAACCTATCCAAAGCGATCTCTGGGAGGAATGAAGCAGGGTGTTGTTCTATTCAAAACAGGCATGGAGGCCAATTCCATGTTCTTGTGAAGGGCTCTGGGCTTGTTGACTTGGAGCGTGTCCAACTACACCAATTGTTTAATGGCAGAGAGGAATCGAGTTCTCCTTGGAGTTATGTCCCTTAATTATATTGTAATTAATTAATTATTCAAAGCTGGTTTCTTACTTTATAGCAAGAGAAAAAAAGATACTGTATTTTGACTCTTTTCTTGGGCTTTCTTGGAACTTTTTTTTTTTTATCCTGGAACACTCTGCTCGGGGAAAGGAACAGGTTTGTTTTGAAGAGGAGTGGAAATTATTGCATTCAGTGGGCTTTCCACTCTGGTGGATGATACTGATAGGCGGAATTGGAATAAACGTCGCTGGGGAAAACCAGTATTTTTTCGGATCTTCATTAAATATTTGCATGACATTTTCTGCATTAACTTAACAGTGCTCTTTTGATTTGAAGTATTTCAGTTCTGCATATTAAGTGTGCCACCGTGGAAGTGCACACAGATGAGACGAGACCAGTTCACCTAGATTCAAACCAGCCCTGCCCACTCCTGGTGTTATTTTTATTTTGTTGGGTACTTAGCTTCTCTAAAGTTTTGATTTCACATGGGGGAAATGACGATATTATCCACCTGTTTCAGCCCAGTGATCTTAGTTTTTTACAACAGAAACCAAAACTACATATTTAATGGATCAGTTAAGCACATAGGGATTTATTAAAATGGTATTGGCGATATAACTCTGAAATTAGAGAAATGAAAATCCATAGGAACAGGGAGGCCAGGAAGCGGACAGGACTTCAGGGGAAGTATGTTTACAGAACTGGTCCTACGGAGACCAGCGTGTCCAAGCACTGACGCTGCTGACACTGAATGTTAGGTGGCACTTCAGGACTGCTGCCTCATGCCTGGCACTGATTCAGTGGATTTCTGCAGTCTCTATCTTGTGTCACTAACTTCCAAATTATGTTTGGGGAGGCAATGTCTTGCTTGGAGAATTAGGTCATCTGCTACTCTTGTTAGCTGCTCAAAGGAATTGAGAAATCAAGGTATGTAATGTTTCAGTGTCAGCAGTAGGAGGTGGCTATGCCCATTCAGCCAACTCAGAGTGGAGAATTCCAATTTACAGGAGGAGGTACAGAAGCACATGGACCAAAAAAAAAAAAAGACCCCACAAAAGCCCCAAAAAACAACCTCCCCCCAACAAACAATCAACAAAACAATAAAAATTCAAAAAAAACGAAATCCCCAAATATCACCTTCCTGGAGTCCATTCCCTTCAGTGACCTACAGTGACCTACCTCCTTTTCCCTCACTTTATCATTCCAACAGAAAAAATTTCTCTTTTCAGCTGAGTTGCAGCTATTATTTGTTTAATAAATATGCTCTCACTTCTTCCCAAGGGTAGTCCTCATCTGCAAAGTCTCATGCAAAAGTTCTTGCTCGTCTTAACATTCAGATTCTCTAGGTGTTGTCCCATTCTCTTCAGGTCTGGCAGATCAATACATCAATGTTACCTTAATTTATAGGCTGAGTTGTAAAGCTAATCATCTTTTTTTTCTTAAACTGCATATCCTAAGTAAGAGAGAAAGAGAAAAATTAATTTAAAAGAGTATTTACATATGGTTTTTCCAGTGGTCATGTATGGATGTGAGAGTTGGACAGTGAAGAAAGCTGAGCGCCGCAGAATTGATGCTTTTGAACTGTGGTGTTGGAGAAGACTCTTGAGAGTCCCTTGGACTGCAAGGAGATCCAATCAATCCATCCTAAAGAGATCAATCCTGGGTGTTCATTGGAAGGACTGATGTTGAAGCTGAAACTCCAATACTTTGGCCACCTCATGCGAAGGGTTGACTCATTGGAAAAGACCCTAATGCTGGGTAGGATTGGGGGCGGGAGGAGAAGGGGACGACAGAGGATGAGATGGTTGGATGGCATCACCGACTCGATGGACATGGGTTTGGGTGAGACTCCGGGAGTTGGTGATGGACAGGGAGGCCTGGCGTGCTGCGATTCATGGGGTCGCAAAGAGTTGGACACGACTGAGCAACTGAACTGAACTGAATTGAAAAACTGATATTTATATATCTATAATATATATATATATCAGATATACTACACAAAACACACATATCATTGCATGAAAGAAGGTGTGAATAATGCTATATTCCACATGTGCATTTCAGGTCACAAGGCCAAAGTAAATATTTGATTCATCATTCCCCTTTTCCATTATCCTTTTATCTTGGCAATATGATGTTCTTTTTTTTTTTTTTTAAATTTTTGGCTACAGGGTATGTGGAATTCTTAGTTCCTGACCAGTGAACGATTCCATTGCCCCATGCAGGAAAAAAAAAAAAACACACAAAAAATCCCAAGTGTGGAGTTTTAAATGCTGGGACTGACAGGGGAAGTTCCCCTGATGTTCTTCTGGACAGGGGTGGTGTGACCCAGACCTCATCTAGGGATCCAAGCCCTCGGCAGTCCTATCTGTATCTTCTCATTCTGGTCGTTGGAGATCATGGCAGTACTAGGAGTTATCCCCAAGGATCTCCTGGATCCAGCAGTCCCTTTACAGCCTCATTATGTAGCGCATCCCTATTTCCTCTTAATATTCAGGGTCAACCATCCTAAGATACTGAATAACAGGCACAAAGCCTGGTTTCACTCCAGTGGCATTTCAGAGTCTGACCTTGTAGAAATACACTTGGCTTTCATCACATGTCTTGTGCTCTTTTCTGTATCATAGGCCCGGGACCAGTGTGGGTTTGATTATGTTCTCCTTGCACAAAGTGCCACAACTCAAATGACAAGGAATCATCAGGAGAGGCTGCTAACAAAGTCTGACTGGACAAAGAGGGAGGGCCGTTGGTTGATGAGGAGGATTCAGTGATGAGGTTTTTGAGTGCTCTGAGATGGACCAAATAGATACCTTATTTCCCAATTCCAGTTAGTATACCTTGGAGATATTGTGGGTTCAGTTTCAGACCACCACAATAAAGCAGATATCACAATAAATTGAGTCACACACACTTTTTGGCTTCTCGTACCATATAAAAGTTTATTATTTAAATTATATTGTATGTAATAGCATTATGTCTAAAAAGACTATATATATCTTAATTAAAAATGCTTTCATTGCTAAAAAAATTCTAACTATCCTTGATAATGAAGGTTGCCACAAACCTTCAAATTTGTAAAATATATATATATTTATATTATATATATAATATCTGGGTGGACAGGTGTAATAAAGCAAAGTGCAATAGAATGAGGTATGCCTGTACTTCGGGTTAATTTCCATTATGGCACTAGTACCCTGAATATCACACAAAAGGTCTCTGCAAGGCCTTGAATTAAAATGTAATTTGGGACCCACAGAATCAAAACTTTGTGTGTTTTTTGACTATTCTCCTGTGTTGTGGCACCAAGAGATATGAGTTTTATATTTATTTTTGAAAACATTTTTAAATGGTGGTAAAAAACATGAGAGCTTTATTTTTCCAAGTTATATAGTTTTTGGATTTCTGTGTATGATGCGTGGGTAAAATGTAAGAATTTGAGCTTATTACTGTCTTCATCTGTCCAGTGAATGAGAAGAAACCACTCTTTTAGGCAGGCCTTGGAAATGGATTTACCCCATTTATGTGCGTTTGGTCGATGTTTGTTTTGGCTGTCATATCATCCCTTCATTGGTTCTTTATTCAATGTGACCAACAGGTAAGGATTTAATTAGCAGAGATTAATCATTGTTCCTGTTTGCTCAGGGTCACTAGCTTCTGATTTCAAGTCTGGATCACTCTTCTGATAGGTGGTACATGTGTGCGTGGCAAGTCACTTTGGTCGTGTCTGACTCTCTGTGACCCTATGGACTGTAGCCCGCCAGACTCCTCTGTCCATGGAATTCTCCAGAAGGAAAATACTGGAGTGGGTTGCCATGCTCCTCCAGGGGATCTCCTTGACCCAGGGATCAAACCTGTGTAGTTCCAGAAGACTAAATATGAAAACGTGTTTATGATACATTCATTGAAAAAAGCAACAACACAAAATGGTACATGGAGTCTAATTGCTGCCATGTAAAATTATTTGTGTCTGTGGACAAGGATGGGAAACTTGAAAAAAGTTTTCATAAAATTTTAAAAGGCAAAGCTGAAAAATTGTATGAGGGCAATAGGGTTACAATTTTTTTTTATTTTTTTCAAAAAATTTTGTTTGCTGGAGCGAGTGTCTTTCTCAAGTGAGGGAAAAAAGAATTTAGTGACGAAAATCTCTATCTCTCTTGAGGAATGGCCACGTGTCTTTCATTCTGATAACAAGAATTGTGTAATTTACTGTGTCTTCCCTGTTCCCCTAGGCGGCTCAGGAGATTAATTTAATGTTCAGTCATCGCACACTAGCTGCTTCATCCTCTACATGCCTCTGATGATCTAGTTCTATAATCTGATGACTTTTGTACTGTTTTTTTTCTGGTAAAGTGCCTCAAATTCCTTATAGAAAGAGCAAAAATAAAGCAGTTCCCTTAGTTTAAGAGTTATACACAAAGAAAATTGGAAAAATATAAGAAAGAAAAAAGAAAAAAAACACTGTTAACACTTTTAAACATTTCTTCCTATTTTTTTCTCAACAAATTTTAAACAAAATTATGAGCATATAACATATAAAGTATCACATCTATCTCTTTTCATAAAATTTTAAAATGCCAAGCATCTTGGGGGCTTCCCTGGCTGTCCAGTGGTTAAGACTCTACACTTCCACTTCAGAGGGCTCGGGTTCGATCCCTGGTTGGGGAAGTTCCACATGCTGTGAGGTGCAGCCAAAGAAAAAAATTAAAAAGTTAAAAATTTAAAAAATAAAATACAAGCATCTTTTTGTGTTTTGGACACTCTTCTGATAATAATCCTAGTAAATATCATGCCATTTGAAGGTTGGAACCATAGAGGCCTACCGGACTGGTTAATAAGAAAGCTCAAATATCAGTTCAAAGAGCCAGAATACTGATAGATGAAGCTTTGTGGACCTTATTCCTGCAGGGAACCAGGACAGAATTTGTGTGGGTGTGAAATGTAGGCTCAGGGCAGTCTAAAGCCAAAAGTTCAATCTGGAGTCTTGTACCCATCTTAAGCACCACAGAAAATAGTATTTTAGACCTAGGAGAGATTTTAGAGATCACCTAATACAAAATTCCCATTTTGCAAAAGAAAAAAACAAAGCCAAAGTGTTGAATTGATTTGTACAGGCTCTGGAGTCAGATGGCCCGGATTTGCATCTCTGCTCTCTCACTTAGTAACTCTGGATCTTAAGTAGGTCCCTTTACCCTCTCTAAGACTCATTTTCCTCTGTGAAATGAAGATAGTAATGGTATTTAATTTACATGCTTATTCTGTGGATTAAACCAGATAATCCTTGTAAAGCACTTAGCACTGTGCCTAATACATAATAAAAACTCAATAAGGACTTCCCTGGTGGTCGAGTGATTAAGAAACTGCCTTTCAGTGCAGGGGGTGAAGGTTCGATCCCTGGTCAGGGAACTAAGATTTCACATGCCTCAGGGCAACTAAGCCCTCTTGCCACAACTAAGAGCAAATGCAGCCAAACAAATAAATGTAAAAAAAAAAAAACCCTAAAATTCAGTAAATGTTACTTATTAATAGTAGTGCAATCATTATCATTATTTAACTAGTTTGTGATAGAACTACAATGAGGACTCAATCTCCCAACTCAATCTAGAGCTCTGCTCACTACATCAGACTGACTTCCAGGGTTTGGAAAGGACTGAAAGCTGCCTCAGTCTTAATAGTAGTGCCAACTGAAGTCTGCTTGGGGCTAAATCTTAGGATTTTAGTCTGGGGTGTACTTTATGCAAAAGCACGTAGCCTGGTGTCTGGAAATGTAAGCTCTTACGAAATGTTTATTAACTAAAAAGATTTTTAAAAACAACGGCAGGGTTGGGAGTGTGTTGCTGGCTTCTAAGAGAAGAACATGAAATCTTTCACAGAAACACATAAAGAAGGACTTAGGGAAGAGGGTTACAAAAACATGTATGTTCCATACTTGTCCGTGAAGACTGGGGACAAGTTGAGATTCTTTGAGCTTTCTCATTATTTTTGTTAACCCCTGCATCTTTCTCTATAGTTAATAGCAAAAATCCTGTGCAAACCTTAGATAGGAGGGTTTTTTTTTTTCAAAGCTGGGTATGGTAAGAAAGAAGTGAGAAAATGTCTATCTCAATTCAGATGAATAAAGTCTGTTTGGCAGCAGGCTTGGGGGGGTGGCACCCAGGTAGAAGAGTGGGTGGTGGCGGTGAAAGAGGCAAGAGAGCCCAACCCTTCGACAGTCAGAGGGAAAAAACAAGTGGGTAAAGGGTAGCCAGTTGAGATCATCGGTTTTGAGCTTGCAAATGGGAAAAAGGCCTTCCCCACCCATATCCTGCCATATTTCTGTTCATAATTTATGACTACACCAGTTTTCTGGGGACCTGCTGTTGGTCCTCTTTTTTTTGTTTTATTGAGGTATAGTTGACTTACAATGTTGTGTTTAATTTCTGCAGTACAGCAAACTGACTCAGTTATACATGTGTCTATTTTTTTTCATATTATTTTCTATTATGGTTTATCACAGGATATTAAATATGGTTCCCTGTGCTATGCAGTAGGTCCTTGTGGTTTATCCATCCTGCATATAGTAGCTTGCATCTGTGTTGGTCCTCTTTCCTGAAAGATGTCTCTTCTATTTTCCAAGGTTACCTTGTTAACTCTCTTTCTTGACTACTGTGTATTCCAACACTGCAACAGTAATAAAGTACATAACTCTGACCTCTCTATATGCATGGTTTAAAGTCTCAGTGCTCTTACCATTCCATCGATCCTTCAGCTCACCCTCCTAAAGCATCTGGTCCTATGGTTTATGGTCATTTTTATCTGTCCAGAGTCTCAAGGTATACCCTCATCTTAACAGTCAATAAACATTTGTGGATTGATAGCAGAATTTGTACTCTAGTTGGGGAGAGAATATCCCCTCATGAAATGAAGACCCATGTAACCACTAGCACAAAATGAAAGAATACAAACAGAGTTCATAGAGGCTTGGGAGATGCAGAGTTGTTGAGTGATCTGTCAGTTTGGGTTAGTTAGGGAAAGTTTCCAAGAGCATGTAAGTTTTGAGATTTGAATTTGAAATTTGAGGTGATGGACATGAGTTGGTGGAGAGGTGGACCTTTTCAAACAAATGCACAAAGGGAGACAATGCAAGATATAACTCAAGCCAGGACAAGTGCCTGCCCCACCTTGCCATTTCCCTGTCTCAGCAGCTCTGCATGGTCTGCCACCACACCTGTTTCAGTTAGAAGAGAGCTCCTTGTGACCTAGAGCCCAAAAGGATTCCCCCTCTACCAAACTAACTGTTTGTGCAGCCCTTACCTAATACTCCAGGCATAGACAGGAAATGTGGGCAGTCATTGTGAGCAACTGTCTCCTATCTCTCTAGTCTGGACCTCAGGTGGGAATACACTGTCTTCTGTTTACCCTCTGCATGACAAATGCATGTTGGAGTAAAAGAAGGCAGAAATATGTAGAACCAAATGGTTATGTTACCATGAGCAGACTAATATCACTTTGAAAGTCCAATGTGCTGTGGCCTCTGAAAAATTCTGGGTTGTATGGCTCTACAACCTTGATGGGAGGTAGGACTAGTCATCACAGTGCATGTATCAAGCCACACTGCCAATGGTGTAATGCTAGGCACTATACAGATAAGTTACATTATAGTCCCTATCCCTAGGAACTTTCTGTCTAAGGAAAAATGGGACATAGCCAGGTGGTAAATAAATACGATACATTTATGAAAACGTTCTCAAATGTACGAGTGCAATGTCATTCGATTCCTGATCTCATTCATTCAACCAACATTTATTGAATGCCTGCTATGTGGGGTCGCAGAGATACATAAAACTTGTTTTTGCCTTCAAGGAGTTCACAGTTTAGTGGAAGAGATAACCCAAAGCAAGTAATTACAATATAATATGGTTTATGCTGTATAACATAAGCCTGCACAAAATGCTTGGGAATGCTCCCAGAAAAGGGAGAACTAGTTGTACCTGAGGGAGACTAGGAAGGCTGAATAGGAGTTTTCCAGAATAAGAGACTTGGGGAAGGGATAATGAGAAGGAAGACATCCCAGGATGAGGAGGGAAAGGTATAAAAGGGTATGTATGATATTTCCAGGAAGTAGTGCAAAACTCGGACTGGTTGGAACTTAATGTGCCCAGTGAAAGAGGAAGCAGGAAAGGTAGCCTGAATCTGAAGAGCCCTGTATGCCTTGCCAAGGAGTTTGAACTTTATCACATAGGGAATAGGGAAAATCAAAGGAAGTTTTAAGCAGGGAAATGCTAAGATCACATATAAGTGATATCTCAATTTTCCTGCCTGCTAACGGTGTGACTTTGGGCAAGTCACTAAATCTCTGAGCATTAGTGTCCTCATCTGTAAAATGGGTATAACAGGGGTATCTACCTCAGGGATGATTTGAAGAGTAAAGGAGCTAATGTACATAAAGCAATCAGCACAGCGTCTGGCACATAATAAGTGCTCCATAAATTTTAGTTGTTATTACAAGGAGCGTTTCTTAGAAAAGTTATTTTGTTGGCAGCGAAGAACATAAACAGCAGTTGGGAAAAACTTCATGGTAGGAGGTCTGCTTAAGGCGATACTGCAATTTAATCCACTGATAAATAAGCTCTTGAACTGGGATTTGGATGTGGGAGGTTAGGGAGATGAAAAGATGAAGGGTCTAGTTTAGGAGACTGGGTACATTAGGACAACCATTAACCAAATTCAGAGATAAGAGTATCCAGAGGATAGGGGTGTGGGTGCAGGAACAGATAATGAGTTCTGTTTGGAACCTGTTGAATGAGAAGAGAAGCCGCCCAAGATGGGAACCTGGAGAACATCAATATTTGAGGAGAGGCCAGAAGAGTCAGTGGAGAAAACTGATTGGTCAGCAACCGCCTCTGACCAACTCCTCAACACTAAAACAACTCTATTTCCTCGTTAGTTCTTTGCTTCTTGCTTTTCGGTTTTCTGCTTCTTGCAGAGACCGCATTTTTTTTTCCTTTTGCCCTCTTCTGACGGAAAGAGGGAACGGTCTAGCATCTCTCCACACTCTCATCTAGCGATCCCGAATCACTAGGGAGGGTGGAAGAAGGGGAGGGGGGAGGAAAATGATTTTTAAAGAAAAGAAAAAGTCCGAGACCACCTCTAATAATAATAATTAATGTTCCCCCCTCTCTATATCCTGCCACGCCGCTCTCTTGCCACCCTGATCGGGCTGACCGCGAAGTAGGACGGGAGATGTAGTCCCCATGCCGGACCAGGGTGGCACGACTAGAGAACTCGGTTTCCCAACCCGCTCTCCAGGCGCGTGCGCAGATGGCTGCCCTGGAGAGTGGTAAACAGAGACGTCAGGCGGGGGCCGCTGCTTGGAGCAAAACAAAAAGGGAAACCCGGGGGGGCGGGGGGTGGGGGGTTTGATAGGGGGATTGGTGCGGGAATTCGAGAGGCTGGGGCCGCGGAGACCTGAACCCGATAAAGAGCGGGGGGAGGGGAAAGGCGGGGGGGAGAGGGAGTCAGGGGAGGGGCAAGTGACGCGAGGCAGCGGGGCGTGGGGGAGGGCAGTGATCCGGGTGGAGGAAATTCAGGAGGAGTGTCCGGGGGGCAGCAACTTAAAAGGGGGAGGGAACTGCGGCTAAAGAGGCGTTCTGTGATGGGAGAAAGATTTTGTGAGGGGATACGGAGCCTCAGGTTTAAAAGAGCAGGAAGCTGAGAGGTTAGGAGAAAAGTGCCTTCGCTAGGCGGAGGTTACAGGTGGTGTCTCAGAAAGAGCTCCGAGGCTGCAGCCTGTAGCAGAGAAGAAACGGAGAACTGTGTGCAAGGGACAGCTTAGGAGCAAGCATCCAGGGGTGAGGGGAAGTTCGAGACTTTCTGAGGACTGGCAGGAATGTGCCCCCTGGCCCTCGTTGCTTCCCCCCTGAGGGGAGGCATCGCTAGGGACTGTGGCAGGCTCCTCTGAACACTGAGCGGCGGAGGTCCAACTTCACGTATGGATCCAGTAAATGAGAATTCAGCCAGAGAGGCTGCCGCGATCGTAGACCTCGATCCCGACTTCGAACCCCAGAGCCGTCCCCGCTCCTGCACCTGGCCCCTTCCCCGACCAGAGCTCGCTCCCGAGCCGTCCGAGCCGTCCGAGGTGGAGTCAGGTCTGGGAGAGAAGGTACACCCGGAGGGGCGCTCGGACGGGCGCACCCAGCCGACCCTGTTGCCCTCCAGGCTCCCAGACTCCGCAGGGGGTCCCCAGCCCGGGATCCTGGGGGCTGTAACAGGTCCTCGGAAGGGAGGCTCCCGCCGGAATGCCTGGGGAAATCAGTCATATGCAGAACTCATCAGCCAGGCCATTGAAAGCGCCCCGGAGAAGCGACTGACACTGGCCCAGATCTATGAGTGGATGGTCCGCACAGTGCCCTACTTCAAGGACAAGGGTGACAGCAACAGCTCAGCAGGATGGAAGGTAACTATGATCCCCCTCAATACCAGTCTGCTCCTGGTTCCCACCGGTCTCCTTACTTCTACTATGCCTCCCCTTTTGCGCCCCTACCCCAGAGGTCCACCTTCCACGGTCAATTAGACAAGCGTTTACTTAGGACATAGTATATGCTGCTAGGTGCTTGATGCTGAAGGATCACAATGAATAAGACATTGTCCTTGCCCTGGAGAAAACTGAATTCTCTGCTCACTGCTCAACACTCCCAGCACTTTGGCTTGGGCTGCCCAAAACACTTACCCCCACAGAGAAGTCTTTATCCTATGTACAGCGGAACTGTGTGGATTCCCCACAGGAACCTAGCCTTCCCTCCTCCCCCACCTCCCACCCCAATTATCACCACCCCACATGAGAGTTGTTAGTTATGCTGTTGGGAGTGTAGTCCCTCCTTAGAATTTACACTAATATTGGGTTTTTTTCCCTCTTAAAAATTTTAACAACAAGAGTTCTGAGGATTCCACGTTGTTACGTATTAGGAAAACTAAGGTATAGAATGGTTGGGAAACTTGCCAAAATCGATAGAATGAGGACTGAAACTCAGGAACCTAAGCTATAAATCATATCTCTATCTGCTAATTGGAATGATGGCAAAGCCAAATCAGGCCGAGTCTGGAGCCTGCAAGGCTCTCACCCCTCATTCCCTAGCCCCAAGCCTGAGCTGGCTTCCCTGGTGATATGCAGGCACTCACTTAGAACAAGAAGGCTTAATTTAGGTGGCTTGGGGAGCAACCAGCAGGTGCCCTCCTTCCAAGAGGTAAAAAGCAGTAGCTTCTAGGGAGCCAACCTCTCCAGGTAGGAGGCTGTAGGAGTTAGTAGTTTCAAGGGCTAAAGAAGAGGGGATGCGCAAATGGTACTCATGGGTACTGAGTATTGGGAACGGAATGAGCCTTCTCAGTAGACCCAGAGTTAGAAGTTGGAAAAGCAGGGGGGAGTGGGGAGGGGATGGAAATCATAGCGCCAGAAGTAACTGTGGCTCTCCATTACTAAGAGCCCAGGCTGGATGGACAAGTGTGATTCCCTGAAGGAACCCAAAACATTAATGTGGCCAGAGTAGTTGGAGTGCTGTTACTGCAGGGTCCCAGGGAGACAAGGAGTTCTTTGCTAGAGAGCCCTGGAGCAAGAGGCCACTTAAGAATATTTTCCCAGGCAAAGGCTCTCCTTATCTAGAGCATCTGGCTGAAACACATGAAGTGATTTCTGACTGTCCATAGCCTCAGCCTCCTAGTTGCTCCAAGGCCTTCTGGGTTCTTCCCAAGTTTCTAAACACTAAAGAGCTTCATGTGGGAGGCCAAATGCCCCTAAGTTTAGAGTTCCTATGCAGAAATTCCTGAGGAGAAGTGGGGAAAAGGAGGTAAGAAAGGGAAGGGAGGTTCCTGAGGGGCGGGGTGGGGTGGGGTGGTGGTGGTGATGGTGGTCCTGCGGTGGGTTTGGGGGGAGGCCCTGCGGATACAAAAGGTTGGTGCAACTAGCATAGAGCAGCCAGTAGAAATAAGCTGCTCTAGGGGTTCAAGAAGCTGCCAGTTTCAGCTCCCTGGGCCCCTGGGAAAAAACTTATCTCTAGCAGAATATCAGCAGCAAGGGAGGAAGGAAAAACAGAGCTTCTAGTACCCAAGGCACTCAAAAGCTGATGGAGCTTCAAGGGGAGATTCACCATTCTTCACCCAAGGGCCACCTGTCAATCAGGCAACAAATATTGATTACGTACTGGGAGCTTGGCACTCTGAGGGGGCCACTACAGGAGGGCTACCTACCTGGACAACATGTCCTGGAATTTACAACTGATAATACAAATGACTTGAAATGATAAACAACATGATATAGATTTGGGGAAAACTTGTGTGGAACAGATGAAAAATACTGAACAAGAAATCTGGCTGCAGAAGTCAAGCAACCACTTTAGGAAAGCAAGAGGACTGAAGGTTGATCTTGACAAGCTAGTAGAATTGAGAGAGGGGAGCTCCCTCTCCGGACAAGGAGGGAGGGAGAGATGGGCCTGGTGTATTTGAGGCACAGGGAGAAGCCTGGCCCGAATGTAGTTGAGGGTGTGTGTCAAGGAATGAGGGGAAATCAGAAAAAAAAATAAATAAAAAGAATCTGCAAATCCTGTAGAGTGCCAGGGCCCAAATGCCCTGTGTGGAGTGGAACACCAGCCAGGCTGAGGTTCCAGCCCCTCAGCCTATTCAGAGGACCGACTCAGGACAGGGTGGGTCTGTCCTGGGCTGCTGTTGTGCCAATGTCCTGTAAACTCCACCCAAGCTTGCACTCGAGGAAAGGGGTGGAGCTGTGGAATGCTCTTTCCCACTGGAGCCTAGTTCTTGATGAACTCAGAGTGCATCTTCCCAATGCTCACAAGCCCCAGGCAGCCCCAAGAGACTTGGGTCGGGTAGAGGGCAGTGAGCTTTTCAGGGGGGAAGGGGGTGCAGTGCCCTGTGAATAGGTCGAAGCTCTGGTTGTCTCCCCGACCTCTGTGCAGAGAGGTCTGGCCAAGCAGCTTGTCTTCAGGTGGGAATTGTATGTGGTCTCCTCCCCTGCCACCACCCCCCACCCCTACTGTTGCCTGTTTTCCCCTCGAATTTGACTAGCTTTGCATCTCCAGGATCGCCCCCCACCCCAGGCTGCACCCCAGTGTCCTTTTTGACTGGACTGGCAACCACTGACCTTCCTTTCTTGTTGCCTCTGCCCCCTCCAGAATTCAATCCGCCACAACCTATCCCTGCATAGCAAGTTCATCAAGGTTCACAACGAAGCTACTGGCAAGAGCTCCTGGTGGATGCTGAATCCGGAGGGAGGCAAGAGCGGCAAGGCACCCCGCCGCCGGGCAGCCTCCATGGATAGCAGCAGCAGGCTGCTCCGCGGCCGCAGCAAAACCCCCAAGAAGAAACCAGCTGTGCTGCCGGCTCCACGTGAAGGTGCCACTCCAAGGAGCCCTGCTGGCCACTTTGCCAAGTGGTCAGGCAGCCCTTGCTCTCGAAACCGAGAGGAAGCCGATACGTGGAGCACCTTACGTCCACGAAGCAGTTCGAATGCCAGCACTGTCAGCACCCGGCCCTCCCCCAGGGAGCCGGAGCCTGAGGTGCTGGCAGAAGAGGAAATGCCGGCCTCAGCCAGTGGCTATGCAGGGGGTGTCCCTCCCACCCTGAAAGAAGATCTGGAGCTGTTAGATGGGCTCAATCTCACATCTCCCCACTCGCTGCTGTCTCGGAGCAGCCTCTCTGGCTTCTCTTTGCAGCATCCTGGGGTTCCGGGCCCCTTACACACCTACAGCACCTCTCTCTTCAGCCCAGCAGAGGGGCCCCTGTCAGCAGGAGAAGGGTGCTTCTCAAGCTCCCAGTCTTTGGAGGCTCTGCTCACCTCTGATACGCCACCACCTCCTGCCGATGTCCTCATGACCCAGGTAGATCCCATTCTGTCCCAGGCTCCAACACTTCTGCTGCTGGGGGGGATACCTTCCTCCAGTAAGCTAGGCACGGGGGGTGGCCTGTGTATAACATCATCAATGACCTCATGGATGGGGATGAAGGGCTGGACTTCAACTTTGAGCCAGGTATGGCCCACCTTAATCATGGCAGCATCTCACAACCTATTCCTGCTCCTAGGTGTCCAGCTAGTCCTGTGATCTAGCAAGGGGGAGATTGAGAACAAGGGGTAGCTGGAGGTCCCAGGGAATTAGAGGGAGGACGTCCCATCAGAGTGGCATAGTTTCCAGATGGGACCTCCAAGGCCCCTCAGCAGCGCTCACCGCTACACGGAAGCACGGGAGCGGTGGGGGAGGGGCTCTCTGTTTTTCTTAATGTGGTTCTTGCTGATGGAAAGTTGTCATGCCCCTAGATGAGCCTCTGACCTTGTCCTCCATTTTTTCTTCCCACAGATCCCTGAGCCATGGCCGGAAGCTTCATTCCCTGCTTCAGAGACAGAACCAGGCGTGCCCATATCCACTCTTTACCCTTGACCCCTCCCAGGGAATTTGGGACCCTGCTTTAGAGCTAGAGTAGGGTCTGCTCACCTGGGTACTGAGAAAATTATAAAGATATAGCTGGGGGGTGGGGGGAGGGAGAGGGGAGGGGAAGGGGAGAGGGGTTTATTCTCACTGTGCCATTTAGGGAGCCATCCTCAGCTCCCCCTCCACGCATTCCCACCCCATAGATTTTGTAGCATGGGCGGGCAATACTGTTGGAAATGTGACCAGTCATGTGTGTGGTGGCAGGCAGGGGGAGGGGCAGAACAGGGAAGGGGGAGCTGGGGAGCTTGGCTGAGGGTCTGGGAAATGAGCAGGGATGGAGGAGAATGTAGATCAGGTTTACTAGCACCTGCTAGAGAAGGCCATCTGGGGCTCATTCTCCACCCTAGCCCCCAAAGCAGTCCCTCCCCCAGTCCTCTTTGCATTGTCCCCTCCCCCCGCCCCTGCTGTGGGTTCCCATCATTTCCTGTGTCAGCGCCTGGCCTACCCAGATTGTTTCGTGTGCTAGATTGGAGTGGGGAAGTGTGTCAAATCAATAAATGAATTAATTCAATAAATGCCTATAACCAGCTCTGGTTTCTGCTGCCTCTCTGTTCCCCTGCAGATAACGAAGGAGGGGGGATAGGGACTGCCCAGAGGCAGACTGGTGGGGGGCAGGGGAATTTCAGCTGGGGACTTGGTGCAGTATGGTGGGGGAGGGAAGATGCCCATCCCATCACCTAACCCCAGCAGGAGTAGGCAGGCTGTGATAGGCCTCCCAAGGGGAGGTCGTCTGATTGGGAAAGACCCCACCCCCTATTCTGTCCCTCAAAGGCTTATTGTACTACACTTCGCTGTCTTTCCTCACCCCCCACCCATGTGCTTGCCCCTGCCCTCTCCTGCTCCTACAGACCCTGAGAGCCTCCACAATGCCTGGGGCAGATTTAAGCCTTGGTGTCGATATTGGGAGAAGTCTTTCTTGAAAAAAGGAACCTCACGTTAAATGCCAGTGATTTCATTGCAGCTCTCACTTGGTCACTTTATTTTGTTAGCGATGTTTATCCCTCCTAATGACAAAGTCCACTCTGGTCTTCAAGAACAGAGGACTTCGAGTGGTTCCCTCTTCATCTGATCGTCCTGATGATTTGGACTGGAAGAAGAAAGGGTCAGTAAGTAAAAAGGCCCCTGCAGAGAAGTTTTTCTACAAAACTAGGGCCAAAGGCAGAACCAAAGAGGTGAGAGGCAGGTCTTGGGGACAAATGTTGGATTTGGAAAGGAAATTCATCCCAGAGAACCAGGGCAGAGGACCCTTCGGTAGACAGGTGGGGAAAGGAGGCTGCTGGGACAGACCATGTTTGGTAAGGCTTACTGGGAGGGTCATGGAGGATTCAATTGGAATGACTTTCTTGACTTCTTGGATTCTAAGCATTTTCATTTGACTCCTCTCCATGACATCACATTGTGTACGCAAGGCATCTAGGAACCAGGGAAAGTCACCCCCCCACACACACACACCTCTGAGGACTAGAGACCTTCCCTTCCCATCCTGCCCCTTCCACCATTCACAGGATCACTTGGAGTAACCAGGCCTAAAGCTAGGCTGAGGAGTAACCCGAAGATGCCTAAGCTTTACTCTTTTCAGTGGGAATCAGGACACCAAGATTCCAAAAGCAAAAGATGAAGGGAAAGATGGGAATGAGGTGGTGGGGATAGGGAGATGTACTGAGAAGATGGCTGAGAAATGGCGAGGAGGGGTGAGTGAGACATGCACACTCCACCTGGTTTGAGCCAAACACCACTCTTGAAGTGGACCTAGACTCTAGATCCTGTGATCCTACCTGACAGACTTCACCAGCCCCAGCCTATATTCTCAATCACCCAGCTGAGCCCAGTACCCTCCACGTTCCTCCTTCCTCCATCATGCTGCTTACCAACAAGCTCAGGTTCTGGGTTCTCCAGGAGGGGCACAAATGCTTTGTAGGCATTCTCATATCTAGTTCCTGTGAATACAGTAATGCAATACCCCCAGCCCCATCACCCAGCGTCTCCCTTCCAAAGCCCAAAATTTCAGGACCATAATACTCAATACTACCTTGGGCTGGTATAACTTGTTTCCTCCCCTCAGGTCCATCCCTCAGCCAGGTCGGGGTGGGGGTTGGGGGCACAGAATGTGCCAGCTTAACCACTGTCACAGAGGCAATGCTCTTTCTTAGGCTTGACTAGAGACAGTCAATTTGGATCTGGTTGAGGGGGCCCTATTTGAAGGATCAGATTCACGGTCCAGCTTTGGGGCCTTGTTCTATCTCTGGGGAATGCTCCCAAGTCTCTACCTGGTGTCCCACACTCCACATTACAAATGTAGTAGGTGTTTCGAGCTGTAAGGAATTTGTTGGCATAGTCTCCAGGAGGCTTCATCAGAAAAAAACAACTTCATTGTCCCCGTTTCATCACATATATCAATGATGTCTGGAGGGAGGCCACAGGGTAATCAAGGCAGCAAAGGAAGGGGAGCGGGAGCGAAAGGGGCCAGTGATCCTATCCAGAACAGGCTAAGAAAGCTGCAGGGATTCAAGTAGCTCTCTTCTTGCCAGCAGGAGAACTCGGGGGCTCGAGATGACCCTACTACTTCAGACCCTTGGCCATGAGTCCCCTCCCCACACTCCTCACCTGTTTTAGGCAACCCCACTTTACGGCAGGCATAATCTAGCAGCACCAGGACAGAACAGTCAGTATTGGCCAGAAACTGCTGATTATCTGAGAAGAGACAGTATGGGGCATGTGGCCCTTCCCCAGTTATACCATCCCTGTGCCCTCCACTGCCCCTCCAACACCCTCAACCCTACACATAGACTCCAGCTCTATGATACCCCTCACCTCCATGTTTGATAAAGATGAACATGCTCTCAAGATCTTCTCACTCTTCAAAGAGAGTCTTGATACGTCATGGCAGAAGGAGGGTGTCCTAGAGGCCTTGGGGAGCCAAGTGGGCCCATAAGATCAGGGGGCTGGAGAGGCAGATGGATTATATTGACTGAGGAGGCCCAGACTGGCCAGACAGGAGAGAGCTATGGGCAGTTGTGGATAACCAACATCCTTAGTGGTGGGGCCTGAGGCTGCAGCTGAGGGATTATGAGGTCAGAAGTGCTATGTGTGGCAGAAGGTGGAGGAAAGCTAAGGGGAGAAGAACCTGGGTGGGGTCTATAAAAATGTGTTGAAAATGGGGGCAATGACAATAACCAAAGAAAATCAGGGCAGCATGGTAAATCTTACTCTAAACTGGCCCCCGGAAAGAGTGTAGGATACTTAGAGTGAAGTTTGTTTCTGGAGCAGCACTCTTTCCTAGGGAATTTGTAGAGCCATTGCCACTGTGGCCGGAGCCCATGGCTCCTGTTTCGTGCCCTCAGTACTGTGCCTCCCACCCTCATTGTATCCCACATTTCCCTTGCTCCCCACCCCAACAATAGACATCCTTGATGATTATCAACAGAAATTTTATTTCTCATTAGTTTCTGGAACAATTGAAGAGTAGATGGAAAGGGGGAGGGAGGGACGGCAGAAGCAATACTGTGAGGAGGAAGGGCTGGACGGGGGAGATGAGAAACACGGATGGGGCCAAGGGGCAATTCTCAAGTAGGAGATATTGAATGAAGGGGCAGTGATGGGGGAACAAAATTCAAAATCAGCCACAGGTGACAAGGTGAACATTGGACCCAGGTTGGTTGGACAAGGGCAAGTTAGCACAGTTTAGGGCTCCAGGACCCTGGGTTCTTGTCAGGGCCTCAGGGCTCAGGTTTCAGGGTATAACATGGAGGAGCCCAGTAGGGGCTGTGCTGGCTGCGGGGAGAGCCCCCAGGCCCTTCCCCTCCTTTGGGGGGAATCTCACTGACGTGGCAGAGCCGTTCACTGTAGTCTGGCTGCAGACTCTCTGCCAATCCCTTAGATACACCACTCCAGGCCTAAAGACAAATATCACCATGTCAGGGGTCTGTGCCAAGGGAACTCTCCTGATCTGCAACCACTGTGATTACAGAAGGGACACACACACTCCTGGCCCCCCAATACCACTGTTTCCCTCTGCCTCAACCACTCTAGGATCAGTTCTTCTGGGTGTCTCTCTGTGTCTAGCCCATCCCCCAAATGGTCAGCCACATCCTGACTGTTAGTGCAGGCCCCTCTCCCCTCCCCTCCTTCCCCCATGCTCTGTCTAGCTGGCAGGCAGTTGGTGGCAGTTGACACACTGAAGTCTGCGTATGACAGTGTTCTCACCGAGAAGTTTCCATGGTATTCAGTAACCAGATCCTCTAGGTTCTTGAGGGTAGGAATTCGGGGCATTGTCCTGAGCAGGGAGAAAAAGAGAGTAGGAGCACATCAGTCACGCTCTTTTATTACCCTTCTCCCCCTTTTCCCACATGGAATGAAATGATTCTGTGTTGCCTGTGCCTGCATCTTCCTTTCATCCTCATGCCCTCTTGGGTGATCCTCTTGGGTGATTCCTTACTGTCCCACCCTCTACTTTTGGAGACCCTGTAATAACCCTTCTCTACTATTATTCCCAGCCCTCTCCCACCTCATTTTCCTGGGATTCGGAATTCTCACCGTTCCAACCAGCAGTACACACAGATGAGGATCACAATCAATCCCATGGAGCCAAGAGGGATCAGCACAGCTTCCAATGCAAACAACGAAAGATTTTCTGGATTCTCAAGATTTTCTGTCAGAAAGAGGAAAGGAAAAGAGACCTAACATTTGTAGTACCCCTACTACGTGCCAACATTTACAGCACCAACTTGGTGCCAGACACTGTGCTAAACACTATCTGTGTATTCAATCCTCACAACTCCTGAGGGGCCAGGGAGCAATTATTATGTCCATTTTACAGACAAAGAAACAGAATCAAAGAGGTGAGTGATATGCCCAAGGTCAAAGAGGTAGGAAGTGGCAGAGGCAGGTTTAAACCCTAGATTTGCCTGGTTCCAAAAGCCATCTTTACCATGCAGGCTTTCTGGGAATGCTGCAGGGAAATCTTACACCTTCTGTATCTCCTTTGAATACCCCCTCAGCCTCCTTCTCAACCCACTCCCCCTACTCTAACAACACACTGATCCAACACTACACAGAAAAATCCTGCTTCCTGGGAGTTGGAGTTGAACAGTGAGAGGAGATGGGCCACCAAGTTTGGGGTCTTAGTGGTAGGGAGGCAGGGCAAAAGACAATGGTGCTAGAAAGGTTGGGGTACTCAGCTCATGGGTCAGGGTGATGTGTTAGGTCCATTTTACCTTTTGAAGTATTGCTGCCCCAGTGAATTGGGTAGCTCCAGTCACTCCAGTGCTGAGCGCTTCCGCAAAGTGGGTTATAACGGCTCCGAACACGGAACGTGTAGAGTTTCTGTGGATCCACGCTAGGCAGAGAGAAGCTATGTCTGTGGTCCACAGATTGTTCCTTGAGGAGAAAGAGAGTGAGGGAAAGACGGGTGTGTATAGAAGAAGGGAGAAGGAAAACTGCTGCCCCCATTCCCATCTCATGTCATCTTCTGGTTCTTCTCAGTTTCTCCCTCTCTTGACTATTCAAGTCACACTGCTACCTTCACTGACCAGAATTGAATGCTTTTGTTTACTTGCCTTTCTGATATTGGGAAGAGTATGGGTAGGGAAACCTTAAGGAAAACTCAAAGATGAGGAGAGAGAAAGGAGTCAGAGGAGGAGGGTGGAAGGTGGGCAGGGGAACTGAGAGGCAGAGAGCAGGAGCTGGGGACCAGCATTCCTATTGGCTGATTGAATCCTTTATCCCTACTTGCTCGGCCTGGGCTGCTATCCCCATTCACTCACCGTCCAGCTTCGGTCCCGGTCACTCCGGTACTGCACCAGGTGCTCCAAACAGTGGTCCAAGTATCTGTTGCTCCAGCTCAGTTCTAGCTGGAATTCACTCAAGTTGCGAAGCGTCAGGTTCTCCGGAGCCCAGGGGATCACTGGAGATATGTGTGTGTGTGTGGTCATTCCCCTGGCCCAGATAAGTCAGGATCCTGAAGGTAGTGCCCCTGAGCCCTCCTCCCTTCCCCATTCCAAACCCCACCTCCTCTTTTCTGCCACATACACTTATGGTGAAAGAACACCACTTTAAATACTCTACAATACCCTACAATATCCTTTGACCTTCATTTCCAACTTACCCAGATCCTGCAGTTTTAGCATCTGTTTGTGCTGTCTCCTGTGTTTCCGTGGATCCTGGAGCTGGACAACAAATGTTTCGTAGAGACGGATCTCCTTTTTTCCAAACCAACAGCCAGAAGTGATTTCTTCATGGAATAGATAGTGGCCACACTCCTGGAGTTTATCATCACCATTGTTCCTGTACCTAGAGAAGGTTTTCAATGGAGGATAACAATGAGGTAAACTTGGGTACTCCAGATTTCCACAGCCCAGCCTCGGCTCCTCTAAACTGATTTATGACTTACCCCACGAGAAAATAGTGAAGAGCTTAGGGTGCTGGCTACTCTCTTTCTTGGTCCCCACACAGTCTTTTCACATCTAGTCTTTCACATCACCTCCTCCTCCTCCCCCACCTCCCCCCGTTGCCTCCTCTCCCCTTCTCATACCCATAATGCAGAGTCAGGTTGTTGGGCTGGGGCTCAGAGCTGCTGTTCCAAGTGCAGTTCATATACTCCACATTGAACACAAAACACTGAACCATTGGGAGGGGCAGAGTGGAAACATCGAGGGTCCCAGCGGGTGTCGAAGTCAGGAAGAAGTCTAGGTTGGAAAGAAAATGAAGTGGGGGAGGGGAAGAGAAGACAAGATGGTCAGAAGCAGAAGCAGAGTGAGGCAAGGAACTCTTCCCTTGCCCTCCCTACAGTACTCTTAAATTCTGCCCGCATCCTTCTAATGCCCAGTAGCAGGTTTCAGGATTCTGTGCGACCCCTTCCCACAGCTTCCCTTTTCACCAACCTCCTCCAGTCCCAGGTTTCCCACCAATGTCTTCATTCCCACTGGGCGTGAGGAACTTTGGGTTCAGCCCCACCCCCAGCAGAGGCAGCTGGAGAAATAAGAGGGATCTGAGTGGCAACGGTGGCTTCAACATGGCGCTTACTCTTCGTTCCCTGGGTGTTGACTGTGTCAGGAACCTGGGCCCCTTACCCACTACCCCTCCCCACCCACACGTTTCCTTCTGTCATAACTTCCGGTGGAAAGAACCTTAGATACCAGGGCTTTACAGAGGGCGTGGTGAATGTCTGCTATAACACAGGCTAAATCCTCCAGCAGATTAGGTGTTAATCTAATCTGTAGGTATAACACCACCACTGTAATGTGGTGTTAAGTAGAGACTAAAGCTGGGTATCCAATATTGTCACAGACTCAAGAATCCTCAGACTACCTAGATCCTGGGAAGGATCTGTTCACTACCACCACCATTCCCAATCACCTTCTCATCTAAATTGTTTCATCCCATAGAGTGGAGGGTCTGAACCTCCCCTCATCCGATGCTAAGCTTCTTCCTTGACTCAGTTACCCTGAAACTGCTATCAAAGTTCTATCGTCTTGGGCTGGACAGAAAATGCAGTCTTAGCTCCCACGAGCACATCTATAGCTATCTTTCCTCTGACCTAATCCAAATCAGAATATCCATCCTTAGATGTTTCCAGAGCTGGGTCCCCGTGGAGACTGGCAAGGAGGTGTGACTTACAAGAAGATTTTGGAAATGAAGAAACAACAACGCTAGCTTCAAACGCCTCATCTTGCCCTGAATCTGCTTCTCTTCCTGTGTCTGTATCTCATTTAATGGTATCATCACCCTCTCAGTCACCCAAACTTGAAACCTCAAAGTCATCTTCAGTTTCTCCACCTCCCTCATCTCGAGAATCCAATCAGCTCTCCTGTCGTGTGTCTCTCAGCCATGTCCTCCTTTCTGTGACCACAGCCACTGTGCTAAATCAGCCTTTTATTCCCTCTAGTCACCATCAGACCCCACTCCAGTACTCTCGCCTGGAAAATCCCATGGACGGAGGAGCCTGGTGGGCTGCAGTCCATGGGGTCGCTAAGAGTCAGACACTCAGACACGACTGAGCGACTTCACTTTCACTTTTCACTTTCATGCACTGGAGAAGGAAATGTCAACCCACTCCAGGATTCTTGCCTGGAGAATCCCAGGGAGGGGGGAGCCTGGTGGGCTTCTGTCTATGGGGTCACACAAAATCGGATACGACTGAAGCGACTTAGCAGCAGCAGCAGCAGTCACCATCAGTACTGCAGGCTCCTCCGTCCATGGGATTTTCCAGGCGAGAGTACTGGAGTGGGGTGCCATTGCCTTCTCCGACCATCAGTACTAGAACCCACTAACTGGCCTCCCTTTCTGAAGGCCCCCTGCTCTCAAATCCGTTCTTCATTCTGTTGCCAGATGTACCTTCCCCCAAACACAGATCTGACTGGAGACTCTATTTACATAAATTGATTATTTAGTAAACATTTATTGAGGCTTTCACATGTGCCATACACTGTGCTTATTTTCTAACCCATGTTAATTTTCCGTGGGTTAAAATTCCTCAGAGTTAGCTCAAATGTTACCTTCTCCAATATGTCTTCACCTCCCAAACCAGAATTAGTCTTCCCATTGATTCAATAGCATTTTGTTATTGTTACTTTTATTTGTTATTTGCTAGTTTTATTATTTTCTATTTATTGTTGACTGACTGAGATCCAATCAGTCCATCCTAAAGGAAATCAGTCCTGAATATTCATTGGAAGGACTTAGGCTGAAGCTGAAACTCCAATACTTTGGCCACCTGATGCGAAGAAGTGACTCATTGGAAAAGATCCTGATGCTGGGAAAGATTGAAGGCAGGAGAAGGGGATGACAGAGGATGAGATGGTGGGATGGCATCACCAACTTGATGGACATGAGTTTGAGCAAGCTCTGGGAGATGGTGATGGACAAGGAAGCCTGGTGTGCTGCAGTCCATAGGGCTGCAAAGAGTTGGACACCACTGAGTGACTGAACTGAACTGATTTACTGTCATCTGTTACTTTTATTACAGCACTCTATCTTTTCTCTAAAAAGCAATACTATTATAGAAAGAATGTCAAGAGTCAAGAAAAGTAGAACATCATTTATATGTGAAATCTTAAAAAATACAATAGAAAATTCCCTGGCAGTCCAGTGGTTAGGGCTCCGGACTTCCTCTGCAGGGGGCACAGGTTTGATCCCTGGTCTGGTCCGGGAACTAAGATCCTGCAAGCTGCTTGGAATGGTCAAAAAAGAAACAAAGAAAAAAAATACAACCAACTAGTGAATGTAACAAAAAAAGAAGCAGATTCATAGATACAGAGAGGAAACTAGGGGTTACCAGTTGAAGGGTCAAAAAAGAAACAAAGAAAAAAAATACAACCAACTAGTGAATGTAACAAAAAAAGAAGCAGATTCATAGATACAGAGAGCAAACTCGGGGTTATCAGTTGGAGGGTCAAAAAAGAAACAAAGAAAAAAAATACAATCAACTAGTGAATGTAACAAAAAAGAAGCAGATTCATAGATACAGAGAGCAAACTAAGGGCTACCAGTTGGGAGAGGGAATGAAGAAAGAAAGAAAGCAAAATCGCTCAGTTGTGTCTGACTCTTTGTGACCCCATGGACTGCAGCCTACCAGGCTCCTCTCTTCATGGGATTTTTCCAGGCAAGAATAGTGGAGTGGGTTGCCATTTCCTTCTCCAGGAGATCTTCCCAACCCAGGGATTGAACCCCAGTCTCCCTCATTGTAGGCAGGCGCTTTACCATCTGAGCCACCAGAGAAGTCCCGGGAGAGGGAAAGGGGAGGGGAAATATAGGGTAAGGGAGTAAGAGACACAAACTTATGTATAAAATGAACTACAAGGATATATTGTACAATATGGGGAATATAGCCAATACTTTATAATAACTATAAATTTTAAAATTGTCAATCACTATATTGTACATCTGTAACTTATATAATTTGTACATCAAATGCAGGTCAACTTAAAAAAGCAGGAAAAAAAGAATAGCAATATGATGATACATTACTTAAAAAGAGAGGGAGAGAGAGTTGAGGAAAAAAATCCTAGTCTCAACTGTTACTCGGTAGACTTATAATACAGGGCAAGTGAACTTCCATTCTGAAAATCAGCTTCCTCAACCACAAAATGGATATAATAATATCCCTAACTCATAGGTTTTTTTTTGGGGGGGGACGGGGGCGGATTAGAGGCAACCTCTGGAAAGCATCTGACACTTGCTTTCTTGATAGAGCAAGGATTTTTAACCTGGAGTTCATAGACACTTAGAGGATATGAGAATAGACTTCAGGAGAGGGCCTAAGAATCTCCCTACAAAGTATCTAATCTCTATCAGTTCAGTTCAGTCCAGTCGCTCAGTCGTGTCCGACTCTTTGCGACCCCATAAACTGCAGCACGCCAGGCTTCCCTGTCCATCACCAATTCCCAGAGTTTACCCAAACTCATGTCCATTGAGTCGGTGATGCCATCCAACCATCTCATCCTCTGTCGTCCCCTTCTCCTCCTGCCCTCAATGTTTCCCAGCATCAGGGTCTTTTCAAATGAGTCAGTTCATTGAATCAGGTGGCCAAAGTATTGGAGTTTCAGCTTCAACATCAGTCCTTCCAATGATTATCCAGGACTGATCTCCTTTAGGATGGACTGGTTGGATCTCCTTGCAGTCCAAGGGACTCTCAAGAGTCTTCTCCAACATCACAGTTCAAAAGCATCAATTCTTCGGTGCTCAGCTTTCTTTATAGTCCAACTCTCACATCCATACATGACTACTGGAAAACCCATAGCCTTGACTAGACGGATCTTTGTTGACAAAGTAATGTCTCTGATTTTTAATATGCTGTCTAGGTTGGTCATAACTTTCCTTCCAAGGAGTAAGCCTCTCTTAATTTCATGGCTTCAATCACCATCTGCAGTGATTTTGGAGCCCCCCAAAATAAAGTCTGTCACTGCTTCCACTGTTTCCCCATCTATTTGCCATGAAGTGATGGGACTGGATGCCATGATCTTAGTTTTCTGAATGTTGAGCTTTAAGCCAACTTTTGCAGTCTCCTCTTTCACTTTCATCAAGAAGCTCTTTAGTTCTTCTTCACTTTTTCCCATAAGGGTGGTGTCATCTGCATATCTGAGGTTATTGATATTTCTCCCGGCAATCTTGATTCCAGCTTGTGCTTCTTCCAGCCCAGCGTTTCTCATGATGTACTCTGCATGTAAGTTAAATAAGCAGAGTGACAATATACAGCCTTGACGTACTCGTTTTCTTAGAAAGTATCTATTTTGTATATCTCTATGAGCATTTTTTCTGGGAAGAAGGGCCATAGCTTCCATCAGCATTTTAAAGGGATTGTGAAACACAAGAGGTTAAGAACCTCAGCGATGGACCATAAACACCTTGAGGGATTAGAGCCGACCTTTCAGCGTTTAACATACGCTTTCTCATGCAAACATAGTTTCTAATCTTCCTAACAGTCCCTTAAAGGAGGTGTTGCTGCCGCTGCCGCTGCCGCTGCCGCTGCCGCTGCCGCTGCTGCTAAGTCGCTTCAGTTGTGTCCGACTCTGTGCGACCCCATAGAAGGCAGCCCACCAGGCTCCGCCGTCCACGGGATTCTCCAGGCAAGAATACTGGAGTGGGTTGCCATTTCCTTCTCCAGTTCATGAAAGGGAAAAGTGAAAGTGAAGTCACTCAGTCGTGTCCGACCCTTAGCGACCCCCATGGACTGTAGCCTACCAGGCTCCTCCGTCCATGGGATTTTCCAGGCAAGAGTACTGGAGTGGGGTGCCATTGCCTTCTCCGAAAGGAGATGTTAGTAGTATACCTATTTTTCAGATGCGGAAACGAAGAAGCGGTTGAAAAAGGCAGAGTTCCTACAGACGATCTAGCCCTTATTCGAGGCCGAGAACTGAGAGACGCTCAGAGAACCCAGTTCCAGTAGGAGCTCATCGCCTCGGCCGCCTCCCACCTCGCAGGTTCGTATCCCCCCAGCGCAGCACACGACTGGCGGACGCTGCAGGAATCTTGACTGAGTGAAATCCACCTCCCGCGGCGGGCGCCGAAAAGCTCCGGGGGCGCGGAGCTCCGCCCCACGCCGGGCTGGGCCCGCCCCCGCTGCTGTCGGTATTGTCAGACGGTTCCCAGCGTCCCTCGGTTTCCCTCGGTAGTTTCCGGCAAAGATCGGAAGTTTCTAACGTGCCCCCCTTGTAGTCTCTCGGCTGCCATCCTCGCCACCGCCGCCCCTCTTTTCGGCTCCCTCTCCCCCTCCCCCCCCGCGGCCGGGCCCGGCTGGCGCCTCTGGCGCTACGGGCTGGGCAAGATGGCGGCCTTCGGGATCTTGAGCTACGAACACCGGCCCCTGAAGCGGCCGCGGCTGGGGCCTCCTGATGTGTACCCTCAAGATCCCAAACAGAAGGAGGTGAGTTCAAAAATTCGGGCTCCCAGGGGGCCAGGGGCCAGCGATCGGCATAGGAGGAAGCACTGATGGCTCGGGGAAGCGGGGGCGGGGCGGCTCTCTGGGAGCGAAAGTCCCGAAAGGGGGAAGAGTAAAGTGGGCTGGTGTGGGAGAGTAGGACCTGGGGGAGGTGGGGGGGGGGTTGCTGGGCTAGAACCGGGAGTGATGTTGGAGCCACGCTGGAGGCGCCCCCTCTGCACACACACACACACCTCAGAAAGTTGTCTGAGGCGGCTGGGTGAACTAAGGCTGCTTGTAAACTCGCAGGGGAAGAGTGCTGTTCAGCGAGCTCTGGGGATTGGGAATCTTAGTACCGTGGGGGTGAGGGTGGGGTCCAAATGAATATAAGCGATTATTTTTAAATAACAATGTGTTATCTACCCCCCAATCCTCTTCCTATTTTTTCCACCCTTGTTCCCGTCTCTTCTGCCCTCTTCCACCACCACCACCACCTCCCCCAAGGAAGAAAAAAGCTAAAATATTGTTTTCCTGCCCCAGGATGAATTAACGGCCTTAAATGTAAAACAAGGTTTCAATAACCAGCCCGCTGTCTCTGGGGATGAACATGGCACCGCCAAGAATGTCAACTTTAATCCTGCCAAGGTGAGACAACCCTGTCAGGCTGAAGGAAAAGGCTGGAAGAATCTGAGAGGGAGCAAAGGCCCTGGGTTGGGAAGACGTAAAGGGATGACCTAAATGGCAGTGTCTTCCTTTGTAACCTAATGCTACCACATTGGCATTTTCCCATCAAAGGCACAGCCACCTTTCTGCCCCTTCTTCCCACCCTGAGGTGTAGTTTTCTTCCCTCAGATCAGTTCCAACTTCAGCAGCATCATTGCAGAGAAGTTACGTTGTAACACCCTCCCTGAGGCTGGTCGAAGGAAGCCCCAAGTGAACCAGAAGGACAACTTCTGGCTGGTGACTGCACGATCCCAGAGTGCCATTAACACTTGGTTTACCGATCTGGCTGGCACCAAGCCACTCACACAACTAGCCAAAAAGGTGAGGTACTGTTTCCTGTTCTTCAGGCCAAAGAGGGGAACGTGAGTACCAAGTACTCTCTGATTCTCAGATTGACATACACGGGTGTCAGCTCACTGGGGTGAGAGAGGTCTCACTGTTTGCAATGTCCATTCAGGTCCCCATTTTCAGTAAGAAGGAAGAAGTGTTTGGGTACTTAGCCAAATACACAGTGCCTGTGATGCGGGCCGCCTGGCTCATTAAGATGACCTGTGCCTACTATGCAGCAATCTCAGAGACCAAGGTTAAGAAGAGACATGTTGACCCATTCACAGGTGAGTAACTCCTAATACCAGGGATCCTACCACTGATCACTTCAAAGAGTGCTAGAGAAACCTTGGAATTACTCTGCTTCCTCATCTATATTCCTTGCTTCTGCTTGTATCTTGCATTCACTCAGTTGGTAAGCATCAAGTGTCTTGAGTATCTGCTGTATGTGTACTGGACTGGGCTATAAAGATAATGACTACCTAATCACTACCCTTAGGATGCTTATAGTCGAGTAGGGATGCTAAGGCCTCTGTACAAATCCAATAATTAAATATAGAAACATAGTGTCAAAAGTGGAGGCAGGGGCTTCCTTGGTGGCTCAGTGGTAAAGAATCCACCTGTGGAGAGGGCAATGGCACCCCGCTCCAGTACTTTTGCCTGGAGAATCCCATGGATGGAGGAGCCTGGTGGGCTGCAGCTCATGGGGTCGCTAAGAGTCAGACACGACTGAGCGACTTCACTTTCACTTTTTCCTTTCATGCACTGGAGAAGGAAATGGCAACCCACTCCAGTATTGTTGCCTGGAGAATCCCAGGGATGGCAGAGCCTGGTGGGCTGCCGTCTATGGGGTCGCACAGAGTCGGACACGACTGAAGCGACTTAGCAGCAGCAGCCAGTGCAGGAGACATGGGTTCGATCCCTAATCTGGAAAGATCCCACATGCCTTGGAGCAACTGAGTCTGTGAGCCATAACTATTGAGCCTGTGCTCTGGAGCCCATGTGCCCCAACTACTGAAGCCTGCACGCCCTAGAGCCTGTGCTCTACAAGAGAAGCCACTGCAATGAGAAGCCTGTACTCTACAACTAGCGACTAGCCCCACTTACCACAACTAGAGAAAAGCTCGCATGCAGCAATGAAGACCCAGAACAGCCAAAAATAAATAAATAATATTATGTAATATGAAAAAAGTGGAGGCAAAAGGTTCTTTGAGAATTCAGTGAACAGAAAGGTTATTTTCTTTGGGGGATACCTGGAAAGGCTTTAGGAAGGTGACATTTGTTTGTTTGTTTGTTTGTTTGTTTTGTTTTAATTTATTTTGTTGAAGTATAGTTGATTTATACTGTTGTGTTAGTTTCTAGTGTACACCAAAGTGATTCAGTTATACATATGTGTGTGTGTTTATCTATATTCGTTTTTGCATTCTTTTCCGTTATATCTTATTATAGAATATTGAATGTAGTTTCCTGTGCTATACAGTATGACCTTGTTGTTGAAGGTGGCATTTGACCAGAGCCTATACGGGGATGAATAGGATTTAGAAACATGGTGACTGGGAGTGGGGGTGGGGGACAGAGGGTGTTCTAAGCAGAGGGACATGGTAAAATAGCCATCTTCCCATCTTTTTTCTAGAATGGACTCAGATCATCACCAAGTGCTTATGGGAGCAGCTTCAAAAGATGGCTGAATACTACCGGCCAGGGCCTGCTGGAAGTGGGGGCTGTGGCTCCAGTATAGGGCCCTTGCCCCATGATGTTGAGATGGCAATCAGGCAGTGGGACTACAACGAGAAGCTGGCCATGTTCATGTTTCAGGTAGAAAGGAGGGTGTGTCGTGTGTGGCATGGAAATGAGCCTGACCTCATACTCTGCCAACATGGAGCAGAGTCCACCTGCCACCTTGCCCCACTCGTGGTTTTCCTCATCATTTCATTTACTTTCTCTGCCTCATCTCTAATAGTCCCTGTTCAAAACTCATCCTGTTCCCACCCCTGGTATCCATAGGATGGAATGCTGGACAGACATGAGTTCCTGACCTGGGTACTTGAGTGTTTTGAGAAAATCCGCCCTGGAGAGGATGAATTGCTTAAACTGCTGCTGCCCCTGCTGCTTCGAGTAAGGCCTAGGATTTGGGCGGGGGCAGGGGGGTCTCAGGAGAATTTGAGGAGATATAAGGCACAAGAGCTGTATGTCTTGGAGAGAACTGGGGGGGGGTTTGATCATCATGTCTTCACAGTACTCTGGGGAATTTGTTCAGTCTGCGTACCTCTCCCGCCGCCTTGCCTACTTCTGTACACGAAGACTGGCCCTGCAGCTGGATGGTGTGAGCAGTCACTCATCTCATGTGATGTCCGCTCAATCGACAAGCACACTGCCCACCACCCCTGCTCCTCAGCCCCCAACTAGTAGCACACCCTCTACACCCTTTAGTGACCTGCTTATGTGCCCTCAGCACCGGCCCCTAGTTTTTGGCCTCAGCTGTATCCTTCAGGTAGGTACTGGATGGTCCCGTGAAAGTATTAATATTAAGAGGCATCTTGAGAAGAGTCAGGTGCTTGTCCTGGAAAATGGGAGTGATTCTAACTTGGGGGAAAAAGTAGGCACTGAGGATTTACTTGGAAATTGTTGGCTTTTCATTCATGGGGTATTAGTTCCTTTTCAGTTAATACCCATCCAGGCCTAAATAGCAGACCTAAAGCCTTCAGGAGGGTAGATGAGGAGAGGGACTCAGAGATGGAGTGGTGCCACCCCAGGGACTCAGAATGACTTTGGATCAGAAGCCAAAGAGTGAGGTCTTATAGTGGGCTTCTAGACAGGTAGCCATGGGAACCAAGTTTGACTTAGCTGTTTCTGTCTGGCAGACCATCCTCCTGTGTTGTCCTAGTGCCCTGGTTTGGCACTATTCACTGACTGATAGCCGAATCAAGACTGGCTCACCACTTGACCACCTGCCTATTGCCCCCTCCAACCTGCCCATGCCAGAGGGCAACAGTGCCTTCACTCAGCAGGTAAGTCTGACCAATAGCCTGGTACCCCCAGGGGACTAGAATGTGAGAGAAGTTACTCGTTCAGAAATAGTGACCTAGCGCCTGCTATTGTTCTTCTAGCCTGGAGCCCTGGCCCATTTTTTATGCCTTACTACATCCTTAAGGAAATGGCAACCCACTCCAGTGTTCTTGCCTGGAGAATCCCAGGGACGGGGGAGCCTGGTGGGCTGCCGTCTGTGTCGCACAGAGTCGGACACGACTGAAGTGACTTAGCAGCACATCCTTAAAGCCCTCCTTTTTGCAGGTCCGTGCAAAGTTGCGGGAGATCGAGCAACAGATCAAGGAGCGAGGACAGGCCGTTGAGGTTCGCTGGTCTTTTGATAAGTGCCAGGAAGCTACTGCAGGTGGGTGCCAGGAGACAGACAGTAAGAAGAATGTTTGAGGAAAGGATCAGGATGGTAAGGACATACAGATCTGAGAGTTGGCGTAGACCAGGCCTCTAGTTAAGTCCCCTTTACCACTTTTCCTCCTTAGGCTTCACCATTGGCCGAGTACTCCATACTTTGGAAGTGTTGGACAGCCATAGTTTTGAACGGTCTGACTTCAGCAACTCTCTCGATTCCCTCTGTAATCGAATCTTTGGATTGGGGCCTAGCAAGGATGGGCATGAGGTAATAAGCAAGAAGGGGAAGAGAAGTGAAAAACAGCAAAAGCAACAGTATATATGAGGGGAAAGTGTGGTGAGGCATTGAAGCCAGAGGATGTCTGAAGAGACAACCCGTCTTACTGAGCCTAGGGTATTTTAAGATGGAGTCTAGTTGCTGGGAAATTAGAACTTGGTTCTTTGTCCTCAACTCTACCTTGCTTACCCTGTCTTCCTTTGGTCTCCAGATCTCCTCAGATGATGATGCTGTGGTATCATTACTGTGTGAATGGGCTGTCAGCTGCAAGCGTTCTGGTCGGCATCGTGCGATGGTGGTAGCCAAGCTGCTGGAGAAGAGACAGGCAGAGATTGAGGCTGAGGTTAGGGGCAGCCCATAGGGCAGTGGCAGTTGGGATCAAAGCCAGATTGAGCTCGTAGTGGGACCAAAGTTGAAATTGTGAGAGTGAAGAAGTGGTAGAAAATGTACAGGGAAAGTTGAGGACATAAGGCAAAAGTAGAAAGGACTGGAACCATGTCAGAGTTAAGAGAAACGACCAAGGTGCAACTGGGAGATGGTAAAGAAAATGGGAGTCGGGAGGGGAGTGGAAGTAAAAACCTTGGGGATGGAAGCAAAACAGTCAGTAGTTAAAGGATTGCACATGGGCAAGTGAAGAAATAGTGGAAACCCAATCTTACAGTCTGTTCTTTCATCTTACAGCGATGTGGAGAATCGGAAGCTGCAGATGAGAAGGGTTCCATTGCCTCTGGCTCCCTTTCTGCTCCCAGTGCTCCCATTTTCCAAGATGTCCTCTTACAGTTTCTGGATACACAGGCTCCCATGCTGAGTATGGACCTGCCACTCTCTGGTTCCCTCTACCTAGACTCAGCCATCCCTGTCATCAGAAAGCATAGTGAAGAGCCTTCTGGGATATATTTCAGTCTTGAGCTCTAAGCATAATGACTTTTGGACATAATTCTAGTCTTTGATCATCTTACAGTTCAACAGGGTAGAAAAATAAAAACAAGAATAAGAATGAGAGCATGCTGTTGGTGCATTTTCACATATAAATAGCAGAGATGCTGTATTCCTTTAGGAGATGGTGTGTGGGGCAGAAGGTGGGGTAGGTTAACCAACCACACTTCATTCCTCAATAGTTTTGGATTTGTTGGGTTTTTTTTTTGAGTCATTCCTATTCTTGTCTGCTTCAGATACCTAGGAGCACCTGCCTTCAGTGTATCTCTTTCTTTCTGCCTGTCTCTTTTGTGCTCCTCTAACTCATCTTTTCTCCTTCCCTCTTTCCAGCGGACCCCCGAAGTGAGAGTGAGCGAGTGGAATTCTTTAACTTGGTACTGCTGTTCTGTGAACTGATTCGACATGATGTTTTCTCCCACAACATGTACACTTGCACCCTCATCTCCCGAGGCGACCTTGCCTTCGGAGCCCCTGGTCCCCGGCCTCCCTCTCCCTTTGATGACCCGGCTGATGACCCAGAGCGCAAGGAGGCTGAGGGCAGCAGCAGCAGCAAGCTGGAGGTGAGTGAGCTTTTCTTTGTCCTAGATTGTTTCTTCTTGACAGCCCCATCTTCCTGGCTCCTGGAGTCCTCTGAGAATCCTTTGCCAAGTAAGGAGGGTAGGATTTGCTTAGTGCTTTGCAGTTTAGGAAGTACTCTCAAGTTTTTTTGTTTTTCATTTGATTCTCACAACAGACCTGTGAGGTATTGTTTTTCTTTTTTGTGGGGGGAGCTGTGTCACACAGCTTGCGGGATCCTAGTTGCCCAACCAGGAACCACAGCAGTAAATGTCCCGAGTCTTTGCCATTGGACCACCAGGGAATTCCCCCCCATGAGGTATCCTTATCCTCATTTTAAAGCTGAGAGAAACCAAGGCCTGCAGAGGTTAAGGGACCAGTCAAGGCTTGGATCTGGAACCAGTGCTTTTCCCAGTATGGGCTCCTCTCTTCGACTCCAATCAACCTTTCGAGATGGTGGGGAGCAGCTCTTCAGGGCTAAAGCAGCTTTGCTTCTGTTCTCTGCACTCAGGATCCAGGGCTCTCAGAGTCTATGGACATTGACCCTAGCTCCAGTGTGCTCTTTGAGGACATGGAGAAGCCTGATTTCTCAGTAAGTTACATACTGGTGTGGAAGCATCCAGCTCCTTAGGTCCTTCCGTTACACCACTTTGGGGAGTTTCTTTATGCGCCCCCCTCAATCCCTTTGTCTTCCTCTAAACGTTCTGCCCTTTCACCTTTCTCTTAGTTGTTCTCCCCCACTATGCCCTGTGAGGGGAAGGGCAGTCCATCCCCTGAGAAACCAGATGTTGAGAAGGAGGTGAAGCCCCCACCCAAGGAGAAGCTAGAAGGAACCCTTGGGGTTCTTTATGACCAGCCGCGGCATGTGCAGTATGCCACACACTTTCCCATCCCCCAGGTACCGTTCGCCAGCACCTTCCGACCTTCTGTTGTGAGCCCAGGTTTCTGTCCAAGGAAAGGTTTCTGCCGAGGGGTTGGAGCTGCTCTTGAGGGTGTGATATGCTGGGAAGGGTTGGAGTGCTGGGGTGCTGAGGGGCATGGAGCATGCTTTTGAGAGGAGGGAGAGTGATCCCTGCTGGAGTCTGATGGTGCCGCTGGGATGCAGGAGGAGTCATGCAGCCATGAGTGCAACCAGCGGTTGGTCGTACTGTTTGGGGTGGGAAAGCAGCGAGATGATGCCCGCCATGCCATCAAGAAAATTACCAAGGATATCCTGAAGGTTCTGAACCGCAAGGGGACAGCAGAAACTGGTGGGTTTGAGGCACCTGAAATGGATCTCCCCCAAAGAGCGCCTTAGTCAGTCTTCCCTTCCCCAGCATAGGGAACTCCCAGTCATGTCCCGATGTCCTGTCTCTTGGAGTCTCCTGAGAGCTCTAGTCCTTTTGAAACTTCCCCCCTCATTCCCCCCTCTGCAGACCAGCTTGCTCCTATTGTGCCTCTGAATCCTGGAGAACTGGCATTCTTAGGTACCTCACAGTAAGCCCCATACTGCCCGCCTCCCCTCTCCCTTCCCTCCCTCAACCTAGCACTTCCCTGTACGTATTCCTCTAAGGTCCACATAGTCTGTGGTCCTCCAAACCTTTGCTTCACTGTTCCCTTCCCTTCATCCCTCCCCCACCCCTTCCTTGACCCTCCCTTCCCGCTTTCCCTCTTCCTCCCTTCCCTTCCTCCCTCCCTCCCTTCCTTCCCCTTTCCCTCCCCACCACAGCCTTCTCTCCATACCCCCCACCCCCAGTTGCCTGGTTATCTTCCCTGTCCTGACTGGTCCCTTTCAACTGTCCCTTCAGGTGGGGAGGATGGGCAGAAGCGGCGCCGAAACCGACCTGAAGCTTTTCCCACTGCCGAGGATATCTTTGCTAAGTTCCAGCACCTTTCACATTATGACCAACACCAGGTCACAGCTCAGGTGTGGGCCTAAGTCCAGCCCCCTTCCCACATTCTGGCCTCCTTGTCCTGTTTTCCTTCTCACCTTATCTTTTTTTTCCCCCCAGGCAGGCTAAGCCTCTTGTTCTCACCCCCTTTCCCCATCATCCTTTCCTGCTGCCCTGGTTCTTCCCACCTCTCTCCACTCCCATCTCACTCCCACTGTCCTTGTCAGGTTTCCCGGAATGTTCTGGAGCAGATCACGAGCTTTGCCCTTGGCATGTCATACCACTTGCCTCTGGTGCAGCATGTGCAGTTTATCTTCGACCTCATGGAATATTCACTCAGCATCAGTGGCCTCATCGACTTTGCCATTCAGGTGGGGGAGTTGGGGAGATGAGGGAGGAGGGAGTTTGTGCAGTACAGGGTCACAAGGACAAGAGCAGAGGCTCAAGCCAGTGTCCCAGGTTATTTGGAGGGACCAAAAGGCTAGTGTTGGGGAGAGTGGCCTGCCAGCAGGAATAGAGACTCAAGTGCTCCCTGGGGAGACCTGAGAGATGGATTAGAGCACTGGGCACAGACTGTCCTTCCACTGTGGGCCTCATAGGATTGTATCCTGGACACTGGGTAGATCACTGATGTGGCCTGTCATTAATAGAATAAAGGGCAGTGGCATATGCCACTGGGGCCCTTCTAGGCTGAGGCGTCTCTAGCAGGAAGGGGCTCCAGTTTTCTCACAGGAAGGGGAATGGTGTATAACATTTGAGGCCTTTTCTTGTTTCTCAACCTCCACTCACTCTGCTAGCTGCTGAATGAACTGAGTGTAGTCGAGGCCGAATTGCTTCTCAAATCCTCAGATCTGGTGGGCAGCTACACCACTAGCCTGTGCCTGTGCATCGTGGCTGTCCTGCGCCACTATCACGCCTGCCTTATCCTCAACCAGGACCAGATGGCACAGGTCTTTGAGGGGTAAGTGGGGCTTCAGAATAACCAAAACCCACGGGACCCTGGTGAAGGCCATTGGAAATGACCTGCAGAGAACACATAGGGTTCTCGCAATGCAGAAGTGCGTGCCTTCCTGGTAGGAAGGGGAGAGAATATTGAGGAGGGACAAGAATCTTGGCGCCCAGACCCGCCATTGCTCCAGGCACGACCTTGTCCCTTCACGACAGGCTGTGTGGCGTAGTCAAGCATGGGATGAACCGGTCCGATGGTTCCTCTGCAGAACGCTGTATCCTTGCATATCTCTATGATCTGTACACCTCCTGTAGCCATTTAAAGAGCAAATTTGGGGAACTCTTCAGGTAAGAGAGGTGGAAGGTAAGGGGTAGAGAGTGGGACCTCATCCCATCTCCTTCTTGCTCCCGCCCAACTCAGGAGCAGAGCACAGCCTACCACCCTGATGTGTCTGCAGGGTCATTTGGGGACAATGTCCTCTGAGTGTTCTTGGTCCCTGAGAGTGGGCCTCCTTCCTCATCAGCCTTGCTTCCATCCCAAGCTTGCAGTGCCCAGACTCCTCCTCCCTGCTTCCTGGGGCCCCTGTGCCTTACCCTCACTGGGTTCCTTTCCCGCCCAGTTGGTGGACTTTCTCCCATTTCCCCTCTTCTTGCCTTAAGGCCCTTGGTCCCTTATTTTCTCCTTTTTGTTCTTTTCTCCTCTTTCCTGACCATCCCTCTGGCTCACTAGCACTTCCTCAATACTGCTCTCTCCTCTCCCCTACCCCTGCAGTGACTTCTGCTCCAAGGTGAAGAACACCATCTACTGCAATGTGGAGCCGTCAGAGTCCAACATGCGCTGGGCACCAGAGTTCATGATCGACACTCTAGAGAACCCCGCCGCTCACACCTTCACCTACACGGGGCTAGGCAAGAGTCTTAGTGAGAACCCTGCTAACCGCTACAGCTTTGTCTGCAATGCCCTTATGCACGTCTGTGTGGGGCACCATGATTCGGATAGGTATGGGGCGTACTGAGTGAGGCATGGGCACCACGCTCCCGCCTGATGTTGGGAGGGATGACTTGCCCGGGAGGTGCCACAACCTTGGTTATAGCCGGGGTGGAAATGAAAAGTTAATGAGTCTGAGGTTTTGCTGGAACAAGGTTTTTGCTGAGGGCATTTGTACTTTTCCCCAGGGTGAATGACATCGCCATCCTGTGTGCAGAGCTGACCGGCTATTGCAAGTCACTGAGTGCAGAGTGGCTGGGAGTGCTTAAGGCCTTGTGCTGCTCCTCTAACAATGGCACTTGTGGTTTCAACGACCTCCTCTGCAATGTAGATGTGAGACTGGGGGTGGGGGCTCACTGGGCAGTCCCCAGGGCAGGAGTCTGCTCCCAGTGACTGTGAGAGCGGAGGGTCAGCTTTTTGCAGAATGGAGGCCCAGCACTCAGAGTAGGGGAACTCTTTCCACACTGAGTCCTGGTGTGTGTCTGCTTTTTTCCTCCAGGTCAGTGACCTGTCTTTTCATGACTCCCTGGCCACTTTTGTTGCCATCCTCATCGCTCGGCAGTGTTTGCTCCTAGAGGATCTGATTCGCTGTGCTGCCATCCCTTCACTCCTTAATGCTGGTAAACTACCAATTCGTGACCCCTAGGAAGTCTAGACCCCCAACGTCAATACACACTCAATGGCCATACTCTCCTTGTTCAGTGTGGGGGCTCCTGGTGGCACCAGAGGCCAGTTCTGTTGTGTGCCTCAGGCTGGGAGGGGACTCTTTCTGACCCTGAACCTACATCCCCAGTCTTTCCTGTTCCTGACCTTTCCAGGTTCTCCCCTCTACACTGTAGAACAGTTGGCTCCCCCACCTCTCCTCCAATGTGTTGTCTCCTTTTGCCTGACCTCAGCCACCCTTTTAGTGCCTCACCACCCACAAACCCACATATAGCCCACCTTCATCCTTTCCCCTCCTCTGTGTCTTCTCTGTAGCTTGCAGTGAACAGGACTCTGAGCCAGGGGCCCGGCTTACCTGTCGCATCCTCCTCCACCTTTTCAAGACACCTCAACTCAATCCTTGCCAATCGGATGGAAGTAAGTGACTCCATCCAAGCCAGCCTGCCAAGGAAAGTGTGGCTACTTTACCCCCACTGTTTCTACTTTGGCTTCCCCTGACTTCAGCTCTCTCCACCAGACAAGCCTACTGTAGGAATCCGCTCCTCCTGTGACCGCCACCTGCTGGCTGCCTCCCAGAACCGCATCGTGGATGGAGCTGTGTTTGCTGTTCTCAAGGCTGTGTTTGTACTTGGTATGGGGGTAGGAAGAGTGGTGCCAAAAGTGTGTATAGGGTGGAGCGCCAGCTAAACTACAAAGGACAGTCTTTCTCTCTCCTAAAATGGTCTCTCTGACCTTTCTGGAGAAGAGGAAGGAGGGAAGTATGTTTCTGTCCCATAGAGCAGGATTTGGGGAGTGCTGCTTCTGTGGCTCTGGGGCAGGTCTCCGCACAGCATTGGGATCTCACTTTGCCCTCCATATCTCCCACCTGTGAACCGCAGGGGATGCGGAACTGAAGGGTTCGGGCTTCACTGTGACAGGAGGAACAGAAGAACTTCCAGAGGAGGAGGGAGGGGGTGGCAGTGGCGGTCGGAGGCAGGGTGGCCGCAACATCTCTGTGGAGACAGCCAGTCTGGATGTCTATGCCAAGTACGTGCTACGCAGCATCTGCCAGCAGGTCAGTCTCACCTTCTCCTGCAGACCTCTTAAATGCTGCTATATAATATAGTCCTGTTTCCTGTCATGATCACACCACCTCCCCGGCATACATCTTGTCCCTCACCAACCCCTTATTCCTAACCCCCTCATTGGTTGCCCCAGTCCCCTGATTCTCGGCTTCCTCAGGAATGGGTAGGAGAACGTTGCCTTAAATCACTCTGTGAGGACAGCAATGACCTGCAAGACCCAGTGTTGAGCAGTGCCCAGGCCCAGCGCCTCATGCAGCTTATCTGCTACCCACATCGGCTGCTGGACAATGAGGATGGGGAAAACCCGCAGCGGCAACGCATTAAGCGTATTCTCCAGGTAGGCCAAGATGACGGGGGTCTTGGAGGAAGTGGTGGGGCCTGAACCTGGGGTGAAATGATGGAAACCTTGAGAGAAAAAGAGAGGGGAAATTAAGTAGGAAGATGAACGAGAATATGGACAAAAGGTGCTGAGAGAAACAGCTCCAGCATGGGCATCAATGAAACTGAGGCTTGAAGAGGTTAAGTAACTTTCCCAAGGTTCAGTAACTCACGCAGCTGGTAAGTTTAGAGTCAGGATAGCAGCCCAGGTCTGCCTGCACCCTTCCTGCCTTGCCACACTGCTGCAGACATTCATGTGACTGAGGGGTGGAAAAATAAAGCTGTTGAGGAAAACCTAAAGGAATGAGGCCTCTTCAGCTGAGAGAAGATAATGCCTCAGAGAGATTAACTAAGACTAGCCCTCGGGTCTGTAAAAGACTTTGAAAACAGGAGCGGGGAGCTTCAACTTCAACATCAAAGATTTAAGTTAAGCATTAAACAGAACTTCCTGATGCTGAGGAATGTGAGGCTCTGGAGCAGGAAACTGGGGAAGATGTGAAATTTTTCCAAAACCACTTTTGAAATAAGATAGATTTTTTTCAGCCATTTTGGGTTGTTTAGGTGTGATCTTTCCTAAAGAGGGGAAGTTGAGGGCCCTTTCAAACCTCCAGGCATATGTGATTCAAGGTTGTGAGAGATCAGGGGCTGGCGTCAGGGTACTAAGTGGCTGGGATGACACAGTGATGACTAGCTTGCTGATGGGGTCTCTGTCACAGAACTTGGACCAGTGGACCATGCGCCAGTCTTCACTGGAACTGCAGCTCATGATCAAGCAGACCCCTAACAATGTGAGTGGTTCCCAGACCCTCTCCCATGCTCACTTCCAACAATATGTGTCAGGGAAGGGGGCTGCCATAGAAGAGCCTAGGTTCTACCTTTGGGTTCTGGAGATAAGAGAGGATGGGAAGATGGCAGATGTGTGGAGCTGATGATAAGGGACATGGGTTGAGAGTGTTGGGGCTCTGAGCTGTGGGGAAGGTTGGCAGCTGTGGTAGTAGAGGCTGTTTCTGTGGCCACAGCTGTAAGGGGGTATGTAAAGGAGAAGACAGTGGGGCACTGGAGAAGTACTACAAGGTGATGGAGAGCATGACACCCAACAGAGTTGTGTCCCTACCCTCCCATCAGCCTCCACGGATGCCTTCCTCTGTCCTCATCTTCCACCTCTCCTACTATGTCTTTGCCTTTGCCACCAGCTAACCTATTTACCTCCCCTGTGCCTTTCATCCTCCTTAGGAAATGAACTCCCTCTTAGAGAATATCGCCAAGGCCACAATTGAGGTTTTCCAACAGTCTGCAGAGACAGGGTCATCTTCTGGAAACACTGCAAGCAACATGCCCAGCAGTAGCAAGACCAAGCCTGTGCTCAGGTTGAGTAGAAGTGTGTTAGGACGCATCCCCTTCTGAGTTTTTTCTTCCAGTAGTGTAAATGATTTCAGCTGCCCGGAGATGTCAGGAATGTCCATCTAGAAAAGAGAGGAGGGATTGTTCCAGCCTTGCCTGGCTCCTCTGTAACCCTGCGCGTGCCATCTCTCCAGCTCCCTAGAACGCTCGGGTGTATGGCTGGTGGCTCCTCTCATTGCCAAACTGCCCACCTCAGTCCAGGGGCATGTGTTAAAGGCTGCTGGGGAAGAATTGGAGAAGGGCCAGCACCTGGACTCCTCTTTCCGCAAAGAACGTGATCGACAAAAGCAGAAGAGGTAAAGCAGCTGTTGTGGGGCTGGGATTGCGGAGTGGAAAGGAGAGGAGGCCCAGGGAGGAAGAGAAGCTGGGGCAAAGAGGTGAGGATCAAAATCAGAAAAAGGTACAATCGGAGGAGAAGAGAGATGGTTGAACAAGAGGCTAGATTTTAAAAGAGTAGAGTTGGGGGCTTGGAGGAATGAGGTTGGAAGTCACCTGACCTGGTCCTATTCTTTTTCTTCTCCTCCTGTCTCTAGCATGTCCCTGTTGAGCCAGCAGCCCTTCTTATCCCTGGTGCTGACATGTCTGAAGGGGCAGGATGAGCAGCGTGAGGGACTGCTTACCTCCCTCTACAGCCAGGTCCACCAGGTATGGGTCTTTGGGCCTGGAGCTAGGCAGGAGGGCAGAGGAGGATGCAGCCAAGAGGCCACTTATGTGCTCTTAATCTTCAGTATTTTCTGACAAGAACACCCTGGGTGCTTTGGCATGGACATGACAAAATCCCTGAGCTGTGTGTTGTACTTGTTTCTGTCTTAGATTGTGAATAATTGGAGAGATGACCAGTATTTAGACGATTGCAAACCAAAGCAGCTAATGCATGAGGCACTCAAACTGCGGCTCAACCTGGTGAGAGGGGGAGCCGGGAAGAAGGAGGAAAGGGGTGGGGCTAGGACCGCAGACAAAGAAACCCCAGCCCGGGGAGGCAAGGGTGCAGATGAGGGCCCAGGCATGCCTGGATCTTCACATATTGACCCAGCTCTCCTAAAGGACGTGGGACCTGGAAGTGGTCAAGGAGACTGTATCCTTGCAGGGACCCTGCCTCAGTATCGTAGATTCTGGCTGGGCCCGAGAAGCCCTAGACACCTATTGTGGAGTGTTCAATGTGTTCCTGTAGTCCTTTGGTCCAACTCCATCATTATATAAGTAAGGAAACCAAGGCCCAGAGAGATTGAGAATTAAGTCATTGGCCTGAGATCATGTAGCCCAGGTTCTAATCTGAGCTTCCTTAAAGGCTGGCCTCCACCCCTGAGCCATCTGACTGACTTGTTGTGGCCCTGGCAGGTGGGGGGCATGTTTGACACGGTGCAGCGCAGCACCCAGCAGACCACGGAGTGGGCTGTGCTCCTCCTGGAGATCATCATCAGCGGCACTGTCGACATGCAGTCCAATAAGTAAAGCATCCCCCTCCCCTCCCTCTACTTTCTTCCCCAAGAGGAGCCCCTCCCCCAAACCAGGTGCATGACCATGGCAGTCGATGTGGCTGACACTTTGGGCTCCGAGGTCTGGAGTCTGGGGTTTCTCACACGGTTTGGGTGCCCGCTCCCTGCTCATGTCCAAGCCGGCCACTCTCTGTCTGAAACTCTTTCTCCTCTGGTTTTCTCCCTGGCTTCCTGCTATAGTGAGCTCTTCACCACTGTCCTGGACATGCTAAGCGTGCTCATCAATGGGACCCTAGCTGCGGACATGTCCAGCATCTCCCAGGGCAGCATGGAGGAAAACAAACGTGCTTATATGAACCTGGTGAAGAAGCTGCGGGTGAGCAGAGGGAGTGAGGCCTAGAGGCCTCCTCCCTCTTCCTTGAGGGAGTCCAGCCTCAGTGACATCATCCTGCCTCCTACCCTTCCCTCACATGTCTGTGTCTGCTTTGTTACTTGTTTAGTGAGGATTTACTGAGAGTTTTCTTCGGGCCAGCTTCTGTGCTGGCCCCTGAGAGGTCCCATTCCTTGTTTCCTGTGTCCTGAAACTCTTGTCCTGTCTTCTGGTGCCTGCAGAAAGAGCTGGCGGAACGCCAGTCAGATAGTCTGGAAAAAGTTTACCAGCTGCTGCCACTGCCCAAACCGACTCGAGATGTGATCACGTGTGAGCCGCAGGGCTCCCTTATTGACACCAAGGGAAACAAGATTGCTGGCTTCGACTCCATCTTCAAGAAGGAGGCACGTTCCATTATCTTCCCACCCCCTGCTTCCTGCTTCCCACCTTTGTTCCCCTTTGGGCCAGAGCCTCCCCTGCTTTAACCTTGTAGCTGCAACAAGTTCATTGGGCTCCATGAGGAAGCAAGAACCATCCTTGGGGTGTTGAGATAATCGCTTAATTTTCCTCACGTATCTTCTCCCTGTCTTGGAAGTCTCATTCTCTTTCCTTGGTCTCTCCTTTCACTCCTCCCCACTACGCATCATCCCCACTACCTTTGTACCTGTCACCCATTTTTCAGCACCCCAACCTCTTTCCTCTGCCCCACCCACAGCCCATCCTGCTCCACCCCAGCCTGCACCCCACTTATCTGCCTGGCTGATGGCCCACATCTCTTTAATCCCTGCATCTCTTTCCTCCCATCCACCTATCTCAGCATAGTTTTCTCTGTCCCCTCTCTCTGTGAGTTGCAGTATTTATTGAGTAATCATAATCATTGTATGTAGTAGAGGGAGAGGAGAATAAGGATGTGGGGTTCCAAATCTGAAGCCCAACCCATTCCTATAGGTGTCCTCTTCATTATTTTCCTGCTTATTTGTCTCTTGTCTATCTTTCTGTGTATCTCTCTCTCTCTCGGCCTGTCTCTCTCTTCCTGTTTTTCTCTCTCTCTCCCTGTCTCTGTCTCTCTCTCTGGCTGCCTTCAGTCTCTCACTGCCTTTTCTTTCTCTGCCTTCCTGTTTCTGTCTCTGTCTCCCTCTGCTCCCTACCGTCCCCTCTTCATTCTCCCTCCCCTGTATGTATATCCGTGTCTATCTGTCTTCATCTCGCCATCTTCCCTGAATCTACCCATGAACTTTTTTTTTCTTTTGTTGCCAACAGATACTTTTCCCTCTCCTGCAAGCCTTCAAGGTCTGTGTTGTATTTTCCAAGTTTCAGCAGCTCACTATTTCTCATTTTCTGGAGCAGGGTCTTCAGGTTTCCACCAAACAAAAGATCTCTCCCTGGGATCTTTTTGAGGGCTTGAAGCCATCAGCGCCACTGTCTTGGGGCTGGTTTGGAACAGTCCGGGTGGACCGGCGCGTGGCCCGTGGAGAGGAGCAGCAGCGACTGCTGCTGTACCACACACACCTGAGGCCCCGGCCCCGCGCCTACTACCTGGAACCACTGCCACTGCCTCCAGAAGATGAGGAACCCCCTGCCCCCACCCTGCTAGAGCCTGAAAAAAAGGCTCCAGAGCCCCCCAAAACTGACAAACCTGGAGCTGCTCCACCCAGCACTGAGGAACGCAAGAAGAAGTCCACTAAGGGCAAGAAGCGCAGCCAGCCTGCTGCCAAGACAGAAGTGAGCACTGCTGCTGCCATCCCTGTGCACGTCTTTCCCAGCCCCGCTCTCTTCCTGATCCTGATTGTGGGAGGGCTGGGGGCATTTGAGGAAGGGGTACTTTTAGAACTAAAACAATGAGCCACATAGCTCCACCTCCTGTTCTGCCCTCCTTTCCCACTTGACCCCAGCCCTCTCACCTTCCTCCCCTGCTGTTCACACAGGACTATGGAATGGGCCAAGGCCGAAGTGGCCCCTACGGAGTGACAGTGCCCCCAGACCTCCTGCACCATGCCAACCCTGGCTCCATCTCCCACCTTAGCTACAGGCAGAGCTCCATAGGCCTCTACACCCAGAACCAGCCACTGCCAGCAGGTGAGTACCAGCCACTGGGTGCGAGGGACTGACCCGAATATTCCTCCCATCTGAAGGGCAATGCCACTCCTCCCAGGAGCTATGGATGCGAGGGGTGCTGAGCAGGGGATGGAGGGACAAAGAGCCTAAAGAGGTCAGCCGGCTCCCCTTTCCAGGTGGCCCCCGCGTGGACCCATACCGCCCCGTGCGGTTACCGATGCAGAAGCTGCCTCCCCGCCCACCTTACCCTGGAGTGCTGCCCACGACCATGACTGGTGTCATGGGACTGGAACCTGCCTCCTACAAGACGTCTGTGTACCGACAGCAGCAGCCTGCAGTGCCCCAAGGACAGCGCCTTCGCCAACAGCTCCAGGCAAAGATAGTGAGAGGGGCCGTAGGGAGGGCCGTCAGGGAGAGGGGCTTTTGAGGGTCACAGGAATTTGGGATCTTCACAAGGACATGCAGAGTGGGAGATGCAAGAAACGAGGTGGCAGAAAGCATTTCCAGAGTTTGAGTTTGCTTCCTTCTTCCCTCTAACAGAGTCAGGGGATGTTGGGACAGTCATCTGTCCATCAGATGACTCCCAGTTCTTCGTACGGTTTGCAGACCTCCCAGGTAAGGGTGCAAGATGGGGAGACTTGGGGAGCTCAAGGCAGGCTGGTCTGCACACCTCTGGCTCTGACACCTTCTCTCCTCCTCCCCTCCAGGGCTATACTCCTTATGTTTCTCATGTGGGATTGCAGCAACACACAGGCCCTGCAGGTACCATGGTGCCCCCCAGCTACTCCAGCCAGCCTTACCAGAGCACCCACCCTTCTACCAATCCTACTCTTGTAGATCCTACTCGCCACCTGCAGCAGCGGCCCAGTGGCTATGTGCACCAGCAGGCCCCAACCTACGGACATGGGCTGACCTCCACTCAAAGGTACCCAAGTGAGCCAGGGATGGCAGAGACACAGAGGCTTTTAATTTGGGAAAACCTTGGCCTGGATGTGGTGAGACTAGTCAGAACTTTTGGAGGCATCAAGAGCACATACCTGGCCACTTGGCCTGTCAACACAAAATGCCAGAGCTGGAAGGGGCACTGGTGGCCAGTACTCTCATGCCTGCTTCCCAACGTTTCTTTGAGAACCAGAGGATAAATCACTTATATGCTTATGAGAAGGAAAGACATGGAGTTCATAGATGCAGTGTGTGGGAAGGAGTCATCTAGCTACCATTAGAGCAGTTTAGTGCTGGAGTGGACCAGCGAACACATCCTCCCACCTTACTGAATGTCAGTTAGGCCTTACTTAAGACATTGTAATCATGTCTTGAGGTTCTGCAGCTTAGGGTTGAGAACACTGTGGGGTGGACCAGAAGAAAAGTCCCTTACTTAGAGGTACTGATTAAGTGCCCACGGTGTGACCAGCACTATGCTGGGACCAGGTGGGGTGAGGAAAGCTATTTGAAAAAAAATCCATAGTCCTTCACCACACAGGATTTTTACTCTAGCTTGGAAGAGACTTATTCAGAAGAGTACTTAGGGAACGTGGTAATGAAAGATACAGTCAGCTGTGCAGTTGGGTGCTGCAAAATAAAATGGGAATTCAGGAAAAGTAGGGGATGATATCATTGTGGGCCTGAGTCATCAGAGAAAGTTTCATGAAGGAGGTTAGACTTGAGTTGGCCTTTGAAAGATAGCTGTGATTTGAATTCGTGGGGAGGAGGAGAAGGAGGGGGATCCCAGGTAGAGGATGTAGCATTAACAGAGACATGTAGGGTGCCTGGGAGGACAGGCAGGAGAAAAGCTTGGCTGGAGTTTAAGATTCATGCCAGGGAAGGAGTGGGGATAGGCTTGGAGTGGACAGGTTGAGAGAGAGCTTGGAATGCTTGGCACGGGGTTGAGACACAATCCCAGAAAGCACTCTTGATCAGGAAAATGATGTGATGATTTGGGCATGTTGAGAAATTAACGTGGGTCTCATGGAAAGGATGTGCTTCCCTTATAGCTCAGTTGGTAAAGAATCTGCCTGCCAATGCAGGAGACCTGGGTTCAATTCCTGGGTTGGGAAGATCCCCTAGAGAAGGAAATGGCAACCCACTCCAGTATTCCTGCCTAGAGAATCCCATGGACAGAAGAGCCTGGCAGGCTACTGTTCATGGGGTCACAAGAGTCGGACATGACTTAGCGACTAAACCACCACCACGTGGAGAGGATGCAAAGGGAAGATGACAGAAGACTTGAGACAGGGACCCAGCCAGTAGCCTGTTGAGGTAAAGTACAGATTGGGGTCAGGAAGGTGTAAGGAGCAATAGAACTCAGCAGTCTTCAAGACCCTGACAATAGTAATAAGCTGAACAACCTCAGTGAGTGTTTATAGAATAGCTAGCCTATGCTCAGGCTGTGTTTCATTTTCATAAGAGAAAAACAGCTACAACAGAATTGGAAAATCCCTAGCCATGAAGGTTAAGAGACACTAAAGTAGGGGGTTGTCTTTGCTCCTCATTCCCCAACTTAGTATCTGTCAGAAGCCAAAAAGGCTCGTCTGTTTGGTGACAGGAGAAGTGAATGAAATGGCCTGTTGGCATTTCTTTGGGGTCAGAGACCTGGGGCTCATCTGCCCCTCTCCCCCCACAGCCCACGCCTTGATCTCTGCATCTCCTTGTCTTTATAGGTTTTCCCACCAGACACTGCAGCAAACACCCATGATAGGCACCATGACCCCACTGGGCCCCCAGGGTGTCCAGGCTGGCATCCGGTCGGCTTCAATCCTGCCTGAGCAGCAGCAGCAGCAGCAGCAGCAGCAGCAACAGCAGCAACAACAGCAGCAGCAGCAGCAGCAACAGTACCATATCCGGCAGCAGCAGCAGCAGCAGCAGCAGCAGATCCTGCGGGTAAGGCCCTGGGGTTTCACCTGGGACCTTGGAGACCTAGGAGGAGGAGGAGGGGGAAGAGGGCAAGGAGAGGCACAGGCTCTGCTGGGTGGTTCTCCTGTTATATAGAATGAAGTAAGTCAGAAAGAGAAAAACAAATGTCATGTATTAACACATATATGTGGAATCTAGAAAGATGGTACTGATGAACCTTTTTTCAGGGCAGCAATAGAGATGCAGACATGGAGAACAGACTTGTGGACACAAGCAGAGGGATTGAGAGGGTGGGATGAATTGAGAGAGTAGCACTGAAAAACATACATTACCACATGTAAAATTAGAGCCAGTGGAAATTTGTTGTATGACTCATGGAGCTCAAACCTGGTGCTCTGTGACAACCTAGAGGGGTGGGAAGGGGGTGGAAGGGAAGTTCAAGAGGGGGGGGACATATGTACACCTATGGCTAATTCATGTTGATGTATGGCAGAAATCAAACAAATATTATAAAGCAATTATCCTTCAATTAAAAATAAATAGATTAAAAAAAAAGACGAAAAGATAGAATGAGGCAGTGTAAGTACCTTAAGTACCCGCAAGGGAGCTGGCATGTAGTGAGGCCTTAAGAAGCTAGTTCCCTCCCTCCCCCCTTTTCCAGGGGTCCCGGTTGGAGAGAGTTGGGGGTCATCTTCTGGGCACTCCAGATTAGATTTTCTCTGCAGCTCCCTGAGCAGGGAAGGCAGCAGACCCAGAGTTCCCTGTGCTTCCTCTGCCCTCCCTGTCCCTCCACCACTGAGGTTCAGCCCCTTGCTCTCCTTACATGGATCTCTTCTGTCTTCACAGCAGCAGCAGCAGCAGCAACAGCAGCAACAGCAGCAGCAGCAGCAACAGCAGCAGCAACAGCAGCAGCAACAAGCACACCAGCAGCAGCAGCAGCAGGCGGCTCCTCCTCAGCCCCAGCCCCAGTCCCAGCCCCAGGTAGCTGCTGGACTCCAGCCCCTACCCCCCGCCCCCACTGGGGCGGCAGCCTGCGCAGCTAGGGAGAGGCAGGAGGCAAGGCCAGGCCCTTTTCAGAGGGGTGGGGAAGTGAGGATGGAGAAGGATGGGGAACATTTGAGTTCCATCTTCCATGTCCTGTTTTCACCTCAGTTCCAGCGCCAGGGGCTTCAGCAGACACAGCAACAACAACAGACAGCAGCTTTGGTCCGGCAGCTCCAACAACAGCTCTCTAGTAAGCCTGCCTTCCTGCCCAAGGAGTGCCCCCACAGAATAACTGGGGGGTGGGGGAGGGGTGGAGGGTAGAGGTCAAAATAGTTGAGGTGATTGCTTCAGGCCCAGCTTGTGGGGGGAAGCATTGCTTTCTACCCCTTTCCCTCGGTGCTTGAGTGGCTCTCCTCATGCAGACCCTCGCCCCTGCTTGGCTGCCCATCCCTGATAGTCTCTGGTTTTTCACAGACACCCAGCCACAGCCCAGTACCAACATGTTTGGACGCTACTGAGCCACCTGGAGGAACTGCTTGTGCACTGGATGTGGCCCCACTGTTTCCTCTTAATTCCCAGTCCTCTTCCCGGACTAGCACCAGTAGTGGTTGGGGCTCTTCCCTTAGGCTCCATTTTTAATGAGTTTTTAGTATTTTTGTTAATGTGAGGCATTGAGCTGTTGGGTTTTGTATATTATTTATATAGAGACCCCAGAGCTGTTGCACCCAATACACAGAGCTTCTTTGCAAAGGAAGTGTGTGAATCTGCGTGTCCGGGAAGGGCGGGCTCTTGGAAGGGTGTGGGGGCTGGACCAGCAAGTCAGCACCTTCATTCTATTCAGATCATTTCTCCTGTTCACCTTTCACCCCCTACATTTCTGAATTCTAATTGGGTTGCTACCCTCTCTTCCTTTCTCTAACTTGGCAACACGTTAAGACTTGGAGCCTTAGTCTCTCAATAAGGGCAGCTCATCTTTTCATCTAGATGGTGTGGCTTCTGTATAGCTTGTCTCCAAGGAGGAAACACTGCTGGGATTGGGGAGGAGCCACTGGACCAGAGGAAAAATCCCTGGAACCTGATTCTCCTTCCACCCACTCCACACGCTGGGTTTTGAATAAGCTTCAGGGTCGGGGGTGGGGGTGACAGACACTGCCTATCCTTTGGGCCACCTTGTATGGCCCCCATCACGCACCAACTGATATCCTAGATAGAGAAGTTCCCTGAGTCACATTTCTGGAACAAAACATTGTCCTCCAGTGGTAAGTGTCGCCATCACATAGGTGGTGGAAGGACAGAATGGTTCCAGGAGGAAAAGAAACAAGTGAAAGGAAGCACCCTTTTCTCTCTCTGCTCTGTTACTGGAACTGCTTGTTTTCACACGACCCATCTTCACAGTTACCCAGAGTGACTTCCTCACTCCCATCTTATAGTAGAGAAAACTCAAAAATGTTGCTCCAGAGTCACATTTGGAACTGTGGCAGAGCCATTTTCAGTGCCCTTACCTTCAGGTTTGGGGCCCAAGATCTAAGACTATCCATGAGAGCCAACTGGTTTACTATCATGGAGCCCTCTGGTGGGGCTGGAAGAGGCCAGTCCCAACCTCATAGGTGGGTGGTACCTGATGATTGGACAACTTCAGGATACCATCCAGGCCATAGTTGCACTCTAGCACTGGGAAATGTCAGGTGTGCTGGTAAAACCAGGAGCACCAATCAATACCCAAGTTACAAAAAAAAAAGTCCCTCTGAGGTCCATGAAGCCCTTGCTCAGATGGGACTTACTAAATTTAAGAGTAGTGTGCACAAGTTGAGGAACTGTCCAACAGGATAAAGTTGAACATAACTGACTGAAGCTTTCTTCTGCCCTGTGTTATCCTGACAGAAATGTTCTGAGGAACTATACGGGTAGAGGCTTGGCTGGGATAAGGGACATTCAGAGGGGCTTCGGGTGGGGGGCTAATGAAACTGGACAGGTGCCCGACACATAGAACACAAGACACTGAGACAGCCAGGTCTGGAGTGGGAGAGACTGACATGGTTGGACAACTGGCATGCTGACAGCCGGAGTCTGACGTGCCCCAACAGAAAGGAACAACACTGACCTTTTTGAGAGTGACAGGATGAGGGCAAAGTGCACCCCACACATACACACCTACCGTTGGTGCTTGAGTGGTGCTGGTGCTGAGGAGAGGTGAGGGATACCAAGTGGGCTGGAGGCTGATCTTCATGGAGTGTGACTGGGGACTCCTGCAGGCAGTGCCTCAGTTTCTCCCTTTGTTTTGAGGTCTCAAGCCTTGAAGGTAAAGTTTGAACTAGCTGCCCTGGAAGATCATCTATCTGTGATTTGAGGGGTGTGTGAGAGAGAGGATGGGGAGAGTGTACTTGAGCCTTGGAGGAACTGGGCCATGCCCCAGGACTTGAGCCATCTCTGGCGCAAAAGGAGTTAATGGCAGGGACCGCGCCCCCCCCTGTCCGGGCACGCGCAGCGCGCCCCCTCAGTGCGCGGGCACAGCAGCCAGGCTGCCGGAGAGCAGATCTCGGGGATTCGGGTGCGGAGCCCTTGGCCTGGAAGCGATATGGGTGGTCCGTGGCCCGGTTCAGTCGCTCGCTACAGCCCGGGGAACAGGTGAGGCCGCCTGCCCCGGTCTCTCATCCTCTAGCTGCCCATACCTTGTCCCCATCCAATCCCTTCCCAATCCTGGGGTGCTCCACTTCCAAGCCAGTGCACCCCATCCTCAACCCCATGTTCTCCATCGGCACCCCTCACCCCCCCAATTCTCCCCGTTGCCCCCTCCACCTCCTTCCTGCCTGAATCCCTCATCCTTATCATCCTCCCACCCATGGTCCCTCTATTTCCACTGCCCGGTCCGCATGCTCATCAAAATACCCCTCCTGAGGGCCCCCTGCCCCATGTCTGTTTTGCACATTGCCAGTCCCCCCTCCCCCGCAGTGCAGCCCCATCCCTCTTCCATCATAGCATCTCACAGCCAGACTCCCTCCCCCACTCTCTGCAGCCCCCCCCCAACGGAGGCCTTTATCCTATCCTCCCCCATTCCAATGCAGCTCCATCCCCCAATACCATTCAGAACCCGCAAAGCCCCCAATACTGCAGTTCTCAACACCAGTCCATTCCTGCACAATGCCCCCCACCCAACACTGCTCCAGCCCAGAGTACCCCCAGATGGTTTCTGAATCCCTGGCTTTGCCGCCTCCCCTTGTCTTCTCCCAAATTGCAAGTTGGACCAGGATGGAGATCTTGGCCTTGGGGACTCACAGTGGGTCCTAGTGTACAGAGGGCGTTTGGGGGTCGGTTGATTTGTCTAGGTGTTCACGGGGGAGGGGCTGCAGGAAATTGACTCACAGGAGAACAGTATTTGGTGCTCAAGGGTTACTGGAGAGGGAGGCATCTCAAAAGGGTTAATGGAATTTGCGGGGAGGGGTGGCACCGAGGGGGTTAATGGTGTGTGTGGGGGGGTTGCTGGCGGGGAAGCCGTGTGAATGAGCAGTCTGTGCCCCAGAGTTGCCATGGAGACGGTGAATGGGGGGATTGTGTGAACTCAGCTGCGGACTAGCCCCCCCCATACACACACACACACACACACACACACACCCACTCCCTCCTGCCCCACCTCCCTACTCCTACCCCTTCCCCTCCTCCCCCTACCCGGGTGCATTCTGGGCAGTGTCTGGTATCTAACCACCCATACTTTTCTCCCCATTTCCTCTGAGCCCCCCCTTTAGTCTCTTTGCCTGCCCTCCCTCCTCCTCCTTTTTCTCTTTCCCTCCCTCTCCTTCTCTCTCTTCCTTTCTCCCTCTCTCTCTCTCACACACACACACAGACACACACGCTCTCATTCCCCACTCTTGGTGGCATGGCCGGGCGTTCCCATTCTCCCTCCCCCACCCTTTCAACCAGTTCTTAAAGGAGCAGGCCTACAATCTTGGAAGGCGGGAGAAATAGGGGGAAACTCAATTGTGTGTGTGTGTGTCTCCATGCGGGAGTGTCTGGGTGTGCCTATGCATATGTGTTGATTGTACAGCTGTTGTGTCGGAAGGCCTGTGTGCCTCGAGTGTGTTGCTATTTCTGCTTCTGTCTCCACCTATGTGTCACCATTATGCTGCCTGTGTTTGGATATTTACCTATGTGGTATGTGTGATTAGGTTTCAGTGAGTCTCTGTGTGTGTCTCTGAATGTATCTCTCTGTGAGTCTCTGGCTATGTGAAGCTCTCTGTCTCAGAAGGTGGGACTATATGAGGGGCTCTCTGTGGGTTTGAAATATATGTCTCTGAGTAAATATCACAGTGTCTGTGATCCGGCTTTCTCTCTCTCAGTCCCTCTTGAGTCTTTGTGAGTTTATTTCTGTGAGTCTCTGAGAGTGTCCCCCCCCTCCGCCCTCCATTGTTTATTTTACACTGGCTGAGCATCAACAATGCCTAGGGTGCTAGGCAGACTGCTTTCTGCCTCAGTTTCTGGCACCCCGTGTGAATTAGAGATAACTGCCAGAAAGGACGGATGCTTAAATATTGGGAAGCAGTGAGGGCTGTGGAGAAATGTACAGGAGGGCCTGGGGACTCTAGTGAATGTCTATCCTGCCCCCTGCCCTGCCAGAGAGAGAGGGGGTCTCTCTGGAGGCCCCTTTGCTTATGTGATGCATATTCCCTTATTCTGGCATAGTCCTGGAGTGAGGTGCACGATCCTATCCTCTCCTGACGTGGAGGACCCTATGGGGGTTATACGTCTTGGAGGCTAGGAGCTCAGTGTCCAGGAAGAGTACGCAGGAACTTGAGCTCCACTTCCTGTTCCCCTACATGCTACTCTGGCTCCAGTTGACCCCAATGAACTTCATTGGCTGAGAAATTGAAGCTGGGGGCTGGCAACTTACAGTGGCAACAACTGTCAGTCTCTCCATCCCCTTGGCTTTTCCAGCCACTTCCCCGGGTGCAGCAAATGGCTCTGAGTGGCAGTCTGAGGGTCCTTGGAATCCTGGCTGTGAAGAAACGTTTCTTAACTGTAGGGCTAACTGTAGAAGAACAGCCCAAGCACAGTAGAGCCCCAAAGACCCACTCCACGGTCCTCCCCAACCATCTTGGATGACGCATACTTCCCTCTTTCCACAGGCCTGTCTGGCCCTGAGGGAGTCCCCTTTCTGAAGCTGTGGTGCTCCAAGACCTGCTCTGTACGTTGCCGGGCACCTGTAGGTGTCCCTCGAGAGCTCAGTTTTGAGGTTCAAGTCAGTGTGGCCATGAAGGGGCTGCCTGTTGGGCTGATGCTGTGACCCTGGAGTCTGCCTCTCCTGCCAGTCCCCCGGCCCGGAACATGTGGCTGTGGCTTGGCCCACCCTCGCTGTCCCTGAGCCCCAAGCCCACAGTTGGCCGGAGCCTGTGCCTCACCCTGTGGTTCCTGAGCTTGGTGCTGAGGGCCAGTACCCAGGCCCCAGCACCCACAGTCAACACTCACTTTGGGAAGCTAAGGGGTGCCCGGGTACCATTGCCCAGTGAGATCCTGGGGCCTGTGGACCAGTACCTTGGGGTGCCTTACGCAGCTCCCCCGATCGGCGAGAAACGTTTTCTGCCCCCTGAACCACCCCCATCCTGGTCGGGCATCCGGAACGCCACACAGTTTCCCCCAGTGTGCCCCCAGAACATCCACACAGCTGTGCCCGAAGTCATGCTTCCTGTCTGGTTCACTGCCAACTTGGATATCGTCGCTACTTACATCCAGGAACCTAACGAGGACTGCCTCTACCTGAATGTCTATGTGCCCACGGAGGATGGTGAGTGCGGCCAGGCGCTGTGCCCTCCCTGCTTCCCACCCGCCCCACTGTGTTTGTGGCTGGCATGTGGTCGTGTGCCCTGAAGCATGCATCTGTCTGTCTGTGAAAAGGCTTTTAACCATCACTTGGCTTGGCCTCCCTCTTCCTCCTCCCTGTTCTTTCCTCTCCCAGCATTGTCTGAGCTCCCATGTGTGAGTGACACTGTTACCACAGGATGGGCCTGGCCAGGCCTGAGAGCTTTGACAGGTCTAGGGCCAGATGCTGGATGGGGGTTCCCTGGGGGAGTATGGGTCACTGCTGGCAGCTTCCCCGCGGGAGGATGCTGGCTCCACCGGGCCCCCCTGTTGCCATTCCACCTGCTCTGAGAGGTGGTAGGTGTGTGTGGCCAAGGGAGCTGGGTGTGTGTGGGGGGAAGGGGGCAAGCCTGGTGGGCAGTGCTTTAGGTGCCTCCTCTTTCACTAGCTGATGCCTCCTCCCGCGGGGGTCACACTAAGGTAAGTGACAGAAACAAGGAGATGGTGGGACAGGCTCTCTGCCATGTGCCGCCTGCAGAGCAGCTATTGGGGCCTGAGGGGTGGGGGGTGCATGCCCCTGGGCAGAGGCCTCCTGTTATTTTTTAGTTTTTTATTCATTTTACAGTAAAGCGGATTTCCAAGGAATGCGCCCGAAAGCCCAACAAGAAAATTTGTAGGAAAGGAGGTAGGTAGCCAGCCGGCGGGGAGGGAGAGAGAGAGAGAGGGAGGGCTGCCTGCCCACCTGCCCTTGCCCCTGAGGACCCAGCCTTCCTTCAAGTAGCCCAGGCTCAGGGGGCGGTCGGTGAGCAGGCATAAGTTCCACCTCATCCAAGGGCCCCGGCTCCCCTCAGGGAGGCTCTGGTGGCCTAAGGCAGGTTCAGAGCAGAAGCAGCAAAACCCCGTTTCTTTCAATCTTTCTGGCCCCCCAATTCTACCCTAAAGTGTGTGCTGAAGACAGAGCCAGTGCTTTCCTCCAGGTCACCTCAGGAGAAACTCTAAGCCGCCAAAATGGAGCCAGAGGCTCTGCCATTTTCCTGGTGAAGGAGCTGCCAGCTCATCCTTCCGTGCTCTTTCCCAGGTTGAAAGTTGAGATTCAACTCTCCAGCCCCGGAGCTTAGACCAAACTGTACCCAGGCGTAGTAACCATGCCACCCTGTCTACCGCCTCTGGCCAGGGCATAGCTGAATGACCTCGGCTGGCCTGGTGGCAGACCTTGGGAGGTCTCTGGGAACTGTGGACTCTAAAGGAGGCACAAGATCTCAAATTTCAAATTGGCACTCTTGCCAGGAGGAATTTGTCCCCCCACCACCTGTATAATAATTCTTCCTGTTCCAACACCACTTTGTGTTTTCTGCAAAGTATTTGCATACTTACCTCAGAAAATCCACACACACACCCCCTTCTCTGGAAGCTTATAAAGCACAAGTTAGTTTCCCAATTTTACAGATGCGGAAACAGGCCCAGGGGAGTGACTTGCTGCTGCTCAAGGCCCCTTCCCTGGTCTGTGGCAGGGCCTAGACCAAAACCTGGGTCTCTTGACCCTCAGGGAAGTGTTCTTTCCACTGTAGCATGCGAGGCAACTCCCATCTGGTCATTCCCACCTCCCCGACTCTGAAACAAATAGTGAAATATGGATGGGGTGAATCAAATTGGAAGCAGTAACAGACTAAGGAACAGGTGGAAAATCACAGCCTGGTCCCTACAACCCTTTGGCAAGCTTGGAGTTTGTTTTCCTTTGAAATCATAAGGCAGGGTTCCCCCCGGTGGGGTCATCAGGGACTGGATGTTCCCTACCGAGTAAGAATCTCTTGGGAGAAGAGCCTGGAAATGTATGTGTTGTGCTTTTGATGCACACTGAAGCTCTGAGGGAGGTCTGCTGCCCTGGAGATAAGCTTTCCACCACTTCCCCACACCCAGCTCAGGGCTTCGAGCTCAGAAGGCAATCAGTAAACCCGCTTTTGCGTGAATGAAAATACATGGTGGTACTGCGTGAAGAGTATGGGTCTGGGAGCCACAAGCCTGGGTCCCATATCAGCTGCTAACTCACAGTGAAGCCTTAGACAAGTCTTTTCCTTTGAGAACCTCCGTTTCTGCATCTGAAGGTGGTAGGGGACTATTCCAATCTTAACATTTCTTTAACCTGTAAAAGAATTCATGAAGAGGGTCTGTTAAACCTGCTCCTAGTAGTTACTTGCTTACTTGGGTGTGGGGATGGAGGGGGAGACGATGACATTAACCATTTCCTAGGAGCAGTTGATTCCCCCCATTTCCTAGCAGTAGGAGCCTAGGGCAGTCCAGTCCAGTCCTGAGAGTCCAGACCTGGAAGCGCCAGTCAAGTTCAAACATTTACCAATCGTGATTGTTGACTATGGGCAAGGCCATGTGCTAGGTGCTGTTGGGATGTGGAGGGATATGAGGTAGAGGAAAGACTTAGAAATAACTAAAGACTCGATCGCTACTCTGAAGAAGCTCATAGGCTAGTGTTGAAACTCAGCTGGTTTAGTGAAGCCCCACAGGCCAAGCTGGGAAGTGGGTCCAGGCAGCATGGGAGAGGGCATCTGGTCATTTAGCTGCTCAAATTAGTTCCCTATCCAGGGCCTGTTGGCCATTTGGAACAGATTTTAAAAGCTTGCCTCTTGGGGGAGACCCATCCCCAGAGATGGTTATGGGGGTGGTGTGTTCGGGGCAGGCAGGGCTGGTTGGGCACCTGCAGCAGCACAGTACTGGACTGGGGGATGGTGGTCTAGCTGGTCCCTGGAGGGGCGGGGACAGGCATGGCAGCGTGAAGTTGCTCAGTGAGTGCTATGCAGAGGGAGCAAAGCATCTGTACAAAGGAGGCTGGGACAGTGCAGCAAGCCAGGGACATTCCCAGAGGGGGACAAAAGGGCCGCATCTTTTAAGTCAGGGTCCAGAGTAAGTGAAGAAATTCCTGGGGAAGGTGTGCCCTGTCCCCCCACCTCCACCTCCATCAAATTGGAGGGAATTCATGTTTAAGGATGAGTGATTCCTTGCTGTTTGAGGACGGGGTGGGGCTTTCTGCTGTGTGGCTGTTGATGCCCCAGGCCCCACAGGGTTTCTGAGGGCAGTGCTGTGTCAGGTGTTAAGATGATAGGCACCACTGGAGGTTCAGAAAGCCAGAGGCAGTTTCTGCCCCTCAGGCTGGGCTCTTGCCCTAGTTGAGAAGTTATTTTATAATTTGAGGGCGGCTCCTGTTTTGATTAATAGTTGTAAGGGAACCCAGACCAGCTGAGAAAGAAAGCTATTTGCTGCCTCCAGGCCGAGAGTATCTGATGTCTTAGACAAGAGGATAAGCCCTGGGGTACCATAGAATGACCTCTGTTTCCACACACTGATCAGCACCCGGGTGGTGGGTCTTCTTTCTCAAAGCCATTTTCAAGATGAACTTGTCTCCTTAGAATGGGAAGGAGAGTTGGTGCCAGCTCAGCCAGGTCCTAAACTTCTCTCCTCTAGTTTCTTCTTTTCTCTTATTCCCTCCCTTCCCCCTCCCCCATGCTCCACCTCTTTTCCTGACTTATTTTTTCCCTTCCCTTTCCCCATCCCAGAAAGGTGGCATGGTGCAGTGGAAAGACCATGGGCTTTGGAATCAAGCAGACCTGGGTTTGGATCTCACCTCTAGCACTTCCTAGCTATGTGATCTTAAGCAAGTCACGTTGCCTCTCTGATCCTCAGTTTCCCCATCAGTGAAACAGGAATAAAGATAGTCCCTCCCTCACTGGGGTGTAAGGGTCAAACAATATGGCAGAAGTAGAGTGTCTGGCACATGGTAACCATTTGGTACATGGTAGGAGCTGCTACCATCATTGCTATTTCTGTTTCTCTCTCTCTCCCTCTTTCTCTTCCTCTCTCTCTCTCATGTCCCTTTCTCCTTTTCCCCTTCCTTCTCTTCCCTCCCTCCCTCTCTGGCTCTCTTTTGATCTCAGAGCAATGCTTGCTGCTCTCAGGCCTGGTTCCTGTGGGCAGGAACCCCATTTGCCATTACCCAGAGCAGGTCCCAGTGAGGAAGAGCAGAGGGAAAGCTTCATCTCCCATTTTCTCCTGTGGGAATCAGGGTCAGTTGAGACCCAGCTTGAGCCTGCCCACTGGGCCCAAATAGCTCAGGGCTAGGGTCCCTGGCTCTGCCCTGACAGCTCATGTCTGTAGCTACCCAGTGGTGATGCCGCCTCTCACCCTTGGCACCTGCCCCCACGCTCCAGCTCAGCTGGCCTGTGTACGCACGTGCAGCCCCTTCCACCTGGGAGAAGGCCTTCCCCTGAGACGGTCTCCAGCTCCATGCCCTGGCCCACCTGCTGCTGCCTCCTTCCTAACTGGGAAGGTGGTTGGCTGTTGGGGACAGAGAGGCAGGTAGGGAGGTGCAGTGAGGCCAGCACAGCAGGGGCCTGCAACACCATCATCCTGATGAAGGTCTGGGCCTCAGCCCACCCATTCCCTCAGTTCTTGCCATCCCTCCTGCCTGTCCTGGGCCCAGGCCCAGAGCTGGCTTGCTGGGCCACACTGCAGTCATGCTGTTTTTGAATTCTCTCTCTGTTTTGTTCTCTGTTCTGTGCTGTTGTGTCTCCCCGTGTATGGTCCCCAGGATCCGGCGCTAAGAAACAGGGCGAGGACTTAGCGGATAATGACGGGGATGAAGATGAAGGTATTTGGGGGCTGCAGGGCGTGGCGGCTGGTGCATGGCACAGAGCCCCTCCCCCTCTCAATGGGGAGAAGCCCCGTCTGTCTGTCTGTCTGTCCGTTGGTGTGTTTCTGTTCCTGTACAAGGCCGTTGGGCTGTTCATCCATCTTTGGCCTGGTCAGCCACTGGGAGTTCCAGGGTGATGGACACGGCTGGCGGGAGCAGGGGACCATGAGCAGAGCCATGGGGTCCCCCACTGCCCGGAGACAGCTTCCTTCCCCACCTTCTGTGGTTCCTGGACACCTGCCCCGACTGAGCAGCAAGGAGAGTGGAGAGAAAGCAGCACTGAGGAGGGTGGGGGGTGAGGAGAGGTGAAGAGGAACCTGAATGGCAGGAGCCCCTGTGTTTTTGCGCGGAGGTTGGCTCCTGGGAGAGGGAAGTGAGGAGTGAGGCACTGATGACCGCAGGGGCTGGGGAACAGCGCCACCTATAACCTCCTTGGCCTTCGCCCAGAAAAAGAAAGATGGCCTGGGGTCAGGGGCTGTATTAGGTTCAGGACAGCCACGAGGACCAGGCTGAAACACCGGGCTGAGGCCAGTACACCACAGACCAGGCAGTGGATGGCATAAGATCCTTGGGTGATGGTTGAACCAGTCTTCCTTCCTCCTCAGGAAAACAGGTTGTGTTTGCGGCAGCAGAGAGCATTCCCTTCTACCTCCATGCCCTGGCCCCCTCCCCTGGGGGCCACACAGCTCAAGGGGTCCCACTGGTGACTGGTAGGGTGTGCTGGGCAGTGGGGTGCAGCCCAGCTCCCAGGCCGGGGGTGGGGGGGGGCTGTGCTGAAGGTCTAGGCGATCAGCCCTGTCCCCACTTGGGACAGTCACGGCTTGGGAGCAGCCGCTTAAAAATCCCTTGCTGAGTGGCCCCTGTGGAGGCTCCATCTTCATCTCAGAGCTGACTGGGGGTGGGCTCTCTCATTCTTAGTTCTGCCCCCACTTCTTCCCCATCCCCAGTATTTGCAGCTAAGTCTGCCTGATGTCCAGGGAGAACGGGGTAAACGAGCACGTGGTTGAGAAACCATGTCAGTAAGGTTCCCCCAACCCCATCTCTGCCATTCGCTCCCCTGTCCCCACATTTTCCCTTGTTCTCTTCCTGTGCCTCCCCTTATCCCCACACCTCTTGTCTCTGTCTGCACTGGGGGGCCAGCTGCTGCCAATGGCCGTATTTCCATGTAACTGGTCTAGCCTTGGGGGTTTCAGGGCTCCCCAGCCCCTGCTCTCTAAAGCCATGTCAGGTCCCAGGACTCCTGGGTGCCCAGGGCAGGGACTCACTGATCCAGCTAAGGGACCAGCCCTTTCTCTTCCTCCTGCCCTCTGTCCCCCAGGGGTTAGCCACAGCCTCTGTAGAACTCACTGTATCAGGCATGCCTGGCTGCCTTCAGTTGGGAGGCACTTGAAACCAGTCTTTAAAAACATCACCAGAATCTGACTTTCTCTGGCCGATGGCCCAAGCTCTGGGCTGAACAGCCCCCTGAGTCCTGCCCTCAGAGATGGCAGTGGTGTCCTGGAACCTGGGATAGCTTTGCTGCCTGCACCCCACCCCAGGGCTGGCGGGGGTGGGGGAGGAAGGGCAGCCTACCCAGCCTGTGTCTCAACCTTTCTCCTTGCAGACATCCGGGACAGTGGCGCTAAGCCTGTCATGGTCTACATCCATGGAGGCTCTTACATGGAAGGGACAGGCAACATGATTGACGGCAGTGTCCTGGCCAGTTATGGCAACGTCATCGTCATCACCCTCAACTATCGGGTTGGAGTGCTAGGTATGGTTCCCTGTTGGATGCCTAGAAGGAAGCCTGAACTCTCAAGGAGGAAGGATAGAAGGCTGAGGAGTTGAGAACAAGCCCCTGGGTTCTCTAGCTGGTGCTAATGACGGTGGTCACAAGGTTGTTATCCCATGGTCTTACCCAACTGCTCGGATCTTACGCACATCCCTAGGTCCTTTCCTGGAATGTTGAGATGCCATTCGAAATTCAGTTCTAACTTCACACCTTCTCTTAGGCCTCAAGCTAGGTCTCTGCTTCCAGATTTTTGCATGGCTGAGTTTGTAAAATCAATTTATTTTCTGGTGTCCTGTCCTTATCCCTACTCTCCCACCCTCACATCCCTAAACACCCTACACATACACAGATATTCCTTTTAGTCAATCACACATCTTCACACCCATATATATATACCCTCACATGTCCACATGTCCACACGGCCCACATCCATCCCCATGTGTCCAACTATTTCTCACCTCCACAAACATACACACACACACCCCTACATCTACATCTACAGACCCCCCTCACATATATGCACATTCTCCCACCACTCCATACACACCCCACACATATATTTTCCCCAGCGCACATATCCAGATACCCACATACCTCTCTATACTCCATATCCATACCCCACATCTACACAGATTTTTCTCACCTTCCATGCGTACACACACACACACACAGGTTCCCTGCACATCACTATATCTACATTTATGCCCATATACACCACACATGCCCATCTCACGCTTCCCTCTACCCCCATAATGCACTCTACACAAAGACCCACACCCTGGGTCCATACCTACACCCAAACCCCACACATATGTATATGAGGACAGATGTAAATATAGCGATGTGGAGGGAACCTCTGTGTGTGTGTATGTGTTTGTGTGTGTTTGTGTGTGTGTACACATGGGAGGTGAGAGAAATCTGTGTAGATGTGGGGTATGGATATGGAGTATAGAGAGGTATGCGGGTATCTGGATATGTGTGTTGGGGAGACTATATGTGTAAAGTGTGTATGGAGTGGTGGGGGAATCTTCTACACATACACAGATCTATGTCCCCCTACATACCCCCTTTCTGCATCCACTCTCCTCTAACCTCCATACACACGCGTATGTCCCTCAGCTTCCCTACATAAGCATGAACCAATGCTCCCCTCCCTACCCATATAGGAGCCATACCTGCAAGTCCACAACTCCCCACCCCAAAGTACACAAATACTACATTTATCCCTCATATCCCTGCTTCCACGTGTACATACACATTCCATGCTCTACATGTAATATATGTTCCCCCCTTATATGTCCCCCGTTATACACAAACCCAAAGACCCCCATGCACATACCCACACATACACACGTACATATGCACACATACTCTTCCTATACACATCTATCATATATATGTCTAATACATACATATATACATGTTCCTACCCCACAAATATACATGCATCCATATACCCACACCTGGTCATCCATATCCATACATGCATACACACTCATGGACACCCCACACTTACATACCCCATATACATACACTACACATTTCTTCTACTCTCTCTGCACATATATCTCCATATGCCCCTATCCCTTACACCATTGTGCTCCCACACATACACACTTACTTCTCAAATACCTCCTCATACACACCCTTATCCCCTTCCCACACATACTTTGTCTCCCACGTGCTTATTTTGGAAATTTAGGCTGCCCCTCTGCCCTGTGCCTTCCTTGATAACTGTTAATGCCTAACTGTGGCCAAGGTCTTGAGATAAACAAGTGCCTCAGAGGGGGCAACCAAGTACACAGGCCTCTGAAGGCTCATGCAGCCCCATACCCTTGGAGTGGCACAAAGAAGCCAACTTCCTGCCTAGAGGGCTGGTGTCCTCAGAGTCCCAGTGGGGGTCAGGGCTCTTTGTCAGGTCTGCAGGCCTGGGTGCTGAACCAACAAGTAGGCCTGGCTTCTTCAGGGCTGGTTGGCTGATGGGACCTTATTTTCATATACTTGTGAATATGTGGCTTTGCCTGTTTGAACCTCAGAGGCCCCAGAGCTGCATTTCACTTGTGGGTGCAGTTCCATACACAGAAAAGCCACCTCCTGTTGACTTCCCCTTAATACTACGTGGGATAGCAAGACATCTTTTGGGGGTTCAGGCTGGAGAAATGATAGTCCCTGAACAAGTGGAGCCTGCGTTCCCTTCAGCAGATCCAGATACTAGATGTGACATATGTGGGGCATCTCCCTGATCTCTCCACAGTCTAGTGGGCTTTGGGTTTCATAGTTCTGCCACTGCTCCTGTGGCTCTCGGAGTTGCCCCAGACATCATGCCAAGGCTCTCGTAAGCTGTTCTGTCCCATTGAGAAAGAGGATTGGAATCTCTGACAGTAATAATGGTACCATGCAGGTGGCTGTAAACCCACACACTTGGGCTACCCAGTGCCTGAAGAGTAATGAACATACAAATGTAATCACACACATATATGCAGGCACACATACATGGTTGTTGAAGGCCAGAAGTAATTTTGTTACTTTATTTTCTAAATGAGAGTGATAGAAAATGTTCAACTCAGCTGCTTTTAAAAATGATCAACACAAAGCTCCATTCTCTAAGGACCAATGGGAAGCACAGAGAATACTAAGAATATGCTTCAGTTCCAAATTATCTGACCAGCTGGAATGAAGGCAAAGAGAGAGTGGAGAATTAGGGAAATAGGGGGGTGGGTAGTAAGAAAGGGAAGGAAAGGATGGTAAAGAGAAAAGAGGATGAGAGTGACACAGAGAAAGGAGGCAGAAGAGAGACTCAGGATTTGAAGTGTCACTTGGGAGCTGTGGGCTGCAAGCTGCCTGTGATTTCCTCGTTTGATGATTACTTCACAACCCTTCAGTTGCTCTAATCCTTAAGCTTGTATATCAGAAGTTTTTAACCTTTTGGGGAGTCTTGGACCCCTTTGAAATTGTGGTAGAAATGATGGCCTCTTACCCCAGAAAATGCTTGTGTGCATACACACACACACACACACACACACACACACACACACACAAACTTACAGCAACTATTTCATGGATCCCACTGAAACTCATCCACGAAATTCAGGTTAAGACCCTGACCACCACCTTACAACCTCCTCTCATTTGCATAACCAGAACAGCACATCTTGGGGTTAAAAAAACACAGCACATTTTTTAAATGTTTATTTTAAAAAAATAAACATTTGTATTCTTTGGACTTAAATAGTTAATGATCAAAATAATACTACCCAAACCTCAGAAGGAGCCATAAAGTAAGATTTGGCCAGAAGTTTCCCACCAACTTCTGTGTGCCCTTCAGTGCCTGCTCTGGAACACAAATGTAATCAATAAGCCACTGATTGGACTCTGGATACATACGAGATGTTTTTGTCTCTTGGCGCCAGATATAGGACATGGGTTTGTCCGTTTCTTGGGGATTTTGCTGTATAGCTGAGGCTTTATTGTGTTGTTTCCCAAAACATATGGCCAGTTTTGGACCTCAATTATATGCATTCATTCACTCTCCTTCCCATCAGCTTCTCCGAGCCCTGAGCCCAAACAGACGGTTCCCTCCAAGGTGCTTCTTTAGACATCTTAGGTGATGCACATATTTTATCAGACGATGTCACAGGTGAGTCCATGGATCCCGTCCAAGGCAGAGAGGTAGCTATAATTTGAAAAGCCCCCACTGGGCTTGAGGCTAAACAAAAGAAAGGGACCCCAGCAGGATATAGGATGTGGATATCTCTAGGGCTGAGGGAGTAGGGGCTTGCTGAGTTTTCTTTCAGGTTTCAGAATTGAATCCTACATCCTTGCTCACGTAATGCTCAAATCCGCTACTCAGCCCTTTCAGGCCTTTGTTCCCAACCCAGGAAATTGGTACATCTTGGAGAAATCTACTTTACTACATCCAAATGCAGGCTCTCCCTGCTGATTAGGACAGGTGTATTTGACACATTTCACTGAATGATACCTTGGCAAAGACCAAAGCCAAGTCTGCCATTGCCTAAATAAGAGACAAGGCAGAGAGAAAATGGGGGAAGGAGAGAGGAGGGAGGGAGGACAGGCAGGCTAAGAGAAACACAATGATTTTTGCTGGAGGGTCTCAAGGCTTGGACAGCCAGGTTGGATCTTGGTCAGTATACTTTTCAAAACTTGCAGGAGCAACTTCAGCTTGTGAATGGGCCAGACAAGGAGAAGCTGGTTCCCTTGTCTAGAGGCACAAGAGCTCCTCCATTCATCCTCATTCAGGCTTTCTCTAATTCCTTCTCATTTCCTCATTGGGAACCTGGGGCTAAAGAGGGCTTGTGACTAGGTCCTGAGAGGAATAACTAAGTACCTTACATACTTAATTGCACCAAAGTAAATTAATAACATACTTGAAGAGGGTGAAATGAGCTCTTTCACAGTAGCTAGATTCAGAAGGACTTAAGAAAGACAGTGATGAGGTCTTGTGCCTGCTTGAGTCTGTTTGAATTAAGCTTCTGCCCGTGGTCTACCAGGCCCATTGGAGAACTTTCTGTAAGCTGAGGGAGCCTCCTCAAACATGGCCTCCCACAAAGTTAATCCCAGGGGCTGTGAATGAGCTTTTAACTGTGGAGTCAAAAAATATTGACCCAGGTATAGGTTTTCAGTGTGTAAGAGCACCACAGCTATCCACCTGGAAAGAACCTTTCCAAAAGCCTAGGGCAGGAGATGATAGCCTTCCAAGGAGCCTAAATATCAGAGAAGAGGATGAAATGAAGCAGCAAGATCAGACTAAAATGGAAGCAGGGTGGGGTGGGGGGAGTATAGGACATCTCTGTGGGATAGCCAGCAGGTGGGTGGGAAGGTAGTCGCCATGGCAACAAGTCTCCACAGCAGCAAATCCCAGCAGGTGGGTGGGAAGGTAGTCTCCATGGTGACATGTCTCCTCAGCAGCAAATCCCAGTGGGTGGGCGGGAAGACCTGTTTCTGTGGTAATGAGCTTCACTGACTTCCCCATTTTTCCACCAGACGAAAAAGATGGTCTAACCCAGTGGTTTTCCAACTTTAGCAGGCATCAGAATTACCCGGAGAGCTTGTTAAACATAGAGATTGCTGGGCCCCACCCCCAGAGTTTCTGATTCATTAGGTCTTAGAGGATGAGGAAATGAGGACCTTCCCTGAGAATGAGGAGAAGGGGGCATTTGAGGCCCTGGAAGGAAGTGGAAATGGACAAGCTTGGACAGTGGGTGCCAGGAAGGCTTAGGGGTTATAGTCTCTTGGAATCTTCACTTCCTCCAGAGACAGAACAAAGGGGAAAGGGAAGTAGCTATAGATGTATAGTGTGCTGAGCATATCTGAGATGCCAATGCTCATTTTATCCTTGATACAACCCTTTGAAGTATTTTATCCCCATTTTACAGGAGAGGAAACTAGAGCCCAGGGATTTTCAATAAGTTGCCTAAAACTACATGGCCAGTAAATGGTAGAGCCAAGGTCCCTGCTCTTTCTATTCTATATTGACAGGTGCTAGAGTAATATATCATTTAGCACATCAAGGCAGAGGATGCTGGATACTGGCCATTTACAGTTACTGCAGTTTAAGTCTCCCAACTGGAGGCATCTCTTTGAAACAGTCTGGAGACCTCGTCTTCCAAACTGGGGAACGAGTGGGAGGTAGGGAACTGATCTTTCCTAGAGTGATGGTGCTGGACCTTGCAGAAAAGAGCAATGGTTAATGCTAACTGGGTAAAAAGAGCTATGCTGCATGCTTATCCTCCATCCTCATGTCCCTGACAGTCATCGTCATCCAAATGCTCCATCCCTCCACCTTCACTGTCCTTGTGCCCTGTATTGAATTCAGGTTTCCTGAGCACTGGTGATCAGGCTGCCAAGGGCAACTATGGGCTCCTTGACCAAATCCAGGCCCTCCGCTGGGTGAGCGAGAATATTGCCTTCTTCGGTGGTGATCCCCGCCGTATCACCGTCTTTGGCTCGGGCATTGGCGCATCCTGTGTCAGCCTCCTCACACTGTCGCATCATTCTGAGGGTGAGTAGCTCTTGGAACAGCACAAGAACTGGCCAAGTGCTGGCTGCCGACCCTGACCCCAGGCCCTCCAGGCTCTGGGGTGCCCAACTTCATGTCCCAAGAGCACCCAGGGGAATCAGCATCCCTCGCCTACCAGCTCAGTGTCCCTTTGGGGAGAAAGGGAAAGGGAAAGTCGTGTCTGACTCTTTGGGACCCCATGGACTATACAGTCCATGGAATTCTCCAGGCCAGAACATTGGAATGGGTAGCCATTCCCTTCTCCAAGGGATCTTCCCAACCCAGGGATCAAACCCAGGTCTCCCACATTGCAGGCAGATTCTTTACCAGCTGAGCTACCAGGGAAGCCTTCTTTGGGGAGAAGTGGAAGGGAAATGTTTCTCTAGGGGAAGATGTATATCTCCCAGTATGAGAGAGGGAAGGAGAGAATCCCATTTATATCTTCAGAAAGGAAGGTTCTCCTTGTGATGTGGGAGTCTTATTGAGGTGTGTGGGAGTAGGATGTCTCTCTCTCTCTGAAGGGACACTGGCTCTTTTTGGGCAGGGGAAATCTTTCTGTGTGGGAAGGACACGTGACTTCGGGTAGAGCTCTAGAGTGGAAATTAGTTTTTAGGTGTAAGAAACACTCATTCTCGGCCTTCATCTCTGAAGAGCAAGTCTGTGCAAGACAGGAACTGCCCTTGACGGGGGAGATGGGACCAAAGCCAGCATTAAAAACCTGTGGGTGAGCTTTGTTTGAGGGATGGCAAGTTCTTATCCCACTCCAGACCAAACCTCTCCCACCCCCAAGCTGTATGACCCCAGCTAAGGGAGACTTTAATTTTTAGCCTGATGGGAAGCCTCTGCCAGTGACCCTTCCAAGGGGGCTGAATAGACCCTTTTTTGTGTTCAGCAGGAAATGTTCTCTTCACCTGTGGACTATGAGTACATGCTAAGTCGCTTCAGTCACGTCCAACTCTTTGAGAACCTATGGACTGTAGCCCACCAGGCTCCTCTGTCCATGGGATTCTCCATGTAAGAATGCTAGAGTGGGTTGCCATGCCCTTTTCCAGGGAATCTTCCCGACCTGGCTCTTACATCTCCTGAATTGGCAGGCAGGTTCTTTACCACTAGCGCCACCTGGACTGTAAGAGCCCTTTCTACCTTTGCGAGGCAAAGATGAGCTTCCCAAAATAAGTGTCCTTCTCTAAAGTAAGGAAAACCATGAGAGAGAACACAGTTTTTCACTGAAATCCACCTTATGAGTTAGTGATATTCTCACAGGAAGACTTGCATTCTCTTTTTGAAGAAGGCCTGTCTCTCTGAGGGAGAAAAATCACCTCTTCTGACCTAGAAATTCTGCCTCTTTCCCTCTAAGGACTCCATGAGGGAAGACTAAGGTGGGAAGTAGGCAACTTAGAATGTGTTCCTAGGTGATGGAACAGGAATTCCTTTTTTCCATCAAGGAGAGTGAAGTGACAAGTGGTGAGGGTGCCTCTGTCCGGAAAGAGGAACACTGCCTCCTCTGATTGGGGACTATTTCCCTGGGAGGAGAAAGCCTTTCTTGGTGTGGTGCTAATTCTCTGTCTCATAGTGGGCCTGTGCCCCGGCAACCTGGCTGCTTTAAAGATTTATTCTCTCTGTCTTTCTGTAATTGATTAATGGAGAGTAATCTTTCAAAAAATGAAGCTTTCTTATGTAGTCATCTATATTTCTCTCCCTCTCTTTTTCACCCATGCAGACTCCCTTAAACTCTCTTTCTCACGCTCTTTTTTTTGTGGCTATGTCATATGGCATACAGGATGTTAGTTCCCTGAGCAGGGCTCAAACCCTTGGCCCCTACATTGGGAGCATGGAGTCTTAACCACTGGAGCACCAGAGAAGTCCCATAAACTCTTTCTCTTAGAGGAATAAAACTGTGCACCTGTGGGCCAGATTTTCCCTTACTTGGGAATGTTGAGGTCAGAGAAAGAATGGTACCTCTTTTCCATAGAGGGGAAGAATCATCTATGTTTTGAGTTTGGGGGATTGGCTCCTTCTTAGCGAGGGGAAAATCTGGACCTGAGGCATCAGTAGCTTCTGGAAAAGGAAAGTCCCTGTGGAGGCTACAGTTTGGGAGGGCACATGCCCTGGAGACCTTCAGACCACAGGGCCTTTGCCCTCAGGAATCCTTCCCCAAACTCCCAGAATGTGAAACTCTCTCCTGCCTGCATTTTCTCATCCCTCATGAAAAAGACCCCTTTGTGGTGGAAGTGCCAGCTCCCTGGTGGTGTGCTGGCACAGAGCTTGGCCCAGCTGGGCAGGAAGCAAGAGGGGAAGAAAAGGAGAGATAAAGAGAGGGAGCCTAAGGAAACTGATGTCTGGGACCCAAGGGGTTAATTCTTCCTGGCATTTCCTTAACCCCCAAGTTACCAACCATCATCCTAGAATGAGGAGACAAGAAGCAGGCAGGGGACCAGTCAGGAAAGGAGCCCAACAACCCCTCCTCTGGTCCTAACCCATCATTCCAGCAAAAGGGTTATTCCTTCTTCACAGCTCATTCAACCCAGAGGGCGGCCTCAGTAAAAAAGGAATGAGGAGGTGTTTGATCTCTCTCACAGGGACAAGGCCTGGGCCATGAGTGACGCGATGATCTGACTTGGTGCTATCTTTTTTCTAAGGGCTTTTCCAGAGGGCCATCATCCAAAGCGGTTCTGCTCTGTCCAGCTGGGCTGTGAACTACCAACCAGTGAAGTACACCAGCCTGCTGGCAGACAAGGTGGGCTGTAATGTGCTAGACACAGTCGACATGGTGGACTGTCTTCGGCAAAAGAGTGCCAAGGAGCTGGTAGAGCAAGACATCCAGCCAGCCCGCTACCATGTGGCTTTTGGCCCCGTGATTGATGGTGATGTCATTCCTGATGACCCAGAGATTCTCATGGAACAGGGCGAGTTCCTCAACTACGACATCATGCTAGGTGTCAACCAGGGTGAGGGGCTCAAGTTTGTGGAAGGGGTGGTGGACCCTGAGGATGGTGTCTCTGGCACTGACTTTGACTATTCAGTCTCCAACTTTGTGGACAATCTGTATGGCTATCCTGAGGGTAAGGACACCCTGCGGGAGACCATCAAGTTCATGTACACAGACTGGGCAGACCGTGACAATCCTGAAACCCGCCGTAAGACACTGGTGGCACTCTTCACTGACCACCAGTGGGTGGAGCCCTCAGTGGTGACGGCTGATCTGCATGCCCGCTATGGCTCGCCTACCTACTTCTACGCCTTCTACCATCACTGCCAGAGCCTCATGAAGCCTGCTTGGTCAGACGCAGCTCATGGGGATGAAGTACCCTATGTTTTCGGTGTCCCTATGGTAGGTCCCACTGACCTCTTCCCCTGCAACTTCTCCAAGAATGACGTTATGCTCAGTGCTGTCGTCATGACCTACTGGACCAACTTTGCCAAGACTGGGTAAGGAGAAGGTGGGGGTTCTTCTACTTTGGGACCCTACCATGCCCTCCCCTCTGCTCCTCTACCTAAACCTCTTCCATCATCTCCCTTCCTAAAACAGTCCCCAAATCTTGATTAGTAACCATTTCATCCCTCTCCGTACATCCCCTTATCTAGTCTTTCATGCTATTTCCTTCCCTTAAAATTTTTTGTTGAGGCTCAGAACTTGGTCAGCATTAGGATCAAGCAGGAATGAGAATTACTGGCATAACTATGGGATTCCAGTTTAGATGGTAAGAGGCAAGGTGAAGTGGGAATAAAGTACATTCAGAAAGCCTTTAAAGGGCTCTTGGAAAAACTGGGCAGCTGAAAAGATTAATGGATGCTCTGTAACTTGTGAGAAGCATCCTATAGCTTGATCTCAGAGGATGGGTGCAGGGGAGGATGTGATGGTTTCCATGATGCCATGGGCAAGAGAAGTGCAAGGTCTGGGGAAGATGAGGGGTATGAACAGGGTGAGGGACCCCCAAAAAGATGGAAATGGTAGGACATTCTGGACTGGGGAAGGGGTTTAGGGCTGAGTGTGAGAGGAAGAATCCAGGCCTTTTCCTCATTAAATAGAGTGGTGACGCCAGATTTCCATGTGGTATTTCAGGGATCCCAACAAGCCGGTCCCCCAGGACACCAAGTTCATTCACACCAAGGCCAACCGCTTTGAGGAAGTGGCCTGGTCCAAATACAATCCCCGAGACCAGTTGTACCTTCACATTGGGCTGAAGCCAAGGGTCCGCGATCATTACCGGGCCACTAAGGTGGCCTTTTGGAAACACTTGGTGCCCCACCTATACAACCTGCATGATATGTTCCACTACACGTCCACAACCACCAAAGTGCCGCCCCCGGATACCACCCACAGCTCCCACATCACCCGCAGGCCCAATGGCAAGACCTGGAGCACCAAGCGGCCAGCCATCTCCCCCGCCTACAGCAACGAGAACGCCCAGGGGTCCTGGAACGGGGACCAGGATGCAGGGCCACTCCTGGTGGAGAACCCTCGTGACTACTCCACTGAATTAAGCGTCACCATCGCTGTGGGGGCCTCCCTCCTGTTCCTTAATGTCCTTGCCTTCGCTGCTCTCTACTATCGGAAGGACAAGCGACGTCAGGAGCCCCTGCGCCAGCCCAGCCCTCAGAGGGGAGCCGGGGCTCCTGAACTGGGAGCTGCTCCTGAGGAGGAGCTGGCAGCGCTGCAGCTGGGTCCCACACACCACGAGTGTGAGGCGGGTCCCCCCCACGACACCCTGCGCCTCACCACGCTGCCTGACTACACACTGACCCTGCGGCGCTCCCCTGATGACATTCCACTCATGACCCCCAACACCATCACTATGATCCCCAACTCCCTGGTGGGGCTGCAGACATTGCACCCCTATAACACCTTTGCCGCAGGGTTCAACAGTACTGGGCTGCCGCACTCACACTCCACCACCCGGGTATAGTAGCTCCAGCCCAGAGCACAGCCTATATCCTGGTTCTACCCCTCCCAGATCCACAAAAACACATGCACACACACACACAGACACGTGCAGACATCTATGTATACGCACGCACCCACACCCAACAGCAGACCCACATGCACAAACATAGACAGATATGGACATGCACCCGCATGTGCAACGACACAAATAAGGAAGTAAACCTGAACAAGCCCTTCAAATGGAGACACACATGAGTCCTTGGGAAACTGAGGACCCATGGAACAGCAGCTGAAGCCGGCTCCCAGACCTGACCACAGACACTCCCAGGGAGCCTGAAGCACCAGCTGGATACCCTTTGGTGCTCATCTTCCACATCTCTTGGAACTGCACCACCCACCAACTCCAGACTTGGGAGCTTTAAAGAGCAGAGTAGCTCTTTCTCCCCTAGACTTGGTCTTTTTTCTGGGTCTCGTTTTTGTTGATTTTTTTTAAAAAAAAAAAAGTTGAAACAAATGCTTTTCCAACCCATGAGTGCAAAGAGGCTCTGGAAGGGAGGGCTCCAGGCCCAGGTCTCTCTGGCTTTGGAACTCCCATTGCTCACACAATGACTGAGGAACATGAGCCCCAAGAAAGAAACAGATTCGAGCAAGACCATGGGGGAGAAGGAGGAAGGGGCTGCCACTGGATGGGGTTGGAAGACCATAGGGGACAACTCACCAGCCATCTTTATCTCTGTGGAGGGCTGCGGAGACCACAGGTGACCTGCGTTCCCCAGGAGCATCGGCCTCCCTTGACCAAGGGACCCCAGATTTGGTGAAGGAGGTTTTGTGGAGGCCATGTCGTTATTGGGGGGCCCTGGGTGTAAGCTGGGTCCTACCTCTGCCCTTGGGGTAATGCTATCAGAAATTCACCCCATTTTCTTTAGAGTCTCTTTTGTGTATGTCATTTCTCTTTCAAAAAGACGGTGTTTTTTGTTGTTGTTGGCTTTTTTTTTTTTTTAAGAAAAGTTCTTAAAACACTAACGGAAACCCATGGAGTTTGTCCTTTGTAAAAATTTTAAACACAGTGTCTTGATATAAAAATAAAAAATCCAGTTAGCACTCCCAACCTGCCTCCCTTGCACAGGCCTTGCCCTGACAGACCTCCTGGCAGGGCACCTCTGCGGGTGAGGACTCGCAGTCTCCCTCTGGATCCTGTGCCCTTAAGCGGATACAAGTCTGGGTGGCTCCTTGCTGACCCCCTGCACGAAGGCCTCTCAAATCTTAATCAGGTTGCTGTCCCCACCCCCACCCTCACCCCCCAACGCTCTGGGTTCCTGCGGCTGAAGCCTTCTCTCAGCACCTCGGGCCTCCTAATGAAACTGCAAAAATAACACTTCCTTCTCCACTGCGCCACAGCTTCTGCTGCCACTGCCGCCACCACCCGCTGCTGCCTCTGCCACCATTGCCACCACCCTGCCCTCGTCCTGGACGACTGGGAGCTGGGGCGAGGTCCGCCCTCTAACATGCTGAAAATTCTTTTTCATGTCTGAATCCAGTGCAGCATCAGATATGTGGACTCCCTGGCCTTGGGTGACTGACAGAGCAGGGCCCCTCTCCTCCCCAGGGATACTGGTTTCCTGTTCTGTGAATTAGAATTGGATAAGTCATTGGGGCCCTGGGAGCATTTCTCTTCAGGACTGTGATCAGTGGCTCCCTGTCAACCCTGGGGGACAGATTCAGTGGGCTCCACAGAGTTAGCATTATGGTATCTCATATTATCCTCAGTGACTTGAAGGACTAAACCAGGAGTCTGCTCATCAAGTGTGACAGTTAGGCGGGGTTGCTGACACCTCAGAAACCAGGAATAGCATTCTTCAAAGTGTCCCTGATGGAATGAGGAAGATTAACCAACACAACAGGATGATGTTCAGAGGGGACAAACACAAGGTAGTAAAAAGACCAAAACCAAGAACTAAATACTAATATGGTATGTGGGGACAAGAGAGATGGGCAATGATTGACTTGACCTAGGTTAGTTAAAGAAAGAAAATAGAACTGGGGGGAGGGTGTCAGGGTGGGTCATGAGTTGGATGAGTCCATAATGTAGAACTGGTTTTCTCCTCCTTCCCTCCGTCCTCTCACCCTATTCTTTCTCCTTTCCCCGCCCCCTCCTTCTTTCTTTCCAAAACTAACTTGGATACTAGCACATAATAACAAAAATTTAGTATGGAGTCACTGGGAAGTAATCGCAGTCTGAGTTTTTAGAAGTAAGCTCAAAGTCATGTAGTCCAACCCACTTATTTTATAACTGAGGAAATGGGCTCAGAAAAACACAATGTCACAGTGTTAGAAACAGACCTAGAATGTAGTCCAGTAACATGATCTTTCTCATGGTTCTCAATCTTCTCCACTCTACCTAACATTGGTTAGGACTTTGAAAACAGTAATGGGTCTGCCCTTGGTCAACACATTTTCAGCATATGTGGAAAAGCTAGAGAGGATCTGGAGAAGAGCAAAAACAATGTGCCAAAGGACTAAGTTTTCTTTTTAATTTAGAAAGGAGGAAGCTGATGAAATAACATTCAGTAATTGTGGAGCACCTACTATATGACAAGTGTGACATATCATCATCAGAAAATTAGGAGATATATCATCTCCTAAATCAGGACAGAGCTGGTGATCTGTTCTCTGTTTCTTCTGAGAGTGATAGAGGGGAAAAGATTAAGTTAGATACAAGGCAAAACTTTGCTGTAGATAGGAATTAATCATGGCATGTAGTATGTCTTCAATAACAGTTGCCAAATTGAGTGAGTGACTAAGGGAAGCAATGGTGCTCATCTTTCTGAATGCAGGGGGCTGGGTTATGTGACCATTTTAGATCAATTCAGTCTTTGTTATTATGATCCTTTGATTACTCCATGTCACATACACCAAAATGAGCCTCCTCTTCTGAGGGGTGTGTGTGTGCCTCCAAATTAGGAGGCTTTCTAGTTGGGGAGGATGTAGACATTGTCTCTCCTCTAAGAATTAAAGGTGCCATAGCAAACCCAGCTCCAACCCTATTTAGGACTCATCAGTGAGAGATCATAGTTGGTCTTCACACCTAAAAAAGGTCTGCGTGACCTCTAATGCAGGCAGAGTTTCAGTCTAATTGACAGTCAGTGCTGTGCCTGGGTGGTTTGAGTGTTCTTGGCCCCCTTGTTGACTGCCAGCCCCGAGTCCAGCAAAAAAAAAAAAAAAAGCCCAGGTTCTTGCTTAAAAGGCTGAGGGTATACTTGGATTTGATTTCACATAGCAAAAATCATTAGGGCCTAAACCGGATCCAGCCTGCATCTCTAGATTTATCTAGTTTCTATATTAGTCTTTTGAGGAGCTGGACACAGATATCTTGGGATCTGAACTCGTGGTGTGTGTGAAGGGCCAGAGGTCAGTCACTGTGGAAAATTTCCATGGGAAGCAAGGATGGTTATCAGGACTGTAAGCCAGGCCCTGTGCTGGTTTATATACTATGAGGGATAAAATATACCCCCTTTGGGGTGCATACTGTCAGGAAGACAAAACTGAACTGTGATCAGATGAGTAAAACGCATAATCTCTGTGACTTCAATTGTATGGTAAAGGTAAAAAGAGCTGGAGAAATTGAAAGAAAAGCTATGGTAAGATCTGGGTGGGTGGTGGAATAGTGGGCATTCCAAATTGGGGGAAAGTCCTCAGCCAGAGCATGGAGGTAAGATTCTAAATGTGCTTGAGGAGCAGTGAGGGAACTGGCTTGACAGAAGTAAAAGGTTCAAGTCAAATGATGGGAAATCATTTGGAAAGATTAGAAAGGCAGGTTGTGGAGGTCTTCATAACAGCAGAAGAGTTTGGGTGTTGCCAGAAGAATAATGGGGGGCCCTGATTTTTCTTTCATGTGCTAATGGTTTCACAGACAGGAAACAAAATCTCCTTGGTAACTCCTATGCTGCTGCTTTTCTGCAAGGAGAAGGATTTTCAGAGTCAAAGGGACAAAGTGAGCCCCAGAGAGAGGCTCCTCAAGGGAGTCTAGTCCCAGAGAGCCTTTAGCTGCTCTGAGCAACTCCATCTCCTAGTCTGGCTCAATAACAGCCCAGGGCATTGTGACGACCTGCAGCTCCAGTTGCAGGACAACTGGTGACAGCTTTGAAAACCCCATGGAGGGTGAAAGGGATGCACACTGCTGCATCACTGAGATCAATGAGTTAAATATTGATTGCGGGCCAGATTCGAGAACAAATGAGGGTTGGTGAGCACTTACAAAAGGAAGAGAAGAACACTTAGCCCCTGCATGGATTCTGGAAAAACCATTTCCCACTCAAGCTCATTTCCTTTGATAGGCTGACTCGATGGGTAGATTAGAATGTTACCCCTACAGTGGAGCTCAAAGAAACATTCTCTCGCCATACTCTTAGGACGATGTGAAGAAATGTGGGAATTCTAGGCGATTTCCGGTTTTCATGTCACTAGATCAACTTTGAAAATTACACATACCTGGGAAGAAGTGCCAAAATGTGAGATGACAGAATAAGAACTTGTACAGATGTCAAGAGGCTGGTATGATGGACTTGCTATAGCAAAATCAGAGTTTAGAAGGACAAAGATGATGTCACCTTTTCTAATTTCAAAATGTAACAGTGTAACTGTTAAGAAGTGTGAGATGTGACTTAGAGGGTTTTAGAGTAAATGGAAGCTCATCATGATCCACTAGTCAAAAGGGTGGTTTGGTTGTTACCAAAAGTATCAAGACCTTAAGCTATATTAATAAGAGCATAACATCCAGAATAAAGGAAGTGATCATCTTGTGCTACTCTGTACTGGTCAGACCACACCTGAGGCCCTCTGTTCAATGCAGGCATCACACTTCAAGGGACATGTCGATAAAAGTACAGCCAGAGAAAGAGTGGTGAGAATAGTGAGGGAACTAGCAAACTCCCAGAGAAATTTCTTTACTGTCAGCAAATCATTACTGGGCTCATAGTGAAGAGGAAGCTGGACATTTATTCTGTGTGTGACTCCAAGGGCTCTGAGATCTAATGGGGTGGAAGTTACAGGAAAGTAGATTTGGGCTGACTAGAAGGAAGAGGCTTTTTTTTTTCTTTTTTATAATGAAAAAATGATAATAAAAGTTTTGGCTCATGATTCCAGCCTTTTGAAGTCCTTTTAAAATTTATTACCAACAGCTTCAAAAACAGAGACGAAAAAAATTCTTAATCCCAACATCCTGATATAAACATTTCGCTATGTTTAAGAAGAACTTTCTAAGATTAATAACACTCTCTGAAATTATAAAGGACTAACTCAAATGGTAGGCAGCTTGCCATCACCAGAGATATTTAAACAGTGACTAGATAATCACTCCTTGTGGGTGATTCAAAGGCAAAGAAAGCATCTGATAAAGGACTGAGCCCAGTGACCTCTAGCGTTACTGAGATTCTATGATGAGCTGGAAAGTCTCATGATAAAGTATTCAGAAAAATATTTCTGAAGCCTCTGAGCAGGGCAAGCTGGAGGCAGAGATAATAACTAGTTGAGAGGTACCTACTTTGAGGTACAACTATGTTCACCTCTGGCCCCAACCCCTACCCCTGACTTGAATCCCCAAATTACAGTGTCAGAAGCCAACTTAATGGTTGCCTAATTCCTCACCCCTATGATCTGCTGCTTGATTCCTTCTGCGGCCTTTGCCAAATAGTTATCTTGTCTCTGTTTAAATACCTCCAGTGATGGGAATATCTTGTCCTTTCAAAGCTGACCATTGCATAATATTTGGTCATCTTGAACCATCATAAAGTTCTTCCTTAGGTTGAGTCAAAATATGTTTTCCCAGAGCACATGCCCTTTGTCCCTCTTACAGAGCAAAACAAGATGAATCCATCTTCTATGTGATGAGGGTTCCGACATATGAAAACTTGATCCCAAACCACCACCACCCCCTTTTTGATCCCTTCTTCAAGCTCACATACAATGATTCTGGAGTCCTCTCACACTCCTGGTCTCTGTGCTTCGTGCATGCTCCAGGTTGCTAATGCTCCTGTTCTTGTGTGGTGTCCAAGGCTAAAGACAGTCCTCCACTGTGGTCTAATGAGCATAGAAGAAGGCACAAATGTAATCTTCCACATCCTAGCCCTGAATTCATTAGCATTTCAGGCAGCTAGTGTCAAAACTGAGCTTACAGGCACCTCAAACACCTGAAACCTTTTCACAGAGTCATGTCTCTCCTACCTTACACTTAAGCATTTGGTTTCGATGAACTCAACTACGAAACTTTACATTTCATTTCCCTGGTTCATTATGGCCTCTTGGGATCTTCCTGAAACCAGCATCATTTACGAATTTGATAAACATGCCATCAGTGTCCTGATCCAAGTCGTTAGTTAAATTATTGGACAGGCCATGGACCTCCCTTCAAGCCCCCAAAGATCCATTAGTCACCAGCTGTGAATACACCTTCACTGTCCTATCTTCACCTCACATGTTTTCTTCTTATCTACAAGGACATCTCAAACCAGGACATTCTTAAACAAAGTAAGATTGCATTCTGAAATAATCTTCGGAAACAAGGAAGCAAAGGAGGGGGACGGGTACAAAGGGAGCAGAGATGAAAGGAGTTTAACCTTTAGATCTTCCCCTTCTCCCTTTCCCCCAGTCCCATGATGAATTCCATGACCTCAGTCTCCACGAAAGAATTCCCAGGCACCAGCTCAGGTAGAGAAAATTGGAAGAACTGAATTTAGGGTCAGAAAATCTGCATTCAGATCCATCTCTGCTTCTTCCCAGCTGTACAACCTTGAGCAAGTTCGTTAACTTCTCTGAGTCTGTTTGCTCATCTGTAAAATAGGGATGCTCATGCCTACCTCACAGGGTTGTTCTTAGGATTAAATGGGAAAATAGATGTGAATGTATTTTGTAAACTATAAGCACCATACAAGGGCTTCCCAGGTGGCACTAGTGGTAAAGAACCCACCTGCGAATGCAAGAGACATAAGAGACGTGGGTTTGATCCCCAGGTTGAGAAGATCCCCTGGAGGAGAGCATGGCAACTCACTCCAGTATTCTTGCCTGGAGAATCCCATGGACAGAGAAACCTGGTAGGCTACAGTCATAGGGTTGCAAAGAGTCGGACACAACTGAAGCGACTTAGCACAGCACAACCACTATACAAATGTAACATATCATCATCATTATATATTGAGTGCCTACTGTGTTCATCAATATAGGGTATAAAAAGGTACATAGGCTATGGTCTTTGCCCTTGAGGAGGTCGCAGTTTCACAGGGGAGACATGAAGTAGAAGCACAGAGCAAATGAGGAAATCAACCCTGAATATTCATTGGAAGGACTGATGCTGAAGCCGAAGCTACAATACTTTGGCCATCTGTTGTGAAGAGCCAACTCATTGGAAAAGACCCTGATGCTGGGAAAGACTGAGAGCAGGAGGAGAAGGGGGCGACAGAGGATGAGATAGTTGGATGGCATCATCAACACAATGGACATGAGTTTGAGCAAACTCTGGAAGACAGTGAAGGACAGAAAAGCCTGGGGAGCTGCAGTATGGGGTCACAAAGAGTCGGACACGACTTAGCAGCTGAACAACAACAAATAGGGCAAATGGCACAAGTCACTATGGTAATTTAGAAAAGCACAGGTCCCTTCAGACTGGGGGAAATGAAGGAAGGCTTCATGGAGTTCCATCTACACCTCAAGGATAGCTTGGATCTGACAGAAATGGCTGAAAGAAGACAGCATTCCAGGTGGAGGAACCTGGCAATGGGGATTTATGGAGCGCATTTGTGGGGCCTGGAAGCAGTCCTGTTTGGCTGTAAGAGGCCATGAGGCTGGTTGGCCACATTGCAACTTGTTTATAGACATGGTCATTCCTAACACACCCATGACAAGAGCACTTGGCCCTTCAGAAGGGGGCCCAGGATTTGAGCACAGCCTCTGAGGTCTGATGTCTGCTACTTCTCAGCTGACCACCTGGGAGAAAAACAACTCTTCTGGAGGGTGGAGGCATCTGAAATGATTCCAGGAAAGTCACCATTTTCCTTTTCTGCAGCTGAGAACTAGGTCTCAGGGAAGGGTGGGGACTAAGGCTGCATTTAAATCCTAGGAACCTTCCGCTGGAAGATTAAAGATTTAAGTGTTTTTACTGAATTAGAGTTATCCACCATATCTGAAAGGTTTCTTATTTTTCAATTCCATGTGGGGAATAAGGAGGGAGAGAAAAATAGTTCAAGGACTCTCAAGGTCCTACCAGTTTTCTTTGGAGTTATGCTTATGATTTGGTGCCACCTGGTGTCCGAGATGGAATATAGCAGCCTCCTTCCTAAATTGAGAGCCCCGGAGTGCCGCCCAGCCATCTACAGAAGGAGGCTAGCTTCCTTCCAGTAGGGTAGAGTCGCTCTGGGGTCTGTGTTAACAGAAAAAAAAGAGGGAGGAAGAGAAAGTGCTGCTCCAGTCAAGCCTCTTGGCCATCCTTTTTTCTGTCATTAAAGCTTCTATTTTCCTCAGAGTACCCCTGGAGATGTATGCTTTCCCAAGGACTACAGGTTTATGTTTGCTGTGTCCTCCTCCTTCCACCCCCTTCCCACTCACGCTTTCTTACAATGGCTTAAATATCAGTAACAGACGCTACAAGAGCTCTCTTTCAGATCTGACCAAGAGAGCCTCTAGGGTGGCCAAGGGAGGAACAGTGAAAAGGTCTGGTTCCCCTTTGAGCTCTGGCCTAAGGGTTTCCTCCTGCGTGAGTTATACTGGTCTAGAATGACTGAGCTCAAACTCTTCCATAAGAAATCAGCTCCCTGAGGCTACACTTTGCTTCGTGTGCATGCGTGTTTAGTCGTGTCAGACTCTTTGTGAACCCATGGACTGTAGCCCACCAGGTTCTTCTGTCCGTGGAATTTTCCAGGCAAGAATACAGGAGTGGGTTGCTATTTCCTTCTCCAGAGGATCTTCCTGACCCAGGGATCGAACTGCATCTCCTGCTTTGGCAGGCAGATTCTTTACCACTGAGCCACCTGGGAAGCTCCTTAGACTTCCTGCTGCTGCTGCTGCTAAGTCGCTTCAGTCGTGTCCGACTCTGTGCGACCCCATAGATGGCAGCCCACCAGGCTCCGCCGTCCCCGGGATTCTCCAGGCAAGAATACTGGAGTGGGTAGCCATTTCCTTCTCCAGTGCATGAAAGGGAAAAGTGAAAGTGAAGTCGTTCAGTCGTGTCTGACTCTTAGCGACCCCATGGACTGTAGCCTACCAGGCTCCTCCATCCATGGGATTTTCCATGCAAGAGTACTGGAGTCGGGTGCCATTGCCTTCTCCTTAGACTTCCTACAGCCCTTCTAAATGGTTAGGGGAGGGAAAATAAGAGTAGAACAGCAAGTGGCCCCCTTTGTCCTCAAACCCCATTCCTGAATAGATTCAAAACAATCAATAAAACTAAAACCAAACTAGTCTGATGATGCCTCACAATGGGGTAATACTAGAGGGTAGTTTGAGGGGGTCACTTGAATTGGGATGGCCAGAGCTGAGTAAGGACAAGACTGAGCTAGTCAAGACGTGAACCCCTCTGCCACCACCTGCATTCTCAGGTACCCTTGAAGTCTCCTTTTCTGTTGTGCCCCATCTTCTTAGGCACAGCCTTTGCAGGCTCTTCTGAGTGTTGGGAATCTTGGGCAGCTCCAAGTTTGGAGTATGGATTGTGGGTGGGAGTGTGAAAATGGTTGAAGTGCAAATGGAAGGAATCAGCTAGATCAGAATGCTTCCATTCTCGGATCACAAAATATATACATTCCAGCTCTTCCGTGGTCCCTACAATTCAGGGCAGCATGAGTGGATGCTCCCTAACTTGACTGGCCAAGAAGTTAACAAATCCTTTTATCCTGTAGTTTAGTTACAACCGGGTTGCCATTTTTTAAAAAAAAATAACATCAGCTAGGAAACTAACAGATAATAAATCTAACAAAAGAAGATACAAATAGTTTAGCGGTTAACTAACATTTCTCGTCCTATCCTGGACCAACTAAAGGCTAACTATTGGTGAACTTACCTGGTACAATGTACAGGACACCCAACCAAGTCCTTTTGTCGGGACAACCTTGCAAAATCAAGCGAGGTCTGAAGTTAGAGCAAGCTGCCTAGACTTCAGCCTGACATAGATCTGGTGAGATTGGCAGTCCCCGGTTGAATCTGCCTCCCACATTGCCTTCTGGCTTGGCACCCAGCTGCCTTGTGGTTCTGCAGTCCCCTTGACTCCTGGGATCCCTCACTCTTTCCAGCTCCCTGAGAGAGAAGCGCCCCAGTGACACTCCACCCCCTTCAAATGTCGTTTTGATGGTTTTTAGGACCTGTTTCCATGAACCTAAGTGTGCTTATGAATTTAACCGACAAAAAAAAAATGTTTGGATTCGAAACTGCTTCTGAAAATCTGAGTCCTAGCTGGCTGTTCCTCTCATTCTCACTAGTATCTCCTTTAGTCCCCTAAAGTGGCCATGTGACCTTGATGGCAAACGCCATCTTTCCAAGAAACCTGCCTTCGCTGTATCAGCTGCTCAGACGGCTGCTCGCGCTCTGTCTTTTCCGATTTCAAAGCCTTTAGACCGCCCACCGGGACCCTTTTTCCGGTCTGAGAAGCCGGGAAGGTTCTCAGGTCATTTGTGGAGCAGATGTGATTGACACCGTCGATGCCTAATGAATGCTCGTCTCCTTCCCAGCGCGGATTACTAGTTCCGCTCTCTTTCCCAGCTTCTTTTTGATGACTCATCCCTCAAGTTCTTCGCTCTCTGTCCTTCCTAATACCCGCCCCGCCCCTTCTTTCTTTCTTCGCTCCTAGTTGTCCTCCACTCTTGGGGGAATGGTTTTTGTGAATCCTATCGGGTCTAGTCTTTACAGTGTACTTGAACCATATAGAAGCAAAAAACGGAATTTCCGTGCAGGAACGTGAAGGCTTTTTCCTTATAAGGAGCTTAACCCGTCACTGTTCTTTCAGCTTTCCCTTTCTTGTGATGGGGTGGCTTTCTGCCTCTGTTTCCAGCTCAATGCCAAACCCCAGGCGGCTCTGAGTTCCTAGCAAAGGTCAAGCAGCCCCGCTCCCATGGCTGGCCTCGCAGAGGGAGGAGTCAGGGGAGGCACGATTAGGGTGGAAGTTTTCAAACATTTCTGTCAGTCTCTCGGGCATCTACATCAGGCCGCATGTGACAACTGTGCTTGGGACTGCAGACCCAAAGAGGAAACAGACCTTGAGTCGTTAATGGCGTGGGAAGGGGGTGAGAAAAACAAGTAGGGGGCTGAAACCGAACTTAAAAGCTGTCCTGCACCCAGTCCACTTACACAGGTGAATGCATGGACTTCCACCTGGGTAAGGGTCCTCACAGCATGCTTTGCTGGTTAGAGGCAAGTGAAGCAAGCATTAATAGTAGATCTATACTAGAAAGTGGGAAAGGGACTGGCTAAATGTGTCCCCTTTGGGCGTTTGTAGGCTCAGTTGCTCTTTCTTGTTCACATGCTCGCTTATCACCACTTACCCCTTCTCGCTCTTATGCCACAGCTAAAACCTGTGATTGAAAGCTTCAGTTCGCCTAGGTTTAACACTGCCTGTATAGGGCTTTGTAGGTAGTGGGTGCACAACAAATTCCCTGGAGTATCATACCAAAGGCTAGAGACTCAGGAAGCACCCCGTCTGCAAAGTGCTCTCAGCTATTCAGAGGGAGCTTATGCACTTTGGTATTGTGTCTCTGGGAAGAAAGAGTAGTTTGTCACTTGAGGAAAAGAAGTTGCTGAGAAATATGTTAGGCACCTTCCTTTTCTGTTCACTCCTCATCAGCCCCGCTGCTTTCCTTTTGGAGGACCCTTGGCTAAGTCCCATCCACAGCTCATTTGCATTGTCCAGGCTTGCCCCTCCGGCCTCTGAGAGGAATGTAGCCAATGAATAAGAAAGAAGCGGCATGCTTTCTGCCCCTGCTGGCATGAAGAGCAAGTAGGGACACAAATCTTATCCCTTCCTCAGCTCTGCTTCCACCTCGTCTCCTTCATCTTCATCAAAAAACAATCCGGAAGCATTTCTCTACTCAAATTTCTGTCTGTCCTCATTAGTTTACACACAGCCCTTGCCCTGACCATCAAAGGCAACAAGGGCTAAGTGACACCAAAAATGCAGAAAGCACACATGGAGATGGGGGAGAGAAGTGGGTTAATGTGGTAAAATGTGTAGTCCAGAGATATTTATGCCAGTGATACATCTGGGGATCAGTGCAGTTTGTGGCTAAGAAATCAGGATAAATGCATGTAATTGTGATGAAAAGTGGAGGTGGGCAGTTGTGAGAGTTTTAGACCTAGGTGGATTGGGACAAGCAAAGCTATTGCCTCTTAATTGTAAAAGGATTTCTAGAGGAGGTGGGATTTCAGAAATAGGTAAGTGACGGAACCAAATGGCCATAAGGTATTTACATCATGAGGTGGGAGTAGATTTAGATGGAGTAGACTTTGATCAGGAAAGCTTGAATAACTGCTGATTGTTATGCTTTTTCCTCCTCTCTTTTCAGTGCACATTTGTTGAGTGCCACCTCTGTCCTAAATACTGGGAACATAAAAATAAGAATGATAGCAGGGACTTCCCTGGTGGTCCAGTGGTTAGGGGTCCACCTTGCAATGCAGGGGACATAGGTGCTATCCCTGTTTGGGGAACTAAGATCCCACACTCTGCAGAGTAACTAAGTCTGAATGCTGCAACTACTGAAGCCCGGGCACTCTGGAGCCTGTGTACCACAGCTAGAAAGTCCATGCACCACAATAAAGGATCCTACATGACCGAATGAAGATCCCGCAAGCCACAACTAAGACACGATGCAGCCAAATGAATAACAAATAAATAATGTGGTTTAAAAAAAGGAATAATAGCAAATAGTTATTGAGTACATACTATATGCCAGGTTTTGTGTTAAGCACATTATCTTATGTCTCACATTGGCCTTATGATGTAGGTATCGTTATTATGCACATGTTGCAGATGAGCAAACTGTGGTTCAAAGAGATGAAGTGACTTGCCCCAAGATCACACATCTGGCTGTAAGTGGAAGTGGTGAGATTTGAATCTAAGCAGTTAGAATCTAGAGCCCATGAATCTAATCGGTGTGCTTTACCTAATCTGATAGTTGGATACTGATAGAAATGAAACTCCTTTGATGGCAAGGGAAGCTAGAATATGGAGGGCCAGGACTTTGAAACAGACCAGGTAAAGTAGATGATCCCGGAAGCAGCAGCAGAAGCCCCAGCCAATTGTTTAGACAGGCAGGTAGAGCAAGCGTCAGGGTAACCAGGATGCAGCAGACACTAGGAAGAAGCCCAGACTGGCAGGTGGTTGGCAGCCAGAATTTCTGGCACCTAGTGACAGAGGCTATGCCATGGGGCCTGGGCTTCCAGAGCATGATGCCAGATGTCAAAAGGTCTGGCAAGAGCTGGATAAAGCACTATTCTAGCAAAGACTAAGTGGCCATACAGGGCACCGAGGTAGGACTGAGGAGCTGGGGGCACCTGAATGAGGCTTAAAGGATGGGCCCTAGGAAACAGCCCAGTTGTTAGAACTAGGAATCAACTCCATTCATTCATCCTCCCATCTGTTCTTTCAACAACATATCTTGAGCTCTCACTATGTTTTAAGTGCTACGCTAGGCTCTGGGATAAGGCACAGTCTAGTAGGGTGTGAGTCAGAACTATAAAACAGATAGCTACAAAACACTGTTTAGTTCTATATTAGAGGCATGAACAGACCCTGTGTGGAGGAGGAAGGAGACTAACTTTCCATGGGAGAGTTCACAAAGAATATTAACTCTGAGCTGGGTCTTCAAAGAAGAGGGGAAATTTCCCAGACTCTGGAGTGGTAGGGAGGATTTCAGGCAGAAGGAATATCATTAGCCAAGATATAAAATTTTGAAAGAGTAGGCTACATTTGGAGAACAATAAGCAATTCATACTGGATCATGGGGTATACAGTAGGGAGGAGGGGAGATATAAATCTGAAGAATACTTGAGGCCAGATTATGAAGGCTTTTGTGGGTGCTGCTTGACAATCTTGGACATGTTCCTACAAGTAAAGGAGACCCAGCTGCAGTCTTTAGGTTGACAATTGATGGGATTGCATTGAGGTGTTTCAGGAAGACTATGTGAGAAATAGTGTCCAGATGTACTGGAGGCAGGCAGATCACTCAGGAAGTTATTGCAATTGTGCAGGTAAAAAATGATAGGAGCTTGGATTAAGATAGTGACAGAGGCTATTAGTTCAGGAAAATATTTCTGAGGGCGAACGGACAAGACTCAGTGACTGATGTGGTGAGTGATTGGGAAAAAGGAGTCACGGACAATGCCAACGATTCTTGATTGACAGCTGGATCTATAGTGACATCATTCACATAAAGATTGGAATATAGGGTGAAGAGTGGCCTTTACAAGAGGAAATACAAACTTCAAACTAGAAAACTCATCAGTTTGAGGTATGCTGAGTTGGAGGTGCCTAGTGTCGTGCTGGTAAATGTTTAACTACCAGCTCTGAGTGCTGGAGGAGATCCTTAATTTACTGATTTCGGTGATGTAAATACACTCATCATAGCCAATTAAACTACCAATGTGACATCAACCCACTCACAAAATTCCTGAAAATTTAACACTCAATCTCAGGGACCCACAAAGGACTTTGCAAGGTAACCAGGGGCACAGGATTCTGATGGCATTATTTAAATGATTTTGAGACCATACCACTGGATTTAGTTAGGATTTTCAGAACTCCAGTGGAGAAGCTAATGGGTTCATTAAACTGCTAACCCAAAATCAAGCAGAATAAGAATGAATTATATGGCACTGAATGAAGGATGGTTATAGCTTTTGTTTGGAATATTGCTGCTGGATTTAAAGAACCCCTTTCTCTTTTCTCTTAAGTTAGCTATACTAATAACAACTAGTAGACTGTACTTTTGTAAACAGAAATGAAACTTTTCTCCCTAACTGATTCTTCCAGAATTTGAAAACTCTTATTAAGTATTATTATTTCCATGACAATATAATTATTTGCATAAGTTCAATAAGAATCTGTCTTCCTCATAACAGGACATAATTAGAAACATTGCATATATAACCCAAGATGTTGATCGGAATGTCATATTTGAAAATAATGTGCTAGAATCAGATATGACTAGACAGTTTTACAGAACTAAGATTGACTTTATAGAACAATGCTTACAAAGTCCTCTTGAAAAAACTGTCCTGGTACCTGGCTTACAGATTTCCCGGACTTACAGGTGAATAAAGAAGGTCACTTCTTGCAAGGAAGACCCAAGAATCTTGGGCTATTTGGGGGACCTTAAGAAAAGAGGAGTTCACCCACATGTATAAGTATTGCAAGTGAAATCTGGTAGAAAGTTCTTGGCTTGGCTTCAAGAAGTCCTTTGAAAGTCTAACGTGGAATTCTTTATGAAAAGTTCCAGGAAAGCAAACTTTAAAAAGTGTATGTGGTCAATTACCATTTTCTGCTGCATTTATGTAAATAATCAGGCCAAATCTAATGAGATGAGATGTAGTTTGTAAACAAGAATCAAAAAAGTTAGGGGTGACTGTAGAGAGAAATCTTGTGTTCCATAGAAAGCTATAGTACACCTCTGTTGGTTATTAGATTGTAGTCCTGTTCATTGTCTTTGAACTGTTTTTCACCTCTTAGCAAACTACATTTTATTTTCTACTTTGTTGTCTACCTGTAAATTGGACTGAATCATGTCAGCTTGCACATTTTGTCAGTCCTTACCAGCTTCTTAATTCTAGTTTCCCTCAATATCTGGCATTTCCAATTTACAAACTGGCATTTCCAATTTTTCTCTCACCTTCTTGACTTGGTGGTGCTGAGAACTAAAACATAACTGCCCAGATCCTTACTGGGATTCAAGGTTGTCTGGTAGCTGACCTTCCCCCATGATCTAAAGAAGCTATATAAGCTAAAGCTGGACAACTTAATGTAAACCTCAAAGGGGCCATCACCACAGCAAATCATATATGGGCAACCTTTGTGCCTGCCACTGTGTGGGTCACTCAGGAAGTTCACTGGAACACTTGCATCTTCCATGTTCTGCTCCAAGAAACAACCATGCAAACTTTAAGCTAGAAAACCCATCAGATTGCCACTGCTGTCCTCATTCCACTAGTGTAAGGAAATCTTCTTTGAGCCCAGTGTATAGACATCTTCTTGACTGCCTGCTTTCTAGACTCAGAAACTGGGTTTATAATCTACTCCAACCACTAACCTTTGTAGTTATTTTATTTCCACAGAAATTCCCCTCATTAAATGCCCAATGGCTTACATCATCCAGAAAATATCCTCTACTTCCTAGTCTTAACGTATGGTTCAACTGGTCTCTAATAAACAAAAGGTGACAAGATGAGAAATGGACTTCAATTGTTTAGAGAAAAGAATAATGTCTTTTCTTTGGTCTGTCCAGTTCAGTCTTGGCAAAGAATTTTTTTTTGGTTGCACTGGGTCCTGTGGCGTACAAGCTCTTCATTGTGGCATGCAGGCTTCTCTAGTTACAGCACACAGAATTCTCTAGTTGCAGCACACAGGCTCTCTAGTTGTGGTGCATGGGCTTAGTTGCCCCACGGCATGTGAGATCTTAGATCCCTGACCAAAGATTGAACCCATGTCCCCTGCACCGGAAGGCAAATTCTTAACCACCAGACCACCAAGGAAGTCCCTTGGCAAAAAATTCTGCTAAGTCATCCTCCCATCTTTGATATATGATCAAGTTCCTCATCCCACACTTCAGTTGTGTAAGTCCTTGGCCTGCCATTAGTAAAACTGTTAGGTCAGTTTAGCAAGAATCCCCCATCCTTAACATGTCCTCTTAGTAATTTTCCATCCACTGACCCTTTCACTCTGGTTATTGGCCATAAAAACCCACTTGTCTTTATTGTGTTCAGAGTTGAACCCAATCTCTCCTGTGTCTTGTAAAATTCTTAATCATTAAGTGAGGGAAAATCTGATAAAACTTCAAGGAGAAATAGATGAATCCACTATTATAATTGGAGACTTCAAGACTCTTGTATAAGAAATGGACAGATCCAGTAGGCAGAAAATAAGTAAGGACATAGTTGAATTCAATAGCATTATTAATCAACTGGATATAGCTGACATACATAGATTACTTTGTCCAACAACAGTAAAATACATTTTTCTCAATCTCATATGGAACATTCACATAGACCACATTCTGGGCCATCACAGATTTAAAAGAATAAAGTTCATATGATGTCTGCTCTCAGGCAACAGTGGAATTAAAATAGAAATCAATAACAGAAAGATAACTGGAAAATCCCAAAATACATGGAGATTAAACACACTGCTAAATGACACAAAGGTCAAAGAAGAAATCTCAAGACAAATTTTAAGATATTTGGAGCTAAATGAAAATGATTGCACAACTTATCAAAATGTGTGGAATGCAGCAAAAGCAGTGCTTAGAGGGAAATTTATAGCATTGAATCCTTATATTCAAAACGAAGAAAAATCTAAAATCAATAATCTAAGTTTCCACCTTAGGAAACAAGAAAAAAAAAGAGCAAATTAAATCCAAAGAACAGAAATCAGTGAAATTGAAAACAAGAAATCAATAGAGAAAATCAACAAAAATAAGCTGAGTTTTTGAAAAGATCAATAAAATTGATAAGCCGCTAGCCAAGCTAACTATAGCTACCTAAGAAAAGAGGGAGAGCACAAATTACTAACATCAGAAATGAAAGAGGGATCATTGTAAAAGGATAATAAAGGAATACCACAAACAACTCTATGCCCACAAATATGGCTACCTAGATGAAATGGATCAATATCTTGAAACACACAAGCAGCCAAAACTCACACAAGGAGAAATAGACAATCTGAATAGGCCGATTTATCAACGAAATTGAGTCAATACGCCCCCCAAAACAGAAAACACCAGATCCAGATGAGTTCACTGATGAATTCATCCAAACATTTAAGGAAGAAATTATACCAATTCTCTACAATCTCTTTTAGAGGATAGAAGGAAAAGGATTACTTCCTAACCCATTCTATGAGGCCAGCACTACTTTAATATTAAAACCAGAAAAAGACATTGCTAGAAAAGAAAACTACAAACAAATATCTCTCATGAACATAGATGCAAAAATCCTCAATGAAATATTAGCAAACCAACTTCAGCAATATATAAAAAGAATTATACACCATGACCAATCAGGATTTATCCCAGGTATGCAAGACTGGTACAACATTCAAAAATCAAGTAATGCAGCCAATCACATCAATAAGTTAAAAAAGAAAAATTGCACAATCATATCAGTAAATGCAGAAAAAGATTTATTAAAATCCAGCACTGATTCATGATAAAAAAAAAAAAAACCTCTCAATAAATTCCTCAGTAAATTCTTAGGAATAGAGGCAAACTTCCACCACTTGATAATTAATACCAAAATACCTACAACTAACATCATACTTAATGATAAGAAACTTGAAGCTTCCCCACCAAGATTAGGAACAAGGTAAGGATGTCCCCTTTCATCACTCCTTTTCAACACTGTACTGGCAGTTCTGCTACTGCTAAGTCGCTTGTCGTGTCCGACTCTGTGCGACCCCATAGACGGCAGCCCACCAGGCTCCCCCGTCCCTGGGATTCTCCAGGCAAGAACACTGGAGTGGGTTGCCATTTCCTCCTCCAATGCATGAAAGTGAAAAGTGAAAGTGAAGTCACTCAGTCGTGTCCGACTCTTAGCGACCCCATGGACTGCAGCCTACCAGGCTCCTCCGTCCGTGGGATTTTCCAGGCAAGAGTACTGGAGTGGGGTGCCATTGCCTTCTCTGACTGGCAGTTCTAGCTAATGCAATAAAACAAAAAAAAAAGAGAGAAAAGTTATACAGATTGGGAAGAAAGAAAGAAAACTATCTTTGTTTGCAAACGACATAATATGTAGAAAATCCAAAAGAATCAACAACAACAACAACAAAAACCTGCTGGAACCAATCAGCAATTATAGCAAGGTTAACACACAAAAGTCAGTCACGGACTTCCCTCGTGGCTTAGTGGATAAGAACCTGCCTGCCAATGCAGGGCACAAAGTTTCAGTCCCTGGTCTGGGGAGATTGCACATGCCGTGGAGCGACCAAACCCATGTGCCACTAGTGAAGCCCTCGAGCTGCAACTACTGAAGCCCATGTGCCTAGAGCCTGTGCTCCACCACAAGAGAAGTCACTGCAATGAGAAGCCCGTGCACTGCCATGAAGAGTAGCCCTTGCAGGTCATGCAAAGCAATGAAGACTCAGCGACCAAAAACTAAATAGATAAATAAATGTAAAAAGTTGGTCACTTTCCTAAATACAAGTAATGAAAACATGAAAAATAGAAATTGAAGACACAATATCAGTTACATTAGCACCCTCAAAAATCAAATAATTAGATATAAATCTTAAAAGAATGTATAAGATATATATAAGGAAAATCACAAAACTATGAAGAACAAAAGTGAATAAGAACTAAATAATTGGAGGGACTTCCCTGGTGGTCCAGTGGCTAAGACTACATGCTCTTAATGCAGAGTGACTGGGTTCGATCCCTGCTTAGGGAATTAGATCTCACATGCCTCAACTAAGAGTCTGTGTGTGCAACTAAAGATCCCTCATGCCACAACTAAAAAGATCCCACATACCACAACAAAGACTGAAGATCCTACATGTGGCAACTCAGACCTGGTGCAGTCAAGTAAATAAATAAATAAATAATTTTTTTAAAAAGTTTGTTCTTTAAATAAATAAATACATGGAGAAATGCTCCATGTTCATGGAGCAGAAGACTCAATACTGTCAAGATGTCAGTTCTTCCCAACTTGATGTATATATTCAAAGAAATCCCAATCAAAATCCCAGCAAGTTATTTTATGGATATCAGCAAATTGATTCTAAACTTTACATGAAGAGGCAAAAGACCCAGAATAGCCAACACAATACTGAAGGAGAAGAACAAAATTGGAGGACTCACACTATCCAACGTCAAGACTTACTGTAAAGCTACAGCAATCAAGATATTGTGGTTTTGGTGAAAGAACAGAAAAAAAAGATCAATGGAACGGAATATAAAGCCCAGAAATTGATCTGCATAAATAAAGCCAACTGATCTTTGGCAAAGTAGCAAAGGCAATACAACAGAATAAAGATAGTGCTTTCAACAAGGGTTGGAACAACTGGACATCTATATCCAAAAAATGGATATAGGGACTTCTCCAGTGGTCCAGTGGCTAAGACTCCCCACTTTCATTACAAGACGTATGGGTTCCCCTGATTGGGGAACTAAGATCCCTTAAGCCATGCAGTGTGGCCAAAAAATCAAAAAAGAAAATTCTTAGGAAATAACATAGGCAAAAAACCTAGATAACTTTGGGTATGACACTGACTTTAAAAAATAATAACTTTATTAATTTATTTTGGTTGTGCTGAGTCTTCATTGCAGTGTGGGCTTTCCTCTAGTTGCAAGGAGTGGGGGCTACTCTTTGTTTCAGTGCATGGGTTTCTCATTATGGTGGCTTTGCTTGTTGTGGAACATGGGCTGCAGGGCGCTCAGGCTTCAGTAGTTGCAGCACGTGGGCTCAGTAGTTTTGGTTCCCAGGCTCTAGAGCACAGGCTCAGTAGTTGTGGCACACCTGCTTAGCTTCTCCAAGGCACATGGGATCCTCCTGGACTAGGGATCAAACCCATGTCTCCTGCATTAGCAGGTGGATTCTTTACCACTGAGCCACCAGGGAACCCCAGCAATGACTTTTTATAATACCAAAGGTACAATCCATGAAAGAAAGAACTGACAAGCTTAAGATTAAAATGAAAACCTTCTACTCTGTGAAATAATGTCAAGAGAATGAGAACACAAGCTACAGACTAGGAAAAAATGTTTGCCAGAGACACATCTGATAAAGGACTATTATTCAAAATATGTAAAAAAAAAAGAAAGAAAACCTCTTAAAACTCAATGGTGAGGAAACAAACAACCCAATTTAAAAATGGGCCAAAGACTTTAACAAATAGCTCATCAAAGAAGATAACCAAATGGCAAATAAGCATACAGAAATATATTCTACACGTATGCCATCAGGGAAATGCAAATTAAAACAATGAGATACCACTACACACTTATTAGAATGCCCCAAAGCTGAACACTGACAGTACCAAATGCTGGTGAGGATATGAAACAACAGGAACTTTCATTCATTGCTGGTGGGCAAACAAAATGGAAGACACTTTGGAATACAGTCTGGTGGTTTCTTACAAAACTAAACATACTCTTACCATATGACCCAGCAATTGAACTCCTTGGTATTTATCCAAAAGAGTTGAAAAATTAAGTCTACTCAAAAACCTGCAATGAGATGTTCATTACAGCTTTATTCATAATTGGTGCAACTTGGAAGCAACCAAGATGTCCTTCATTAGGTGAATGGATAAATAAAATATGGTATATCCAAATAATAGAAATTATTCATTGCTAAAAAAGGATGTGTGATCAAGCCATAAAAAGACATGGAAGAACCTTAAATTCATAGGGCTTCCCCGCTGGCTCAGTAGTAAAGAATTTGCCTGCAATGCAGATCCCTGGGTTAGGAAGATCCCCTGGAGGAGGAAATTGCAACCCAACCCAGTACTCTTGCTGGGAAAATCTCATGGACTGAAGGGCCTGGTGGGCTACAGTCCACAGGGTCACAGAGAGTCGGACACAACTGAGAAACTGAGTATGTATGCAGTCACCCTCAAGTGAAACAAGCCAATTGGAAAGGGCTATATACTTATAATTTCAATATAAAACATCCTGGAAAAGACAAAACTTTGGAGACAGTGAAAAAATTAGTGCTTGCCAGGGACTGGGGTTGGTGGAGAGATGAACAGGCAGAGTACTAAGGATTTTAATGGCAGTGAAACTACTCTGTATGATACTATAACGGTGGATATATGTCATTATGCATTTGCCCAAACACATAGAATATACAACAACAAGAGTGAATCCTAAGGTAAACTATATATGAAGATATATTCATCTACTGACCTTGCACAGATTCCAGGAGAGGAGTATGGGAGTTTGCAAAGAAATGGATGTTCACACTGGGAATAGCTGGAATGAGTTGGAGGGGTGGAGGTGGGAAGGAACCATCAAAACCTGAAATAGAGCTCTAGGAGTCATCAACAAACAGATGGTACTTGAAAGCAAGAGAGTCAAGTAAATCACTCAGCAAGAGTCTTGGAGTAAGAAGACATTAAGGAGTACTTGGGATTGTGCTGTGTCTTGTTGGAGAAGCAGGACGATTCATTACCTACCCGGAGTGTCTTTGGCTGTGGGCATCCCCCACTGTTCTTTAAGATTTTGCTTTCTTTTCAGCCACACAAAGCTGCACCCAAGCTTGTTTGACGTCTGCTCTGTCAAGTGTCCATGATGTTGGGCCCTGAGAGAGGTGAAGGCTTTGTGGTCAAGCTCCGTGGCCTGCCCTGGTCTTGCTCTGTTGAAGATGTACAGAATTTCCTCTCCGACTGCATGATCCATGGTGGGGTCACAGGTGTTCATTTTAACTACATTAGAGAAGGCAGGCAGAGTAGTGAGGCTTTTGTTGAACTTGAATCAGAAGATGATGTAAAAATGGCCTTAGACAGGGAAGGCATGGGACATCAGTACATTGAAGTATTCAAGGCCCACAGAACCGAGATGGATTGGGTGTTGAAGCACAGTGGTCCAAACAGTGGTGACCCTGCCAATTATGGTTTTGTTCGACTTGGAGAGCTCCCGTTTGAATGCACCAAGGAAGAGATCATTCAGTTCTCAGGGCTGGAAATAATGCCAAATGGGATCACATTTCCTGTGGACCCTGAGGGCAAGACTACAGGGGAAGCCTTTGTGCAGTTTGCCTCACAGGAGTTAGCAGAGAAGGCTCTAGGGAAGCACAAGGAGAGAATAGGGAACAGGTATATTGAGGTGTTCAAGAGCAGTCAGGAAGAAGTTAGGTCATACTCCGATCCCCCACTGAAGTTCATGTCAGTGCAGCAGTCAGGGCCCTGTGACCGCCCTGGCACAGCCAGGAGGTATACTGGCATCGTCAAGCAGGCAGGCCTGGAGAGGGTGAGGTCTGGTGCCTACAGTGCAGGCTATGGGGGTTATGAGGAGTACAGCAGCCTCAGTGATGGCTACGGCTTCACCACCGACCTATTTGGGAGAGACCTCAGTTACTGTCTCTCTGGGATATACGACCACAGGTATAGAGATGGTGAGTTCACTGTCCAGAGCACCACTGGACACTGCGTCCACATGAGAGGGCTGCCCTACAAAGCCACAGAGAACGACATTTACAACTTCTTCTCCCCGCTCAACCCTATGAGAGTCCACATTGAGATTGGCCCTGATGGAAGAGTGACCAGCAAAGCTGATATTGAGTTTACCACTCATGAAGAAGCCGTGGCGGCCATGTCCAAAGACAGGGCAAGCATGCAACATAGATACATAGAACTTTTCTTGAATTCCACAACAGGGGCCAGCAACGGGGCATATAGCAGCCAGATGATGCAAGGCATGGGGGTGTCAACCCAGTCCACTTACAGTGGTCTTGAGAGCCAGTCCGTGAGTGGCTGTTACAGGGCTGGCTATGGTGGCCAGAACAGCATGGGTAGATATGACTAGTTTTGTAGTAGCTTTTGAGTTATTTCAGTCAAATTTTCACAGGCAGCCAACAAGCAGTGAAAAACAGTTATTACTCTAAAGGAAGCTAGGACCCATTTTGCACCATGAGTTTGTGAAATCTGGATTAAAAAATTACCTATGAAGTGTTTTCTCATGCAGACTTTCTTCTAGCATGTGACACTGAGTAAACTAAAACTATTTTCAGCTTTTCTTGATTAGCATTTTGGTAGTGTACTTCTGGAGTGATGTTATCTGAGTTAAAGTAGTTTTAAGTACCTTAAATGTGGATCTTTTACACCACATCATCGTGAACACATTGGGGAGGCGTGCTTTTTTGGAAAACTCAAAGTGCTAGATCCCTAATTCAAAGATGACATTTTTCATGTTTGTTTATTTTCATTTAAAATCTCTTAGGTTAAGTTTAAGCTTTTTAAAAGTTAGTTTTGAAAATTGAGACACATTACTAATACTGTAGGAATTGGTGAAGCCTTGACTTAAAAACTTTCTTTGTACTGTGATTTCCTTTCGGGTGTGTTTTGCTAAGTGAAACTTGTTAAATTTTTTTGTTAACTAAACTTTTTTCTTAAAATAAAGACTTTTTCTCACACACACACACACACACACACACACACACACACACACAAATAAGACACTGAGGGTAGACTTCTGGGGAACATCTACAGAGGAGCCCGAGAAGGACAATGCAGACAAAAATCATGAGCACGATATAATGGAAACCAAAGAAGGAGTAATTTGCTAGAAATGAGATTTGTTCTTAGCATCAAACACTACTGAGAAGTTCCTTCTGAAGTATGTCTGCAGCTTTTCTAATATGGAAACCACTTATCAGCATCATGAAAGCTAATGGTTGGGGCAGAGATCAGAATGGAGAGACTGAACTATGATGTGAAGATGTCAGTGTTAACTATTTTTTTTGAAAATCTGAATCTGGGTAGTTCTTTTCACAATAGCAACACTAGTTGTGTGCGTGCTAAGTCGCTTCAGTCATGTCTGTGCTTACTCAGTCATTTCAGTCATGTCTGACTCTTTGTGACCCTATGGACTGTGGCCCACCAGGTTCCTCTGTCCACGGGATTTTCCAGGCAAGAATACTGGAGTGGGCTGCCATGCCATCCTCCAGGGGATCTTACCGACCCAAGGATCAAACGCAGGTCTCCTGCATTGCAGGCAGATTATTTACTGCTGTGCCACCAAGAAAGCCCACAATACCAGTTACCATATGTTAAACAACAAATATATAGAAGGTGAGTGTTACAATTTGTTTCAACTCAAGAGAACATATTATTGGGTGCCTTAGCTGTTGGGGATATGAAGAAGATCAAGGTGAGGTCACTGTCCCCAAGGTGCCCATAACACAATAGGAAACAGACAAAGAGGTCTGGGGGCATAGATGAGGGAAGCATAATTTCTGTCAGAAGGGGTTGGGAATCTGAGAAATCCTGACAAAGGAAATGACATTAGAGCTAGGATTTGAAAGATGAGTGGAAATTCTCCTGGTTGAGGGTGGAGAGGGCATTCTAGGTAGAGGGACACAAAGGCAAAAGCTTGTAGACAGAAATGTCTCTGCCATGTTTGGGGATGACTTGTGTCTCAGTGCAGATAAAGGGCATGTTAGTGAGTTTGGACTTTAACAGAGATAATGGGAAGCTTCCAGAGTTATTTTAAGCTAGATCAGTCACATGTCCAAAATTGAAAGAGTCCAACTGCAAGTGGGAAGACACACTGAGAGACTTCCATAACTGTCTGAGTAAGAGGATGAGCGCCTGTTCTAAGAGGGTGGCAAAATGTTGGAGGAGAATGAAACAAACAGCAAAGCAAGGCATTTGAGCTAATTTAGGAAATAAAGATGATGATTGGTGATTGATCATAGTGAGATTATTAATCTCTCGAGCTCTGGAATCAGGGAGAATTCTGGTTCTGCAACATTCCATTTGTGTGCTCTTAGAAACATTATTGGGCTTATTGGGCTTCCTAGGTGGCGCTAGTGGTAAAGAATCCTCCTGCCCATGTGGGAGGCTCAAGAGACTCGGGTTTGCTCCCTGAGTCAGGAAGATCCCCTGGAGGAGGGCATGGCAACTCACTCCAGTGTTCTTGCCTGGAGAATCCCATGGACAGAGAAGCCTCACGGGCTACAGTCCATAGGGTCGCAAAGAATAAGACATGACTGAGCAAGCACAGACACATTAATATTTCTGAGCCTCAGTTTTCTCATCTGTGTAATAGGGATAATAAAATGCCTACTGTATAGGACAAAACAAGATTAAGTACTCAATAAATGTTAGCAATTATGTTTAATACTATTATTTTTACTGCCAGCTAAATTGCAGTGATTGATGGAGATGTCCAATAGGCAATTAGAAATGTGAATTGAAGTGCAAAAAAAATATGGACCAGAGATTTTTGATTTACCTTATTACCTTGGAGAGTGGTTGCACTGCTGTGAAGGGCAGAGAACGGAATTTTGCAGAATATTTGCACTTAGAAGTGGTAGGAGAAAGTGTACAGAAGAGTAGTGGTGTGTGTGTGAGAGAGAGAAGTCTTACCTTTGAGAGGATCGTTTTAAACTGCTAAATGCAGTGGTTTCATCTAAATCCTTAATTCCTGTCCTGTATAAATGTCCATGTAGTGTAGGAGTTAAGCACACTGCCTGTAGGGACAAGACTGCCTGGGACCAAATAATGGTTCTGTGATATTGGACAAGTGACTTATTTTGAAGCAGAGGCCATTAGAGCTGGAAGAAAACTTAAAGATAGTTATTTCCCAAAGCTTCACCTTTTTCAGAAAATAAATCTGAATCCCTGAAAGGTAAATCCCCACAGCCTGTAAATATGAGTCAGGCCTGGAACCCAGGACTGCTGGAGCTCCAAGTCAATGTGCTTTGTCCTGCACCGTGTTGCCTCTTGCTGTCTTATTGGACCTGTCACCACTGCCACCTCCCAAGACTGAATATTTATAACTTTGTGCCTGGAGTATTGACACAGCCTTCTACCTACTCTTTCAACCTTTCCTTTACCCCATCCCCAGTTCATCCTGCCAAGTTAATCTCCTTAAAGCTTCATTTCCATCTTGTCATTCCCCTCATTGAAAAGCTTTTAGTGGTTCCTCCTCACCTACTATATAGAATTCAAATGTCCGAAAGTGAAGTCGCTCAGTCATGTCCGACTCTTTGCTACCCCATGGACTGGAGCCCACCAGGCTCCTCTGTCCATGGGATTTTCCAGGCAAGAATACTGGAGTGGGTTGCCATTTCCTTCTCCAGGGGATCTTCCCGACCCAGGGATCGAACCCGGGTCTCTTGCATTGTAGGCAGACGCTTTTACCATCTGAGCCACCAGGGAAGTCTCAAATGTCCGAGCTAGGTATCAAAACTCCTCCAAAATGGGCTGCCGCCCACCTTTCCATGCTTCATTACCCGTACTACCCTTCATGACCCAGCCGTGCCCAAAACTCTGTGTTCTTTGAACAGCTCATGCACTTTCATGCCCTACTGCCTTTTTACATAGTGTTCTCTCAACTTTGAATGCCTTACTTTGATTTTCTTCCTGTCAAATTCTTATTCATTTTTCAGGGCCCAACTAAATGTCCTAGTGCTTGAATACTTTTCAGATTCCCCCAGTCAGAATTAATCTTTATGATAACGTGTGTGACAGGAATTGACAACATAGCTGAGTGTTTAGTGAGTTCCTGTCTCCATTTTTTTTACCTGTGTTCCCACAACATATTGCTTATACTTCTGTTTAACACTTATTTCACTTACCTTATATTCAAGCTGATTATTTAACCAACTAATGAGACTTGTCTCATTCATCTTTGTATCCTCCATAGCCCCAAGAAAGTTCCTGGCATACAATAGGTACTTAACAGATATTTATTGAAAGGAAAGGAAAGGAGAGGAAAACTGTGGAGCCAATTCTTGAGACATCCCCTCATTAGTAATTCAGCAAGACCAACTCCTGTTGCTGAACATGGAGTGACATGTTGAGAGAAGAAAAATCTGGGAAACCCTATTGGCCGATCTTCAGCAAAGTGCTTCAGGAAGCCTTAGTTCAACCTGACAGTTTGCTTGAGGGTGATAAGGTAGGAGAGGTGAGACAACTCAGATAAAGTTCTTATCCACACATTCTTTAAAATAAGCTGAAATCAATGCAGGTCCATTGTTCCTTGCCAGCTGGTTTACAAATAGCTAGAGAGAGCAGTGACCGGTGCTAAAGAGGCGAGAAGGTAGAAGTAGAACGTCTTTGGAGCCATTTGCAAAGGGAGGTTACCATGATCCATGAGTTAATCTTCCCCTGGAAAAGGATTCTTTCTGTCAATTGAAGTATAGTTGATGTATAATGTTGTGCTAATTACTACTGTACAGCAAAGTGACTCAGATATATATATATATGTATATATATGTATATATATATATATATATATATATTCTTTCTATATTATTTTACATTAAGGTTTATCACAGGATATTGAATATAGTTCTCTGTGCTGTAAAGTAGGACCTTGTTGTTTATCCATTCTGTATATATAAACTTACATCTGCTAACCCCAATCTCTCACTCCATCCCTCCCCCAGTCCCCTCCCCCTTGGCAACCACCAGTCTGTTTTCTACATCCATGATTCTGTTTCTGTCTCATAGATATGTTTGTTTGTGTCATAATTCAGATCTCACACATATGTAATATTATGTGGTATTTATCTTTCTCTTTTTGACTTCAGTTCAGTTCAGTTTAGCTGCTCAGTCATGTCCAACTCTTTGCAACCCCATGGACTGCAGCATGCCAGGCCTCCCTGTCCATCACCAGCTCCTGGAGTTTACTCAAACTCATGTCCATTGAGTTGGTGATGCCATCCAGCCATCTCATCCTCTGTCGTCCCCTTCTCCTCCCACCTTCAATCTTTCCCAGCATCAGGGTCTTTTCAAATGAGTCAGTTCTTCACATCAGGTGGCCAAAGTATTGGAGTTTCAGCTTCAACATCAGTCCTTCCAATGAATATTCAGGACTGATTTCCTTTAGGATGGACTGGTTGGATCTCCTTGCTGTCCAAGGGATTCTCAAGAGTCTTCAGCACCACAGTTCAAAGGCTTCAATTCTTTGGTACTCAGCCTTTTTTACTGTCCAGCTCTCACATCCATACATGACTACTGGAAAAACCATAGCTTTGACTAGATGGACCTTTGTTGGCAAAGTAATATCTCTGCTTTTTAATAAGCTGTCTAGGTTGGTCATAACTTTTCTTCCAAGGAATAAGCATCTTTTAATTTCATGGCTGCAGTCACCCTCTGCAGTGATTTTGGAGCCCCCCAAAATAAAGTCTGTCACTGTTTCCATTGTTTCCCCATCTATTTGTCATGAAGTGATGGGACCCAATGCCATGATCTTAGTTTTCTGAATGTTGAGCTTTAAGCCAACTTTTTCACTCTCCTCTTTCTCTTTCATCAAGAGGCTCTTTAGTTCTTTTTAGCTTTCTGCCATGAGGGTGGTGTCATCCGCATATCTGAGGTTATTGATATTTCTCCCAGCAATCTTGATTTCAGCTTGTGCTTCCTCCAGCCCAGCGTTAAGTTAAATAAGCAGGGTGACAATATACAACCTTGACGTACTCCTTTCCCGATTTGAAACCAGTCTGTTGTTCCATGTCCAATTCTAACTGTTGCTTCCTGACCTGCAGACAAATTTCTCAGGAAGTAGGTCAGGTGATCTGGTATTCCCATCTCTTGAAGAATTTTCCACACTTAGTATGATAATCTCTAGTTGCAGCCATGTTGTTGAAAATGGCATTATTTTATTCTTTTTTATGGCTGTGTAGTATGGTAAAGGATTCTTGATCAAGCTCCCTGGATCACTTCCCTTGGAAGAGTGGGTAATTGTGAGGGGTAATGCAGGCCGAGTAGACTGGCATGTGTGACATTCCTTCATGGTCTCTCAGTAGCATTGGACACAGCTTTCAGCTAAGGCCTCTGTGCAGACATCCTAATTCTGGAGTAATGGCAAGATAAAAGATGACTTACATTCTCATTTTGGCTGCACCTTGTGGCTTGTGGGATCCTAGTTCCTAGACCAGGGATTGAACTCAGGCCCTCAGCAGTGAGAATACAGAGTCCTAATCACTGAACCTCTAGGGAATTTCCTGCATTCTCATGTTGACAGTTTAAGGCCAGGTTGAAAACCTCAAGTTCATTTCTTTGTTGGCCACCTCCATCACTATCAATTATCATTCATCAGAATTTTTCTAAACACCTACTACATGTCAGGTACATGGGTACTGATGCAGATATGAATGGAATGTGCCTTTAAAAATTGTTCTTCTAGGAAATTCCCTGGTGGACCAGTGTTTAAAACTCCACATTCCCAGTACAGGGGGCATGGATTGGATGCCCGGTCAAGAACTATATCCCACATGTCGCAACTAAGATCCAGCACAGTCAAATAATTTTTTAAAGTATTATCTTAATAGAGGAGACACGTAAGTAAACAGACAATATGGTGGACTCTGATAAGTGCTATTGCAGAGATATACAGCACAGAGGAGAAACTGAGGGAGAGATAAAGTGAGTGGAACAAAACCTTAACTCCTGAATTTAGCATAAAAGGCCACTGGCTACCTCGCTCCACTACTCAGTCTTTGTATGTGAAGAGCTGACTGTCTGAGCTGAGTTTCAAGGAATGGAGAGTCGGCAAAGAAATGAGGAAGAGGTATTGCAGGCAGATTTTATCCTAAAGGCAATGAGGAACCAATGGAGAATTTGAAGCAGGGGAGGGGTATGTATTTTAGAAAGAGCAGTCTAAGGAAAGTTTGGAGAATGGATTGGAAGAGGCCAGGAATGGAGGAAGGGAGACAGGAAACTGGTTTACTAACCCAATTGTAAAATTATTGGAGTCTATACTAGGGCAGTGGAAGTGGAATAGAAAGAAAGAAAAGGAGCTGAAAGATATGAGGAAGCAAAACCTACAGGGTTTAGTTATTTATCAAATACAGAGTTATAGGAGGCTGAGCAAGGGGAGGAAGCTAGTGCTGAGTCTGCAGATTCTTGGCTTGGGCTATTGGGTGGATATGAGACCATTCAATGGGATAAGGGAACACTGGAAGGACAGCAGATTTGGGAGCAGAAGAGATGAGATGGACATCATATACATATTTGGAGACCAGGAGTGAGGTCTGGCCTGAAGATGCAGATTTGAATCTATCTGTAGTTGAAGTCATGGGTTAGATGAGCCTACTCAGGGAGAGCCTGAAAAGTGACAGGAACAGAGGGACTAGAACTCTGAGGAACATCAACATTTAAGGGGCAGAGTAAAAGAAAAGCATGCAGCAATCAGAGAGACAAGAGAGAGGCCAGTAGAGAAAAGTGTAAGAAAATTCAAAGAAGACTGTAGCTGTTAAAAAAATATGCTTTAGAAAAATATTTAGAGACATCTTTGTTGTTGTTCAGTAGTTAAGTTGTGTTCAACTCTTTGTGACCCCATGGGCTGCAGCACACCAGGCTCCCTTGTCCTTCACCATCTCCTGGAGCTTGCTCAAATTCATGTCCATTGAGTCAGTGATGCCACCCAACCATCTCATCCTCTGTTGTTCCTCTTCTCCTTTTGCCTTTAATATTTCCCAGCATCAGGGTCTTTTCCAATGAGTTGGCTCTTCTCATCAGTTGGCCAAAGTTTTGGAGCTTCAGCTTCAGCATCAGTCCTTCCAATGAATATTCAGGGTTGATTTAGGATTGACTGGTTTGATCTCCCTACAGTCCAAGGGACTCTCAAGAGTCTTCTCCAACACCACAATTCAAAAGCATCAATTCTTCAGTACCTAGCCTTCTATATGATCCAACTCTCACATCCATCATCCATCATCCTTACATGACTACTTGAAAAACCATAGCTTTGACTAGACGGACCTTTGTTGGCAAAGTAATGTCTCTGCTTTATAATAAGCTGTCTAGGTTTGTCATAACTTCATTTCCAAGAGGCAAGTGACATCTTTAAATAATCATGATATAATAGCAAGTGAAAGAGGATATAGAACAGTATGCACTGCTGAGAACAGATTGATGATTGCCAGAGGTGGGGGGTGGAAAGTGGGCAAAAGTGTGAAGGGAATCAAAGGTTACACTCTTGCAGTTACAAAATGAATAAGTCACGGAGATGTAATGAGCAGCATGATAAGTGTAGTAAATAATATTGTATATTTGAAAGTTGTTAAGAGTAGATCTTAAAAATTCTCATCACAAGAAAAAAATTCTGTGTGGTAATGGATGTTAACTAGAGTGACTGTAGTGATAATTAATTCCACAATGTATACAAATATTGAATCATTATGCTGTACACATAGAGTTAATATAATGTTATATGTCAATTATATCTCAATAAAAATAATATGGAGTATATGAAGACAATTTTATAATAAAAGTATAAGTATATATTTTCATTGAAAAATGACTGCAAAGTTTCACACCTTGCAGTAATGGTTATCTCTGGATGGTGATGCTACAGATTATTTTTATTATTATCCTGTGAATTGTTTTGGTATTTTCCAGTTTTCCATAAGGAACATACATTGCTTGTGTAACAGCAAACATAAAGATTAATATAAAAGGGAGGGACATCCCTGGCAGTCCAGTGGTTAAAACTCTGCACTCCCAATACAGGAAGCATGGGTTCAATCCCTGGTTGAGGAACTAAGATCCCACATGCCACAGGATGAGGCTATATATCATTCAAAAAATGTGGTTAAGAAGGAAAACAGATAGGGTAGAAGCCCAGTCTCAGATACTTTCTTCAAAGATTTTCTGGGCTCAGAGACAACCTTAGCATCATTAGAACTGAGTGAAACACTCCAGTGTTACATATGTGGCTACATAATTTAGAGTGTGGGTTAATACTTGGGAAAGAGCCCTTCCCAAAAGCCTGTGATCAGTATGAAATCATTGCGGAAGTTCTAGTGACTCATGTGATAACAGTCAGGGCTTCTTTATCAAGGTGTGCAGCTCAGTTTCATAGGCAATGTTGTTCTCTAGGAATAATGCCAAACCTCAGTGTGTACTATGGCTCAACCCATCCCCAACACCGTGAGGTGAAATGTCAACAGTGAGAAAGAGCTACTGCTGCTGCTGCTAAGTTGCTTCAGTCGTGTCTGACTCTGTGCGACCCCATAGACGGCAGCCCACCAGGCTCCGCCATCCCTGGGATTCTCCAGGCAAGAATACTGGAGTGGGTTGCCATTTCCTTCTCCAATGCATGAAAGGGAAAAGTGAAAGTGAAGTCGCTCAGTCGTGTCTGACTCTTAGCGACCCCATGGACTGCAGACCACCAGGCTCTTCCGTCCATGGGATTTTCCAGGCAAGAGTACTGGAGTGGGGTGCCATTGCCTTCTCTGTGAGAAAGAGCAGTTTATGTTTATTAAAGCACCAACACAGATTCAGCGATCAATAACTGCTTGACACTCTGAAAAGCGCCCTCATGCTGGCAAATCCAATGCCACTGAACACCCATTTCCTAGGAAACAATGAAGTAGCTCAATCATCCTTGTCTTTTATAGGAGGAAAGAGCAACCAAATGAACCAAAATGGAATAAAAAAGCAAGCAAAATTCATGATTTTCAAGGATCTGAATGGGCCTAGGAATCAGCCCTTTAACTGTCAGCAGAGTCAGTTGCAGCAGGTAAAATAGGGGGGAAAATGTCTGGGTTTCCTACCTAGATAGCCTTTCATCCCTCCTATGAACAATACTTGTTAGCAGACGCCTTTGCTTTCAGGATGTCAGCAGCAGCCTGACACTCCCCTAGGTATTGACCTAGGAGTGCTGAGTGGTTCAAAGAAATAACAGGGGCAGTGGCTGTGATTGCTGAGACAGGGGGATTCTCAATAAGGCATCCATGGTGTTATGGTTGGCAAACTTGGTTGACAGGGGGAAGGGCAGAGGAGTCCAAAGATCTGACAGAAAGGATGAGCCTCAGGGCTTCTATTTAGGGTCTGATTTACATGTTTTATTTGGATTATCAGTTTGAGGGAGTAGGTGATGAACCAATACATTTCTAATTGGAAGTCCTGGAAACAGATCCTATGAAAAAGAAGTTCCCTTTATACAAGTTCAATGATAGGTGTGTATATAAAGAAAGGAAACTGGAAAGTACTAAATTATTAACAGCTTAATGGGCAGGGCATTAGCTCATCAGGTTGGACAATTAGCAGAACAAGCTAAATTCTTCTGTGTCCTTTTTGCTTCACCCTTCATACTTGACACTTGGCCCCATTTTTTTTTTTTTTTTTGGCTACAACCTGGACTCCTCTCTGATTCCTCATCCCTATCACACTACTTCTACCCTTGGGACTGGATGCAACCTGGGAGTTTTCTTCCCCTGCTCTGCTCCCTGGGTCTTACAGTGCCCTGTACCCCAAAGCAGAATGATCAGGAAATGGACATCAAGCTGTAACATTAAGATAGGAGTCCAACAGTTCCAATTGCTCATGCTTGTTTCACTTGGCTACTTGAAATGATGTGGAATTTCCTAGGGTTTTTGCAAGCATACTCTCCGTTGGTGCAGTGATCAGACATCAGTGAAATATAGGAACATTCCTAAACCCCAGGAGTTTGAGTCTTTTTTAAAAAAGATTTATTCTTTTATTTTGTGGCTGTGGTGGGCCTACACGCAGGTTTTCTCTAGTTGCAGTGAGCAGGAGGGCTATTGTTGCCGTGTGCGCCTGGCTTCTCTTTGTGATGACTTCTCCTGTTGCAGAGCCCAGGCTCTAGGTGCCTGGGCTTCAGCAGCTCCAGTGTGTTTGTTGGCTCAGTAGTTGCGGCTCGCAGACTTAGTTGCTCCGTGGCATTTGGGATCTTCTGGAACCAGGGATCAAACTGGTGCCCTCTGCATTAGAAGGCAGATTCTTGACCACTGGACCATCAGGGAAGTCCAGGGTCTTAATAAAATACAAAAATGAGGGAGGCAGGGGCAAAGAGAATTTCAAACTTCAGGGAGTAGATACAGTGCTGCTTAATGCTCTTACTCCCAGGAAATCTATAAGCTCCAAGAAGCACCACCTCACCTTTAGGCTTTACTGTTGGTAGAATGAGTGCACCATCCTGACAATATGGGGCTGGTTTAAGGATATTTTCACACTTTTAGGTTTTTTTTAAGGGATAGAGCTGAAGCAACTTTGATTTGTTCCCTGCTCCAAACTGTCCTGAGAGCAAAGGGTATATGCTTAATGTCAAGTGAATTGGTGCACTATCTGCGTCCAGTTCTTCAGAAATCCCCTTGGAAAAATATTGATAACTCTCCCTTTTTGATCTCTTCTAAGAATATGAATTCCTGAGGCACAAACACATTCACACAATTACATCCTTTAAAAAGGATCTGTGGGGACTTCTCTGGTGGTCCGGTGACTAAGACTCCGCACTCTCAATGCAGGGGGCTCAGGTTTGATCCCTGGTCAGGGAACTAGATCCTACTGAAGAAGGAATTAATGGGGCCTGGACTCAATCTTAGGCCTGTTCGTGCTGATCATGTTCGGCCACCTCTCTAATGGACTCTGAACTCTGTGCTTAGTGCCTGTGGAAACCACAATAGAAGGACAAGACCCCCTCCGGACAGGGGAATCTTAAAGATTGTATTCAGGTTACTCATCACCTAAGGGAAAACATACACTAATCCCCCTACCTCCGGACAGGACATAGATTTTTTTCTGTCACCTCGGGCTTATTGATAATTGATTGTTTGTATATGGGGTTATTGTGATTGTATTTACCTTTCTTTTGTTTATGTAAGTCACAAGGAAATTGGGGTGGTGGGTTCAGACACGTACACAGGGGGTATAAAAGATTTTCACAAATGCTGGTAGGGGTCCTTGGCTAAGAGGAGACTCTGCTTTGGGCCTGCCAGTGTAATAAACTGCACTTTCACTATCTGCATCGTCCTTCTGGGTGAGCTTGTTTCCCGGAGCGCGTGGCTATAACACTACATGCCATAATTAAGAGTTCACATGTCACAACCAAAAATCCCATAGGCGTCAATGAAGATCGGAGATCCTGCATGCTGCAACTAAGACCTGGTGCAGCCAAATAAGTAAATAAATAGATAATTAAAAAATAAATAAATAAAAAGGATTTGTGACAACCAAGAGCAATTATGAATACAGGACAACTTCCATCTTTCCCTAGCAGCCCTTACTGGAAACAATTTGCATAACCTTCCACAGCCTGAGCTGGGGTGGGAACTTTTGAAATGTTCTGCAGATTTTCAGGGTTAGCCATTTCCTTAATCCTATGGACCCAGTTGGGAAGATCTTTTTGGCCTGTGTGTCTTAAGCAACATTTATATGGGAAATTGTCTCCTTTGATTTCTGAGCCATACAGCAGTGCTGTCTCATTGATCAAAGCCATACAAAATGCCACATTTTGTTTGGTAATGAGGCCCAGGGACAGGCTCGATGATGGACTCCACATGCGAGGCAGCGCTGCTGCAGACCATCCGCAGAAGCCTTAAGATCGCTGGGCTGAGGCAGCCGGTGCTGTTCCAGGATGTAATGAGCAGAGCTCCCACTGGCTTTCTGATTCTGTTGATGAGTTTAGAACCTCTGAACTCTGACGATGTTGCTGGAGAAATGTGCTCTGAAATAAAGTGATCAATTTCTTCCAGCAACTGTCCTGGTCCTGGGTGGGACAGAACAGGAAAGCCCTTGTTTGGGCTAATATCTGAGCCATGCTGGAGACAGCAGGCTTATGTTTAGGACCTCTTATCTTGTATGTTTTAAGGTCTAATAAAGATCTTCCTGAGTGAATCTGAGGAAGTAAACAGGCCGATGTAAAAAAAAATTTTTTTAATATTCCCCCCAAACGTCCATTGTGAGAAAAAAGTCTGCCTAGGATTCAAGGCAGACGCTGATTTTAGCTGCTTACCAGGAGCAAATGGATTTGCATTGCTCGCTGTAGTAGTTTTCCTCCTCTCCTCTCCATTTTCCTCCCGTCCCATGCTCTCTCTTCTCTCCCCTTTCCAGAAGATGTGTTTAAGCAGCAATAAACAGGCAGGGGACAAGTCAATTCTAGCAACAGTATTTTTTATACCGCTACAAGCTACTCTAAAAGACTTCCTGTAGCCTAGAACTACAAGCACCCTAGAGAAACCCTGCCAGAACTCTTAAGAAACAATGAGTACACGCTGATATTGACCTGTATTTTCCCTTCCTAGGAGCTCTGTTATAGGAGCTTTCTCTTCTGGTCAAACAGGTCTGCCCACCGTTCCCTAAACACATCTCACAGCTTCCTGTCACCTGGAATGCCTGGCCTCTCCATCTCCTTTATGATCCACGTCCAACTCTGTCTCTTCCAATAATAAGTACCTTTTACTCCTACATGTGAATGCCTTCTGGCCCCTCGTATCTACACAGGTCATTCAGGACATAATCCCTTGTTGTAGGTACTCGGGCATATATCTCATCTCTCCAGCTAGTTTTGAACCTTCTAGAGTTAAGGACCAGTTCTCACTCAGATTCTCCACAGAACCTGTAGAGCTCATCAGCTCTGATGCTGTGGTTAAACAACCTCTGGTGCAAGACTGCCTGGGTTCAAATCTTGCTTTGTCACTTGCTGGTTGAGTGACCTCACTCATGTCACTTAACTTCTGTGTGCCTTACTTCCCCTGTAACATGGGAATCTTAATAACACCTTCCGTAGAGAGCTATTTTGAGGATCCAAGTAATACTTACAAAACACTTTGAACACTGCCTTTCACCCATTAAGTACTCCAGAAATGCTAGTCCTCGTTATCCACTCCAACCTGTATGCTCAGCATGAACTGCCAAGTGCCAAAGAATGGCATTCAGCCTGCCCCCATGGTGTTGAGCTTGGTTTTGCCTTATAAGTTTACCAGACACTCACTGAAGGAATTCCCAACCTGACTTTAAATATCCTTCCTGCTCTGAGTCCTTTACCTGACTGCTGGTATCGTCCACAGCCACCCAACACAGTCTTGCCTCCTTTCTGTCTCCCAGTCATGGTCCACTCATTCCTACCTTTGTACCTTTACTCACAGTGTTCCTCTTCCCTGGAAATCTAGCCCTACCCTTCCCCTTTCCAATTCCCACCCATCCTTCACTCTCCCACTCAAGCTTTACCTCCTCCAGGAAGCCTTCCCTGATTATCTCAATTTATCTTCATCTTCCCCTTGTGGCTCAGCTGGTAAAGAATCCACCTGCAATGCAGGAGACCTGGTTCGATTCCTGGGTTGGAAAGATTCCCTGGAGAAGGGAAAGGCTACCCACTCCAGTATTCTGGCTTGGAGAGTTCCATAGACTGTATAGTCCATGGGGTTGCAAAGAGTCTGACACGACTGAGCGACTTTCACTTCACTTCCCCTTCTTCAAACTCCCTCAGCAGTCCAAGTTAGAACCACAAAACTGAACATACACTGACATTTTCCTGGCAACTTTTGGGTCTTAGTCTCGTTTCCTCAGGAAGTTGATAAATTCCTTAAGAACAGCTAGAATGTTTTCCCCTCTTTTGCCATCTGCCCCTGGCATGTAACCAGTACTGGGTACTCAACAGGTGTCCAGTAAAGACTTATCAAGTGATGTACCTATATGCCCGGGTATGGCCAAGGGAAGCTGGGGTTCTGGCTCTCTTCCTGGCAGTGAGCTTAGGCTGGAGTGAAGAGAAGGCAGAGAACCAGTGAAGCTGACTTCACTTATTTCTTCACTGCCATCCGGGCTACAGAATGAGCAGGGTCTTCAGGTAAACTGTCTTTCAAACTGGACTTATCTCTCGGTTAATGGTTGACATTCTCTGTTTACCTTAATGATTGCCAAGACCTGTTGCTGCACACGGTACATTTTGTGGCTCAACTGCCTTGTCCCTGGAGGTAGAAGGCAATTTGGAAGAGGTTTGGGGGTTGTGGGATGGGACTGGAAACACTTTGGTCTATCCCTAGCCCCTTAGGGCATGGGCAACAAGCAGACGGCCCAAGAGAACCCCGGTACTGCCACGTGGGGGAAGCCCTGCCGTCTCTCACTTTGGCCTCAAGGGGCCAGCAGCCATTGCCCATGGCTGTTTTTTCTCTCCCCACAGTCAGCATTTTCAAGGCTGGGAGCTGGAAGGGATGGCACCCAGTGCAGGAGCCCTCTCTGTAGCTCGTCCACACACCAGATCTGACTATGGCCAGCAGGTGGGGGAAGGCTGAAGGCTGAGGCCCAGGTCCAGTTCCGCCTCCCAGATTGGGCTAAACATGCATACATGGGTGACGAAGATGCCTCTCTTCCTCTGGGATGGGGCAGTAACTTCAGGCTATGTGATTTGTCTCTCCAAAGTCACCCGGACTTCAGGGGATCAATCTTATTTAATGATTGTGTGAGGGAGGAGGTAGTGCTGGTTAATGTTTGTCTGGTTCCTCTTGGGCTGTGGGCCATATCTGGCTCCAGCCCTGGGCTCTTTGTCCCTCCCCTGGACTGGGCTGACAGTACCTAGTGACATAGTGCAGACACGCCTGCAGACATTCCCTGGGAAAGGGCAGCAGCAGCCAGGTGAGGAAGCTGCGGGCTGAGGGACGTGGGCCCAGGGGTTGGTGTGGCCCAGGAGGGCAGAAGTGGGGTTTGGGGAGAGGCTTGGGTCTTGCCTTCTCCTGGGCTCAGCATTCAGCCACTTAGATCCCTTCTGTGTTTCCCTCTGAGCTGGACTGAGGCACCTCCTACCCGGGTGCCAGGCTTGCTTAGTCTCTCTCTGTAGCCCCCAACTCATCCTTTTCCTAGGCTCAGTGTTGCTTCTGCTCTCACTCTTTTTGGCCCAGGCAAGAATCACCCTCATTCCCACAGGGTCAAATCCCCAGAAAGACTGGAGGGGGCCCCCATGCTCAGGGTGGCCAAGTTTATATCTTTAAGACATTTCCTGCCACACAGGGTTAGGGTTCAGTGGGGGCCGCTTGGAACTGCCAGGTGCTGTTTTCCTTCCCTGATTAGAAGGCTAACCAGGCGTGCAACCAACATAGGGGCTGCGGGCGGATGAATACAGCGCACTCGGCAGGCACAGAGGACCAGCCAACCGGGCCAAGATTTGGGAGCATGCATTTCCATTTTCTTGAGGGAGGCAGGGAGACTCAAGCTGAGCTTGGAGTAACTGATGACTGGGAGAGCTAAAGGACAGGTAGCCCCCTAGCTGTTTGCAAGTTGTTCCAGCTGTTGGGAATGGCACAGCAGAATGCGTGGACTTAGAAAGTAAGATGAGGAGAGGAGAATAGAGACAAGATGGGTTTGAATGGAGAGAAGTATAGAGGAGGATGCAGCAGAGCAATGGGGAAGGGACCCAGGCTCTGATGAGGGGCCAACATGAGTCCTAATCTGAGTTCCAGCACTGGCTTACCAGCTGTGTGATAAGTTACTCAGCTTCTTTGAGTCTCCGTTGCCTTGTCTGTGAATTGAAGACAATAACTTATAGCTCACAAGTTTGTTGTGAGGATAAGAGTTAAGGAATAGACTACTCCTAGCACAGAATAGGTATTCCCTAAGTGGTGGCTGCTATAATCAGCCCAAGCAGAGAGCAACAGGAAGTCAGATAGCTGATGGAGGAGTAAAAGGGTATAGTCCAAACAGTGAGGAAGGGAGCTGATATTACCAGGAGCTCTGTGAAAAGATCATGACAGAGCGAGAGAAGGAGAAAACTGGAATGAGCTAGACTGGCCCTGACCCAAGCCTGGCCACAGAATACATATGACAGTGTGGAGGGAACAGTGCAGTGACTGAGGTCCTGCGGAACCACAGGGTGGCGTCAGGGAAGAGAAGCTGGTGAAGAGGGAGAGGGATGGAGGGGTTTGGTCTTAGCCGCACCAAACTGATGAAGGCAGCTGGAAATTCAGAAGAAAATCTGAAAAAAGCCCCCTGTCCTTTCCTGCCAGAGGCTGCCTGTGAAATGGGAGAGGGAGTATGTAGTCTGAGGCTGAGTATAACCTCATTTAGCCAAGCCAGGCCCCTCTTTCCCAAACCAAAAAGATACAAGGATTTCCCATAGTTGGAAGGAGGGACAGAAAAGAGGTAGGAGCAGAAAGAGATAGACTTGAACGTGCGTGTGTGTACACACATACACACGCATGCAGGCACATGTAGAAAGGAATGCTGAGAACATTTTTTGAGTTCTGAGATCTAATTGATCTCAGAATGCAGTGTCCTTAAAGGAAGAGAGGCTGCCAAGGTACAAAGACTTTGAGGTCAGAGGAAAACAAATTTGAAATTTGACTCTACCATTTAGCAGAAGTGCAATTGTCATTGAGGTAAGTTGTTTAACTTCTCTGAGCCTCACCTTCTCTGTCTGAGAAGTGGGTATAATATTAGTTGGAGGGACTAAGGACAATCTCCTGATTTTGACCTGTGCTTGAATGCTTGGGAAAATCTGGATCTGAGGACAAGGCCAGAGCCTGACATGGTCAGAGAAATCTTGTCTAATTAAACACAGGAGCCAAACATGCCTGGAGCAACACAGAGCATATCAACACCTGGACTTTAACCCAAAGTCACAAAAACAGTTTGGATTTCAAAATCAGGTAACTCCCATGAATGTTTTTGAAATGAAACCCTTGAGGTACTGATGTTGACATAGGGATCAGCTCTTTCCAAAAGGAGAGCAAAAATTGAGATCTCAGTGCTCACACAAGGGTCCTTAAGGGCCCCAAAGGGAGTTCCTGGCTATGTCCCAGAGGGCTCAAGAAGATGGGAGGTGGAGAGCTATAAGAACCTAGAAACTCAGGAGTGGCCAGGCTGTCTGTGAGGCATCCTTAAAGGACAGAGAGAAGAGAACAGCTGAAGTTTGCTTTGGGGTTTCAGGAAGCAGCCAGAGAAAGGTAAGGACAGGGAAACAGAACAAATCTGGAGGCAACTGAAAGCCCTGGGAAGGGAGGAGAGGAGAAGAGTTGTCAGTTATAGGAAAGAAGAGAAGGGCTAGAGGAGAATAAAAGTCAGATCAATCTTCAATCTCTCTGTTTCTTAAAAGCACTCATAGAAAGAAAAATGATAATTGTATCTGAGGCAGCAAAGCTTCTGGGAAAGAACATGGGCTCTGGAGTCAGCTTGTGTCTGTATGTGTGTGTGTGTGTGTGTGTGTGTGTGTGTGTGTGTGTGTGTGTGTGCACGCATATGCCTTAGTCGCTAAGTCGGGTCTGACTCTTTGCGACGCTATGGGCTATAACCCGCCAGGCTCCTCTGCCCATGGGATTCTCCAGACAAGAATACTGGAGTGGGTTGCCGTTCCCCTCTCCAGGGGCTCTTCCCAACCCAGGGATCAAACCTGCACCTCCTGCATCTCCTGCTCTGCAGGCAGACTCTTTACCACTGAGTCACCAGGGAGTCAGCTTGACCTGGCTCCAAAATCCCAGCTCTGGCATGTACTCACCACATGAACCTTGTGACACTGAGATAAGTCCCTTCATCTTTCTCTACCTCAGTTTCCTCATCTGTGACATGAGGGTTACAAAAAACACCTACCTCTCAGGGTTGTTTTGAGGTTTACAGGAGATGGTGTGCAAGGGCCTGGCACAGAGCAGGGGCTTGGAAAATGGTTATTCTTAACAATACACTCCTCCACCACCTATTTTGACTCTAACAGGTCTCATTGGATGAAGCATTTCTTTCCATTGTACCTCCTGTACCAGCTCTGCCTTCAAAATCCCAGGCTTGGGAGAAAGGGCACCTGTGTTCCTGCTTTTCCCGCACTGGTTTAGGCCCACAGCACGAACTGACTGAGGCTTTTTTTTTAAGCTGCATGAAGAAACCTTGTTTGAACTATCCCTTTGCCCCTTAGTTTCTTTCATTTCGCTCCCCCAACTTTTCTTGGGCTTCCCTGGTGGCTCAGTGGTAAAGAATTCGTCTGCCAGTGCAGGAGATGCAACAGACCCGGGTTTGATTTGTAGGTTGGGACGATCCCCTGAGAAGAAAATGGCAACCTGCTCCAGTATTCTTGCCTGGAAAAACTCAACTTATGGCTGGCTATAGTCCATGGGGTCACAAAAGAGTTGGCCATGACTTGAAGACTAAATAACAACAAACTTTTCTAGCTACTAATACCCTCCCCCTTCCCCCTACAACAGAGAGGACCACCCAGAACTTGCCACAACCGCTGCCCCAATGTTCAGGCCTTGTGTCGTCACAGCCAGTTCCTGGCTTGCAGTATGATCTCCTTGCAACTTAATGGCAGACAAGGTGGGAGGTAGAAGGAAGCCTTCTCCCCCTGCCTAAGAGACAGAGGGGAATTTCTTCCCTAGAGCACCTGGCAAGCTCAGGAAACCAGGAGTTACAATGTACACTTGACCTGGGGCGGTGCAGCAACGGAACAGTCTGTTCTATTTCAGACAGACACTATAGGCCAACAACAGCATTGGGAAGAAAAAAAGAGGGATACTGGGTTTGGCAAACCACTTAGTTCCCCCCAAGCCACATTGTTTTCTTCTCCTGATAAGGTTTTTACTTCTCTTGATCACCAACCATGAAATTGGAGCTGGGCTAAGAACTTTCACAGGTTGCCTCATTATAACACTGGGTATGAACCTCATTTATAGATGAGCACACAGGCTCAGAGGTTTGGTAACTTACCCCAAAGTCATAGTAGATAAAAAAAACCCCCAAAGCTAGGTGGCTTTTATCTTTTCCATCTTCTAACCTTCTTCTGTTTGCTTGGTTAACTTTTGCTTTTTCCTTCTGGCTTGTCCTCACTTGGCCATCCTCTGTACGGACTCAAGGAGAGATGGTCAGGCTTTGCTCCATGACTTTGGGATTGGATTGCACTCACAGGTTAGCAACTTCCTTGTTTCTTGTGTTTTTATGGGTAGCCTTTGCTTCTGTTGCTGTTGTTGTCATCATTAACAGCTAGCATACACTTCGGGGGACACCATCTGCAAAAGCACAAAGACTACCGTGAAAAGAGCCTAGACTTCCGCTTCAGACACTTTTGTGTTTCATCCTACTCAGACACTTCAGCTGTGTGACCTTAAGTGAGTTACTTAACTTATCTGAGCTTCACCTTCCTCAGCTGGAAAGACTGGGGTAGCAGTCCTTAGAGGCTTGCTAAGTGGATCAAAAGAAAGAATGTATGGGAAAATACTTAGCACAGTTCCTGGCTTGATAAAAGTGAGCTCTTTTTCCTAACCTCAGGCTCACCCATATCCTGGAGGGGATTTTAAGCCAGGAAAAATCCTGCTGAATCTAAGTTTCTAGCAGAGTCATGGGAGAGTGCCTTAGGCCAGAGCCTTCTGGTTCCCCTGGGTCCCATCTTACATGCACCTGTCCTTGTTTCATCTTCCCCCCCCGCTGTGGCCATTCTTCTGGTGGGGCTATGGGGTGGGTGCGGCGATGGACCGGGCGGGCACAGAACAGGTGGGTGCAGGCTGGGTGTCCGGCGCTGGGACACAAGTGCTCTGTGTGTAGGGTGGGCGGAAGTCAGGGCGTTTGATCTGAATTCTAAAGGGCGTTGTTCAGAGCCCCACAAAGGTCCCATTGTGCAGACACTGGGTATAAAGCAGCATATGACTCCCCAGCACCGGGCGGTGATGAATTGGGACGCAGGCGCGGACCCAGGGACCACTCCCCCTGCATAGACATGAGACCATAGGGGACCTGTCTGGGTGGCCTCAGGGATAGGCGCTCCCCAAGGTAACGGGGCTTTGTTGGGTTTAGCCCAGGTCCAGACTTAAGGAGCTGGGGGAGGGAGGCTAAAGAGGATGGCTGATGGCAGAACAAGGTGGGCCTGGCAAGGAAGGGCAGGAGAGGAGAGGATGTTGGATGAAGGTGGAGAAGAGAGATGGGGCTCAGGGAGGTCAAGTCATCAAGTGAATGAGTGAGGAGGAAAAGAAAGAGAAGGAGAGGCTGGCAAGGGAGAGGGGGTGGTGAGGAAAGCTATGACTCTCCTTCTTCCTTTCTTGTCACTGGCTCTTGGAAGGGTTGCGGGGAGGTGTCAGGCAGTGTTATGGAGCCTAGCTTTCCACCCCAGCTTTCTGACAGCTTGTTCTGTGGCTCATGTTTTGCAGGTGTGAATGAGGCAGGATGAACTGGACGGGTTTGTACACCTTGCTCAGCGGCGTGAATCGGCATTCTACTGCCATTGGCCGAGTATGGCTCTCTGTCATCTTCATCTTCAGAATCATGGTGCTGGTGGTGGCTGCCGAGAGCGTGTGGGGTGATGAGAAATCTTCCTTCATCTGCAACACCCTCCAGCCTGGCTGCAACAGTGTCTGCTACGACCACTTTTTCCCCATTTCCCACGTGCGTCTGTGGTCTCTGCAGCTCATCTTGGTGTCCACCCCAGCTCTCCTCGTGGCCATGCACGTGGCACACCAGCAGCACATAGAAAAGAAAATGCTTCGACTTGAGGGCCACGCCGATCCCCTGCACCTGGAGGAGGTCAAGAGGCACAAGGTCCACATCTCAGGGACACTGTGGTGGACCTATGTGATCAGCGTGGTCTTCCGACTGCTGTTCGAGGCCGCTTTCATGTATGTCTTTTATCTGCTCTACCCTGGCTATGCCATGGTGCGGCTGGTCAAGTGTGATGCCTACCCCTGCCCCAACACAGTGGACTGCTTCGTGTCCCGCCCCACGGAGAAAACCATTTTCACAGTCTTCATGCTGGCCGCCTCAGGCATCTGCATCATCCTCAATGTGGCCGAGGTGGTGTACCTCATCTTCCGGGCCTGTGCCCGCCGAGCCCAGCGCCGCTCCAATCCACCCTCTCGCAAGGGCTCGGGGGGCTTCGGCCATCGCCTCTCACCTGAATACAAGCAGAATGAGATCAACAAGCTGCTGAGTGAGCAGGACGGCTCCCTGAAAGACATACTGCGCCGCAGCCCCGGCACCGGGGCTGGGCTGGCCGAGAAGAGTGACCGCTGCTCGGCCTGCTGATGCCACAGAACAGGCAACCTCCTATCCTGCCCCCTCCTCCCCATCCTGCCCCAAGCCTGCCCCTCCTTCTCCCCTGCCGGTGCGCAGGCCTCTGCCCGCTAGGGATTGCTCCATCAAAACCTTCCTTCCCTCCCTACTTCCCTTCCTCCCCAGGGCCTTCTGCCTCAGGGCCTGAAGGTGTGGGGAGCTGGAGGCCACCCACACCAGCACTCAAGGCTATCGGGGGCGCAGGCAGCTCTCGTTGCCCGCACCCCTTCCTCTTCCCTCTCCCTCTCCCTGGGACCACTGGGGACCAGAGGTGGGATGCTCTGACAACATCTCCAATTATGAAACTAATCTTAACCCTGTGCTGTCAGATACCCTATTTCTGGAGTCACGTCAGTGGGGATGGATGTGGGCAAGTGGAGTGGAGGGAGGGTGCTGTGGACGTGTGGGTGCGGAAGGGAGAGTAGCAAACGCAAGAAAAGGAGGAACAGTGCTTGCCGGCCCTGAGGAAAAGGAGGACATGTCTGGGGTGGAGGAGCTAGGGAGGGAGAAGCAGGCAGATAAGTTGGAGTGGGGGTTGGTCAGGGCTGCCTCTGCCTCTAGTCCCCAAGGCCTCTTTCTGCCTGAAATGTTACACATTAAACAGGATTTTACAGTAAACGAAGAGGTGGCTTGTGTGTTTGTGAAGTTCTTTCTCCTGCAATCTCTGACCACCCCCTGGTTGAGTTGGCCTTGGCTTTTTGCTGATCAAGAAAGGAATGGGAAAAGAAAGAGAGCAATTTGAGTAGCTGAAGCTGCCAAGGAGGGACTGCCGCACGTACCCCACTCCCCCACAGGCCAGGCACAACCAGACCCAGAGCCATTCTCTCCTGTTTTTTGTTTGGTTTGGGTTCTTTTGCCCCCATTTAAAAATAACAGCTTTATTGGACTCTAATTCACTCATCCCTTTCTCTGATTGATTTTTTTCATCCATTTTAAGTATGTAGTTTATTGAGTTTGGGTAATTTTGTGCAGTTTTGTAAACATGACCACAATCTATTATAAAACATCTACATGCCCTCAAAAAGTTTCCTTGGGCCCCTTCTTCTGATTTTAAAAAGATTAAAATGACAACTGCCTCTGGAGAGACAGGAAATGATGGAGAAAGTTCGCAAGTCTGAGAGGGTAGCATACATCTCCTCGCGAGGCCCGTCCCCTGCACTCTTTGGAGGAAATATGGCCTGTCCTCCCTCAAAACTCAGCCTTCACTGTCTATGGATGCTCTCCAAGCCACCCATTGGATTGCACAGTGACTCTGACCCCTTTTCTCAGATGTAGCCCTAATTCTACCCTTCTCCCCAGTTTCCTTCCCTCAGGAATCAATGCCTCCCACCCCAGAGATGTCTCTAACACAGGTTAAACATTTCACAGCAGCAGTTTCCTCAGCATCACTCACCCAAGCAACAGGTACCTCCCCTCTTTCCCTGGGCTGTGGTGGAAAGAGCCCCAGGCTGGCATTTGATAAAGCTGGGTTCGAGTCTTGGTTCTGTCAGTTAGTAGCAAGGTATTCCCTTCTGCAAGCTTCAGCTTTCTTATGAGCAAACAAGGGCTGGCCCAGAAGCTTTCTAAGCTTCCTTTAACACTCTGGGCTCCATGAATTCCCTAAAGTCTCAACCAGTCTCATGAGAGTTCCCTGTTGCAGAGTCACTGTCCTCACCAATGGCCCCTTGGAGTAAAAGTTTCCCCCACAGTGGGTTTCTCCCTTCAGCTTCCCTACCTCTTAACAGAAAAAAATTATTTGCTACTCCCTTTCAGAGAATGCTGACTCCCTGTGGGCAGTATGTCAGAAAGGAAAAGAAAATCAGGCATAATCTTATCAAAATTGTTCTCTAAAAGCAGTCTTTTTCCTTCAGACAGAAAGCCTTGAAGGGTTCCTCATTCAAGGAGGTTTCTCCTTTAGAAAAGAAAGGAGTGAACAAGTGTTCCTTTCCCACACACTCTGCAATCCTGAAGGAGAGTTTCCCCCTCTCTTAAAAGAGAGACATTCCTTTCCTGCAAGAAATCTCCTTCTTCCTTAGTAAACTGACAGCTACTGTCAGAGGAGAGGTCCCCAATCCCTCACTGTGAGGGGAGATTTCTTTTCTTATTGAAATACATTCCCCCTCCCTCCACAACACAACACAACACCACAAACAACAGCACCTCCTTTCTGTCCAAAAGGCCAAAGAGAGAAAGTTTTTCTTTTTAAAATTCCATCCTGGTTCAACAAAGGAACTTCATACCCTTCCCATGTTGAGAAATGTTAAATCTATCACCTCAGAAATCTAGTTTCTCTTCAGATTCTAAGAATTCCTCCTGGAAAGGGGTTCCATCTCAGATTAAGACTTTCCTCTCCAGGGGGCAGTGGTGGGACAATAAAGCTACTGGGCTGGGTGTTCCAGTCAAAATGACACTTACTCTTGTGTGTTGTGAAACAGGTGCATGCATGTGTGCTCAGTTGTTCAGTCGTCTCCGACTCTTTGCGACCCCATGCTCTTCTGCCCATAGGATTTTCCTGGCAAGAATACCGGAGTGGGTTGCCATTTCTTCCTCTAGGGGATCTTCCCGACCCAGGAATCAAACCAACATCTCGTGCATTGGCAGGCAGATTCTTTACCACTGAGTACCTGGGAAGGTGGGAGCAGGCCAAAGGAAGCTTGAGGGGAGCTGGTGTGCACGATATATATAGCAAAGAGGGAGGCGGGTACAGCAGGCTAACCCTAGGACTGACTTTTTCATTTGAGGTTATGTCACAAACATGTAAAGGTTTCTTATACAGGAGGCAAGTGGGGCTTAGTACTTGCCACACAGAAGACATCCAGTAGAGCAACTGTAGTAGTGAAGACGGCAATGAAATTAGGAAACCTACTTCCAGCCCCTGGAAACATCATACTTACCCTCTCTGAGTCTCAGCTTCCTCAACTGAAATATAAGGTTGAGGATAACCTCTCTACCTCTTTTCAAAGAGCTTTTGTGAGTCTCAAACAAGATGTGTTCAAAAGCTGGTTATACACTGTAAAAGTAAAGGACGATAGTATCCGCAGCACTGAGACCACAGCCTTAGGGCATGCTAGAACTTGATGAGCCAGAAAGGAGTGAGGCTGGTTCAGCTAGGTTGGAGCTAGTGGAAGGAACTTGGCAACGTAGGGTTGCCCCAGGGAATGAATAGCAGTCTAAACAGCAAAGACCAGGAGATGTCATAAACTTCTTTTGAGCATGATCCATTTAAGGGTCAATATTCAAGGGGTGTGATCTGAGGGTAGAAAAGGCCTGGTAACAAGCTTCTGGCATTCTCTCTCATGGTACTAGTACTTCTTAGAGACATTTCTGGTCTTTTTAGAGCATCTGTGTGTGCAGAGATACCAGGAGCTGGGGGCAAAGGAACAGAGTCAGCTCCTGGATGAAGGGACTGGTTGAACTAGGAGAGTACTCAAGGCCCCAGCCAGCTAAGTTGGGATTTCAAAGTAGGCTGCAGTCTCCATAGAGAATTGGCATGGCAACCATGAACTGATTCAGATGCCCAATCAGATAGCCTGGGTGCATACAGTGGTGGCTAGAGGGGAATGCTTGCTCCATTTACTGATTCCACAATATTAAAATGCCAGCCTGACCTGTGGGAGAGAAGGGGCTATAAAAGCCCACTAAGCTAGGCTCCCTTTGATTCCTGGACTAGGCCAGTCTGAACCTGTCAGGCGGGGAAAAGATTGGGGCACTTTAGGGAGGGAGAATAAACCGGGCAGAAACCATACAGATATCTGAAAGGGTATGGTGTTGTCTTCAGAGTTAGACAAACAATCTGCTATGAAGGATTTGAAGAGGGAAATTGCTAGAGAGAAGGTAGGACAGATAAACTGTGACCTGCTAATAGTGGGCCTTATACGTCACTATAAGGCATTATGACTGTTCTATGGTTGAGTTTTGAGTAGGGGAGTGCTACCTTCAGCTTTGCAGTGTGGGAGCTCACTCTGGCAGCTGCAAAGACAGTGGATTGGTGGTTGGAAAAATGAGGGGAAGAATGACTGGCCATGGGGCTGTGGCAATAGCCCAAGTGGGGCCTGTGGGACTCGGACAATGGCAGGAGGAGTAAGAGGACACAAATATAAGAGACTCTTTGGATGCAGGATTGATGCCAGGACTTGATGTCTGAGTGTGGCGAGACTGAGGAGCCAAAGACCATTTGGAGATTTCCTCCCCCTTCCTTGACTGGCGGACTCCTAATCATTGAAGACTCAGCTCAAAGGTCAGTTCCTATATGAAACCTTCAACTCTCTTCTCCTTGCCCCCTCCCTCCAACCTCAGAAAGAAGGAGTCCTCCTCCTATTCTGAATTCCTGCAGGATATTGTAGTAGGGTGTATTGATTAGAGTTCTTATCAAACTGTGTGGTAATTACTTGCATAATCTTAGCACACAGTAAGTGCTAATTCTGTTGAATTAAGGGCAGTAGGAAAGAAGATATAGGCATGTGCAAAGCCTCAGGGTCTTGAAAGAGTGGAGTGTGTCCTAGAGCAAAGAATGCCTGGGATGGGGCTCAGGGTGTGATAGGAAATAAGACTGGCAATTCAGGTTGGGGCCAGGTCATGAAGGGTCTCATATGCTACGTGTAGAAATTTACACAGGAGTTTGAACTCTCAACTATCACAGGTAGGTATCCTTCTTTTTTAAAAGTTAGGTCCCTACTAGTGTGCGTTCATGCTAAGTTGCATCAGTTGTGTCTGACTCTTTGCAACCTTAAGGACTGTAGCTCGCCAGGCTCCTCTGTCCATGGGATTCTCCAGGCAAGAATACTGGAGTGGGTGGCCGTACCCTCCTCCACGGGATCTTCCTGACCCAGGTATCAAGCCCATGTCTCTTATATCTCCTGCACTGGCAGGTGGATTCTTTACCACTACGCCACCTGGGAAGCCCAGGCTCCTACTAGACTTGTAGGCAATTCTGTACTCATCATGGTAGGCATACTGGAGATACTGAGGAGATCCAGGTCAGGGCAGACCTTGCACAACTTGATGCATTAAGGTTGATGGAGAACTATGGAAGAAAGGGCAGAGCGATTTGACAGTAGACTCAAAGAGAAAGGGTAATTTATTCAGGATGGTGAACAACTGTTCTCCATGTCAATTGAAGACCCTCTGAAAAGTCAGTACAGCATAGTGACCTTTGCCAAGTTGCTTGGCCACTCTATGCCTCAGTTTCCTCTTCTGTAAAATAGATATAATAATAGTATATATGTCACAGGGCTGCAGTGAGGATCAAATGCACTCATTACATAAAAGACACTTAGAATAGTACCTAGTTGATAGTAAGTTCTATGCAAGTGTCTGTTTTTATTTCCTCCCACCATCTTTGCCATCCTCCAAAGATTCACCAAGAAAAAGAAATGCAAAAAGGCAAAATGGTTGTCTGAGGAGGCCTTACAAATATCTGTGAAAAGAAGAGAAGCGACAGGCAAAGGAGAAAAGGAAAGATATACCTATTTGAATGCAGAGTTCCAAAGAATAGCAAGGAGAGATAAGAAAGCCTTCCTCAGTGATCAATGCAAAGAAATAGAGGAAAACAATAGAATGGGAAAGACTAGAGATCTTTTCAAGAAAATTAGAGATACCAAGGGAACATTTCATGCAAAGATGGGCACAATAAAAAACAGAAATGGTATGGACCTAACAGAAGCAGAAGATATTAAGAAGAGGTGACAAGAATACACAGAAGAACTATACAAAAAAAGATCTTCACAACCCAGATAATCACGATGGTGTGATCACTCACCTAGAGCCAGACATCCTGGAGTGCAAAGTCAAGTGGGCCTTAGGAATCATCACACGAACAAAGCTAGTGGAGGTGATGGAGTTCCAGTTGAGCTATTTCAAATCTTAAAAGATGATGCTGTGAAAGTGCTGCACTCAATATGCCAGCAAATTTGGAGAACTCAGCAGTGGTCACAGGACTGGAAAAGGTCAGTTTTCATTCCAATCCCAAAGAAAGGCAATGCTAAAGAATGCTCAAACTACTGCACAACTTCACTCATCTCACACACTAGCAAAGTAATGCTCAAAATTATCCAAGCCAGGCTTCAACAGAACGTGAACCATGAACTTCCAGATGTTCAAACTGTATTTAGAAAAGGCAGAAGAACCAGAGATCAAATTGCCAACATCCGTTGGATCATCAAAAGAGCAAGAGAGTTCCAGAAAAACATCTACTTCTGCTTTATTGAATATGCCAAAGCCTTTGTGTGGATCACAATAAACTGTGGAAAATTCTTAAAGAGGTGGGAATACCAGACCACCTGACCTGCCTCTTGAGAAACCTGTATGCTGGTCAGGAAGCAACAGTTAGAACTGGACATGGAACAACAGACTGGTTCCAAATAGGAAAAGGAGTACATCAAGGCTGTATATTGTCACCCTGCTTATTTAACTTATATACAGAGTACATCATGAGAAATGCTGGGCTGGAGGAAGCACAAGCTGGAATCAAGATTGCTGGGAGAAATATCAATAACCTCAGATATGCAGATGACACCACCCTTATGGCAGAAAGTGAAGAAGAACTAAAGAGCCTCTTGATGAAAGTGAAAGAGGAGAGTGAAAAGATTGGTTTAAAACTCAACATTAAAAAAACTAAGATCATGGCATCCGGTCTCACCACTTCATGGGGGAAACAGTGGAAACAGTGACAGACTTTAGTTTTTTGGGCTCCAAAATCAGTGCAGATGGTGACTGCAGCCATGAAATTAAAAGACGCTTGCTCCTTGGAAGAAAAGTTATGACCAACCTAGACAGCATATTAAAATGCAGAGACATTACTTTGCCAACAAAGGTCCAGCTAGTCAAAGCTATGGTTTTTCCGGTAGTCATGTATGGATGTGAGAGTTGGACTATAAAGAAAGCTGAGCACTGAAGAACTGATGCTTTTGAACTGTGGTGTTAGAAAAGACTCTTGAGAGTCCCTTGGACTGCAAGGAGATCCAATCAGTCCATCCTAAAGGAAATCAGTCCTGAATATTCATTGGAAGGACTGATGCTGAAGCTGAAACTCCAATACTTTGGCCACCTGATGCGAAGAACTGACTCATTTGAAAAGACCTTGATGCTGGGAAAGATTAAAGGCGGGAGGAGAAGGCGATGATAGAGGATGAGATGGTTGGATGGCATCACCAACTCAATGGACATGAGTTTGAGTAAACTCTGGGAGTTGGTGATGGACAGGGAGGTCTGGCGTGCTGCAGTCCATGGGTTTGCAAAGAGTCAGACACGACTGAACAGAACTGAAAGATTCACCAGCTCTTTCAAACACTGAGCTAAATTCTTTGTCTCACCTAACATGTTTTCTTGACTGTCTAGTTGTCAATTGTGTGCTGAAGTAGGCAAATCTTCACGTTTGCACACATGTAATGGTACATAAGGCCACATTTGGATATAAGTGGAAGGATGGTTGTGGGGGGAGGGCCTTAATTCTTAATGTAGTTTTAATGAAAAGAATGTGTCTCAATCATAATAAAGTCTGAAACTTTATTCCCAGACTTACAAATAACTTAAGTGTGGGACTTCCTTGGTGGTCCAGTGGTTAAGACTCTGTGCTCTACTGCAGGGGGTGTGGGTTCAATCCCTGGTTGGGGAACTAAGATCCCACATGCCATGCAGTGCAGCCAAAAAAGAAAGAAAGAAAAAGGGAAATAATTTAGGTGGATGAAAGGAAAGAAGAAAGGGGATTGTTTATGGAGCACCCAGTATGGACCAGATTTGGTGATAAATTAAGCACTTATATGTATCATCTCAGTAATGGTAATAACATAGCTATTACTGTACCCATACTTGTAGTTGAGAAAATGGAGGTTCAGAGAGGTTGAGTAGTATGTCCAGCTGAAAACTGCAGAGCTAGAATGAACACTTAGGCCTATTCTAATCCAAAATCTGTGCTAGCTCCTCTATCTCAAAGTACCCACTCTATGTTGCCCTAGGAAGGCTTTCATGATAGAGGGGGCTGGTGGGGGAAGCTCAGTATGATATGAAAAAATTAAGTTGCTGGAAAACAAGACGTGCGTTGGGGGGCCCTAAGGTTAGGGGAGAGGAATGATGAAAGCGGGCTGCCCTGCGCTTCTTCCAAAATCTCTGCTTGGAGCAGGATCCAGAAATTGTCCATTTCTAGGAAGCAAGGCAATTTGGGGAGTGCAGGCAAGATGGGGAGAGTTATTTAGAACATTTACCTTTCAACCTCGTGAATCATGATAAGTTTTGAAAATCCTACTATTTCTTTCCCTTAAGCTTAGAAATCTCAAATGCAGGCTTTGTTTTCCAGCAGTTCCCTTGCTACTTTCTCTTTGCCTTTCACCTTCCCTTTAAGGAGCAAGGCCCCTCATCCCACAATTAGAGATAAAGGCCTTGAAAAGCAGATACCTTGGAGGATTAATGCCAACAACAACAACAAAAAAATCATTCACACTAGAATATAATCAATTCACCAACAAAGAAAGTCTTGTAAGTCAGCTTCCCAAATCTGTCTCAAGTTCCTTTCCTCCTCAGCATTCCCATTGTGCTGCAGCCTTCCTTCAGACCTTGAAATTATCTCCTAACTGGTAATGTAGACAATAAAAGCTAATGTTTATTAAGTGCTTGTTGTGTGCTGGGCACTGTGCTAAACCGTATCTCCCTTAATCCTCACCATTCATGGAGGTAAGCATAATTATTGTCCCCAATTTACAGATGACGAAACAGGCCCACATAGTAACTTGGCCAGACCAAACAGCCCTAGGAAAGAAAGGGCTGAGCCAAGGATCTAGAACTCATGTCTGCCAGATGCCCTAGGCAAAGGACATAGCCATTTCTGTACCACTGGCTCCCTGAAACTGGCCTCCTGGGTTTCTTCAGCACTCAGGTCTCCATTCACCTAGACATGCTAGAGTCACTTTAAAACATGAAGCCTAGGACTACCCTGGTGGTCCAGTGGTTAAGACTCCGTGTTTCCAATGCAAGGGGAATGGGTTCAATCCCTGGTCAAGTAACTAATATCCCACATACCCCATGGTGAGGTCAAGAAAATTTAAAAAACAAACAAACAAAAAACCATGAAGCCTACCCTGTCAGTTCTTTGTGAAAATCTTTTGATGGCTTTCCACTGCTTTGAGGATAAGGTATGACTCTTTTGGTTTGCCCAGACCAAGGGGTTTCCCAAGCTGGGCTTTCATTGCTAAAATTGGTTGGTCACCTTAGCAGGCCATGGTATTGGATGCCTTTCACAACCTGATCCCTTTCCCCCTAGCAACACCTCCCACCACTCCTCATCCCTTTTCCTGTGCAGTCTCCACCTCCTGTGCAGCCCAACCACCCTTTCCTGAAGATACTCAAAGATCTCTTTTACCTTCATGCCTTTGTGCACATTGATCCCTGCACCTCTACGCTACCTGATAAACTATCTACTCTTCGTGAGAACACAGCTGCCATATCACCTCTGTGGTCCATCTTGATTTCCTGGGACAGAATGAATAACAATTACTTTCTACCTCGGTTATTTTACTGACATATGAGTCTTCCTCAAGGTCAGACCAGGGTGAGACAACCAAGGCACCTAGGGTGCAAAACGCCTCCTTAAGGAGGCAGTCACTCTCAGGGTGGCTCAAATGCCGATCTTATATTTGTATGACCCCAGCCATGAGTGCCTCCTTAAACTTTGCACCCCAAATGCCTCAATTGCCTCACTCTTGTCCCAGGCTTGGTCCTATCAGATTGGGGACTTCTCAAGAACAGACTGCAAGTTCTTACTCATCTTACTTGTGATTAGCACAAGGCTGGGCACAGGGCAGAAATCTAATCGGGCAAATGACATCATACTCTTCTCTGTTCTAGTAGGGGAAGGAGGTAGGAGAGCTACATGGCTTTGGGCCCTGCTGAAGATGGGAGGAGAAAGCAAATTAACAGACTTCACCCTGGCCTGTGGTATAAGGATAGCTTTTAATCAGGTGGTTTTACCTTTGGCGCCTGACAGATTTGGGGGTTCCACCTATTTGTCTGGTCTCTCCTTCTCAGTTCCTTTCGCTGGTTAATTGAAGATATTCTCCAAGGTACCATTTTTTTAATCCTTTTCTCTCCTTATTTCCCCCGAATGATCTTGTCCATTCTCATAGCTTCAGCTAGGAGCCCTTTGCAGTTGACTTCTAAATTGACACCTCATGCATTATGCTAAGTGAAACGAGTCAGATAGAGAAAGATAAATACCTTGTGATATCACTTGTATGTGGAATCCAAAAAAGCTGAACTCATAGAAGCAGAGAGTAAAATGGTAGTTTGCAGGGGCTAGGGTATGGGGGAAAATTGAGAGATGTTGGTCAAAGGGTATATACTTCCAGTTCTAATATGAGTTAAGTTCTGAGGATCTAATGTGCAGCATAGTGACTATAGTTAACAACACTGTATTATATACTAAAGAGTTACTATGAGAGATCTTAAAACTTCTCACCACACATACACAAAAAAATGGTAAATAAATGACAGGATGGAAGTGTTGGCTAATGCGATGGTGGTAATCATTTTTCAATGTATAAGTGTACCAAATCAACACTGTACACCTAAAACTTATGCAGTATTATGTCAATTATATCTCAATAAAGCTAGAACAAAGACACTTTATCTCTCTTTTAAGCCTCAGACCCAGATTTCCAGCTGCCTAGTATATAGAGTAGCATCTAGCATCATTATTGCTCTTTCATACCCATTTTGTCATCTGACCTTTGCAATAATTCTGTGAGCAAGTCAGGGCATTTTTAGAGGAGACTTAAAAGGTAGGCTTGCCCAAGTTTTAGTGGTGGAACTATGATTAAAACTCAAGTTTGGGTATTTTCTTTTATGCCATGTTGCACAGCCTACCACATGGATGTGTCAATAGAGTCTCAAACCAAATGTGATCAAAACCTCAACTTGTTACCAACCTCCTCCTACCCCAACTCCTCTGAAAAAAACCAACAAACCAACCCCCAAGATAAAAACAACAAAACCCTACCTCTGTTTCCCAACTTGGTTAAAGGAGTGTCACTTTCACTGTTTCAGCCATCTTGGAGCCTGTGGAGGCCTGCTGGGAACAAGACTTCTAAAAGGACAAACATGTTTGGAAGGCTGTGGTCCAAGGCCATTTTTTTGCTTGCTATAAGCAGGGTGTCCGGAACCAGGAGCACATAGCCCTTCTTAAAATTGAAAGTCTTTATGTTCAAGATGAAATTGAACTATATGTAGGCAAGAGATGTGCTTATGTGTTGAAAGCAAAGAATAACACAGCAACTCCTGGTGGAAAACCTAACAAAACCAGAGAAATCTGGGGACATGTAATTCGTCCTAATGAACAGCAGCAGGGCTTGTGTCGAATTCCGAAGCAAACTTCATGCTAAGGCCATTGGACACAGAATCTGTGTGAAGTTGTATTAAGTAAATAAAAGTGTGGATTTGTTCTGTTTAAAAAAAAAAAAAAAGATGTTTCACTTTTCCAGTCATCAAGGCTAGAAACCTGGGTTTCATGCTTGATTTTTCCCTCTCTTCCATAGCCTACAGATTTGACCTTCAAAATGTCGGAAACTCATTTTGAATTTATCCTTTTTCTTCTCTGTCTTCATTGAGGCTCATAGAATTTTAGCTATAATCCTTTCACTGATGTCCTGGCCTTCTGATCTACCCCACCCCCGACCCTCCATATTGTCCTGGAGATCTCCTCCCTAAAGCAACACATCTGATCCCCTCATCCCCTTACTGGAAATCACAGCCTTTGATTGTGCTGGTCCCCAACCCCTCCTACTTTCTGAGACCTGGGTCAACTTCCACCTCCCTCAGTGAACTTGCACACAACCCCCCTGTAAACCTGAAATGAGTTCCTTATTCCTCTGCTCTCCCATAGCACTTGGTACTGTATTTCATTCTGCTAGTCTCGCAGCTAACTGTTCAGTGTTCTCTCTCCCCTCTAGCCTGGGAATCTGCTGGGTATAGGATCCCAGTCTAGTTCACCTGTCTTCTCTGAAATGTATAATCTGAAACTAGGTCCTTAAACGTAGTAGGTCCTTAATAGATAGCTGCTGCCTAAATCTTTCTCTTGAGTGTTTGTAAACTTGTTATAACAAGGACCATATTCCTAGTGGATTCATTCAGTGAGACGGATAAAAATGATTCTCAGCCTGCAGTGGGACACTTCACTTTACACCTTGAGAGATCTGAAGTGGTCCAGCATTGCTCCACTATATCCTTCACCCCTTGAAACATTGCTCTCCCTCCCCAAGAGAAGGCAAAAGACAATTTTAACTCTTTATTTGAAACAAACAATTCCAGAGACAGAAGGTTAGTTGTGACAACAGCTTCTCACTACAACACAAGGTGGGCATGGCTCACTGAAGGGACAGGCCAGGTGCCTCAGAACAATATATACAATTTAAACAGTGGCTAAACTGGTGACAGTTATAAAAACACAAAAAGGAGGCTGGGGAACAGCAAAGCCAACAGGGAAAGAACTAGGTACCCCCTTTGCCGGACGCTAAGAGTTTTCTGCAACTACAGAGGCAAGATGGGGAAGAGAAAAGATGGACGCAGTGGGGGCAGGACCCATGCCCACAGTTCTTCACCTATCCTTTGACCACAGATCCCATCCTGCATGACTCAGGGCCCCCACAGGCTTGGCCTGGCTCTTACAATGGGGGAAGAACAAGAGTGGGGAGCCCAGCCCTAACCTAAGTCAGAAGGTGGTTTTTGCCTTCGGAACTCTGTCCACTGAACTAAAGGAAGGCAGTTACAGAAAGCCGCTAAGCATGTTGACACCATGGCTCATGCCAACCTAAGATGGCGAGAGAGACAAACACATAAACCAAGGGGACAGGCGTCTTCTCCCCATACTTAAGAGTCATTCTCTGCCTTTGAAGGAAAGAAAGCATTTAGAAGATTTTTTAAACTGCAGCACCAAGGGTTGGTGCTTGCTGGGGTGGGGAGGAGGAACAAGGTAGTGAGGGGCTTCCAACAACCAATTATCTTGTGGGAGGGAAGAGTGCCTAAGCTCTGTGTTTTAGGTAAATGGTCTCCTCATTACTTTCATAGTTTCTTTCATATCTTTCATACAAGACCTTTTAGTTTGCGACCAGGGAAGAGTAGAGACGTGAATGGGCACAAGGTTGAGAAGGCAGCTGGGTTCTTCCCTTGGCCAAACCTAGGAACAAGGGCCTTGACCTATGTGGGATGGGTCAGGAAACCCAAAGCCAACAGGATCACCAGAGCTATGAACACTTCACTCAGAGTTTGGCCCCAGGAGTTTACTCTGAAACATGAAGAAAATGGCCTAGCTGGTTTTTGCCAATCACTGGGAGACCAGTCTCTCAGTACAGAGCACTGGGGCCTTGTGGTTGTCAAGTGGTTTGGGAGAAGGTAAAAGCAAGGGATTCCTAGGGAAGGCAGGGAATGGATGAGTAGAAAAGGGCAGTTCAGAAAGGCCCTTCAGAATGAGTAGCATCGGTTCTTGGGCCCGTCACCCTATGGGACGTGGCCGTGGGACAGACGTTGTGTGGAAGATGGATACGGGAAGCATGTGGGCTCAGTCCAGGTCTTCCTCCCCGGGACGACCCAGCTCCTCATAAATCTCACGCACGGCAAGAATGCGATTGAGCATGCTCTCCAACATGCTGCGGTCCATGGGGATCACAGAATACCAGAGAGGTGACTCGGCAATGCAGGACCGCTCAGGTTGCAGGTAGAACACATCGTTGCGAGTCCGGAGGCTTTCAGGACTGCAATGGTGGAAGTGAGAGAGGGGCAGGTGGACAGAGATCAGTAACTGGGAGAAGTAGAGCCTGTGGGTCCCCAGGCTAATGCCATTCCTGCGAACCTGCCAACTCACCATTTTGAGAGATAGAATTCATAGAACTTGACGGGGCAGCGGAGGGGATTCATGCGGTTCTCACGCTGCTCTAAGATGGGGGTTTCGTCATCTCTCTTCCGTTTCCCAGGACCTGTGTCTGTGGAGGAGGCAAATGACCTGGACTCACTAAAAGTGCAGTTTCAATGAAGGCTCTCCAAGAGCACAGTCCAGGGCACACGTTGAAGGCCTCAGGACACAAATGGTCTCATGGAGAAATAAAGGCAGAAGAGTCAGTCAGTCTCTCTGCACCAACTCAACATTCTGCAGCCTGCTGCTGTGAAGGGCGCCCTGGTTCTCACTGTTAAACACTATCATCTTCCCAAAGTTGATTTCCTAAAGAGGTGATCTCAGAATTCACATGGACAAACTGACAAAACAGACCCTATTGTAAAATTGGGGCTGCTTTCTGGGTCAAACAGCGATGGCCCCAGCACATAAGTCCTGGTAGAGTCTTAGGTCCAGAAGGGACCTTGGGAACTGATTCCAGGGCCAGAATAGAAACCAAGGTACTGTGGCAGTTACGCCCAGCAGCAGAGCCATGGGAAGCCTGTCATTCACTCTTGTCAACTCCCTCTTTGGCCAAACACACCCAACAGCTTCCCACCTGTCTACCACACCTCCTAAAAAGTAAATTGCCCAGAAATCAGGAAAGGCAGGAAACAGGCAACTGGGTGACCTCCTATATGCAACAATCACTTCCCACCAGACTGAAGGACTGGCTGTTGTTCCTTTTTTCTGGAAACCCAGGAATGGAAGGATAGGGAAGCTAGAGATAATGGAGAGGGCCAACCTGGTGGCATGGTAGGGCAGGGAAGGGGAAAGCAGAGGGGGAGGGAAAAACAAAGGAGGGGGTAGCATTATACCTCGCCCTTTCCTCTGGCGGACAGGAGCATAGTAGCGGATGCTCACTACCTTGGTGGTGCCCCGAGGGGTGGTACACTTGCGGGACTGCCGCACCACATTGGTGAAGGAGAGCTGCATGTGTTCCTCGGCTGTCTGAAGCCCAAAAAACTTAGTGTTGAAGAACATGAGGGTGTTGAGAAGGACAAAGGGCGAGTAGACCCCCAGCTGCTTACACTCCCAGAGGTGCTCTTCCTCTACTCGGGAGAACACCGTATCTGCACAGGCAAGGGGGAGAGGCTGTCAGGAGGGATCGGCTACCCACACCTATCCCCTTTGCTCCCACACATCCCACTCACAAGCACTGAGTACATCAGACTTGTTTGGTCACTAAAGACCACCACGTGTAAAACCCTGACACCTTGCTATACTGCACAGGAGGACTGGATTTGTTTGTTGGCTTTTGGCGGTGTTTTGGGGGAATTTTTTTTTCACAGTTTCCACCTGCATTAGGAGCTTCACTCATATAAATCTTCAGGAGTCCAACTTCTTTCTTTCTTCACTTACCACTCAAACCCTGGTCACCTTTTTGGTCCCATAGATAATTCTTCAGACCTAAGTCTTGATCCCCTCCTCATGTTCAAGGACAGGGGATCTGATTTCCTTAGCTCTAAACCCCAAGGCACCCAACTACACGCTCCTGCACTCAGACCCTTTTGTGAAGAGTGGCAGACCCAAGAGCCCAGGGCTCGGAGTGGTGCATTGGAAGAATAGAGCAAAGGGCAGAGGGGTTGCCAAGTCCCTGGCCCTTACTGTTAGGGAGAAGCGTGGGCTGCCAGGTACTCAGAGACTTGTTGAGTTCTTGAACAAAAGTCAGGTAGTAAAGGTCCGTGAAAATGTTCACCATTCGGTTATTTTCCAACAAGTACTGGAAAAAGAAAAACAGACACACATACAGCTAGACTCTGGGCCCTAGAAGAAAGACAATGATGCCAAAGGCTTCAGGCATAGCGACCTTGACAGTTAGAAGACCATGGGAAACAGTTGCTGGATTAAGTGATCCAGAGTGGTTTTTCCCAGGTAAACCTACAGCTCTCAGGTGCTGAGGCCCTGCTGGAGGAGAATAAAGTTTGGAAGAGATGTATCACAGCTGCTTCTTCACAAACCAGACCCCCTTGTCAGCTAAGGCACGTTTGACTTCTCCCCTTGGAAACCAAACATTACCCCACCACTCAGGAGACCTCGCTGTGACCATCCCTCCCCTCCGAGCATGGGTTTGAGATGACAAGGCAACCCAGACAGCAATGAATATTGCTCCTTGGTCAACAGTCCTGGAATGCAGCTTTGATTTTGGAAGAGTATTGTCATTTCTTGTCTTGTCTGGAGTAGGAGATGCCTGCTCAAGGCAGGAGATGAGGTGAGGAACAGGAAGTGGGACAGAATCATTTCAGGTAGGACCCTGCCTACTGTGTTGAGTGACGACAAGTGAGGCAGCATGTTAGTGGTACCTGTTGGATGCCAAGACACAGATAGTAGATGCTATCAGGTTCATATCGTTCACCGTTGGGTCGAGTGATTTCTCTCACAAACTGGGCCAAACCGTAGTTGAGTTCAGCAGCTGAGCAGGCCAGAATATCCTCTTTGATACGCATAGGTTTGGCTGCAGAGATACACAGTGGAGGTGGCTGGCATTAAGACAGCCCCACATGGAGAATTTCCCTTAGCTCCATCATTAACCCCTTCATCCCTTAGTCACATCCAACTCCAGAACAAACCCAACAATCACACAAACAGCCTTCAGCCTTGAAACCTAGATGGCATCTCCCCTTATTCTGCAACTCCTCCACATCTGCACAGGATGCCCTATGGACACCTTTAGCTAAATCACAGCCCTGCTCCCTCTCCTGTTTCCCTCCTCCTCCCCTGGGTACTTACGGCCAAAGCGCAGCTCATCACCCTTGCTAGTTTCTCCATTGGCATATTTTGACTGCACCCAGCACTTCCAAGCGTTGACACCATAGGAATAGTTGAGTCCAGTACAACTCGGCTGGCTACTCATGGAGTCCCGGGAACAGCTCTCTGAAAGCACCAGCCGCTTTTGACCCTGGAGAGGAAGAGAAAGGAGCGGGCGGCAGAGGTAAGGCCAGGAGCACTGTGGAAGCAAGTCAGGACAGTGTTCACCACCGGGGTGGGGTGGGACCAATGTAAGAACACAGCAAGCTTCCACAGCACAGGACCCCAGGAACAGCTCTGATGAGCTCTGATGAACTGGGGAGAAACTAGAGTTTGGCTGTACCTTAATGCACACAGTCCCTGGAGAATGGAATGGCAACCCACTCCAGTATTCTTGCCTGGAGAATTCTATGGACAGAGGAGCCTGTTGGGCTACAGTCCATGGGGTTGCAAAAAGTCGGACATGATGGAGTGACTAACACAACACAATGCGCACAGTGGTAAAGAAAGGAGGCTAGGGAAGCGGAAACTAAGGCTTCTGACTTGGCTATGAAAGCCCCACCCCCACCCCACTGGCCCTTCGTGCCCTCTTCTGTGGATATAGCAGCTCTAGTCCTCACCTTCCTCATGGCTCGGGGAAGGTCTTGTTCAGTAGACACGTCGTCAGGCCCTACCAGGCCACAATCAAAGAGGAAGTCCACGCTGGGGTTAATGTCCAAAGGATCTAGAGGGGAAAGGAAGAAGAAATTGATTTTTTAAGACCTCAGCCCTGTAGTCCTCCCACCTCACTCCCACTACTTGTCCACTTGACTTGAGATGAGCCTCCCAGACATCTTCATTGTAGTCAACAGGACAAAGCCATACACAAATAACGTGCTCACAGGCACATACACACAAAATTCACAACATTGGGAACATTCCTAACACTACTGAACTATAAACTTAAACATGGTTAAGTTGGTAAATTTTATGTTATATGTTTTATAACAACTACAAAAAGAAAAAAAAAAAACAAGACTCAAGTGTAGAAAAGTGTCCTGGTATCTCTGGCACTGCTCTCTGTGAGAGTCTTCTGTTTAGGGTCATTCTTGGGGTCACAAGCAACACTTCTTTCCTGATGGTGCACATGATACTATATGCAGTGGGCACGCCCTGAATCCTACTCACTCTTGGGGAAGTCCGCCTCCAAGTCTTGTCCAGGCTCATCCAACACATTGGCCATCTTGACGGCCATGGCCAGGACATCATCCCGAGCTGGCCCAAACAGGTCGCAGTCTTCTAGAAGTCCCTCCGCACTCTGGTTGCTCACAAGATCTGGGTGGCAGGGAGGTTGGCTCAGTCTCTGCAGCTCTTCCTTAGTGCCTCCAAAAGGCTTTCAGGGGCTGATCCCAACTGTTTCTCCCATCCCACCAGGCAACAAGATCACCATTCTTCACCCCTTTAGGCAGACACAGACTGGCAGCACCCTGTCTCCCTCACCACCGCTGTCCATGGCATACCACAAAGGTCAGATGAGGCCTTGTCCAACTCCTCGGCCTCTGCGATCATCTCTGCCATAGCCAGAATATCGGCCTCCAAGGGGTTGGACGGGATCTTCACCTTCAGCTCCTCAATGGTCTCCACAATCTTGTCTGTGCTCTCCAAGGTAGTAGGCAGGAACATGGGCACAGGCACCTGGAGGCACGAATCCCAACTAAATGCCAAGAACCACACTAGCACATGAGATGAACGGCTAGCGAGAGGGAGGGAGTGGGGGTGGTGGCCTCCAACAGGAAGGGCAGGAACACTCACCGGGATAGGCATTGAGAAAGGCACCGGGACTTTCTGGCAGTACAGATGCATAGGCACTGGCACAAAGATGGGCACTGGGATGGGCAGCACGATCACCTGTGGCTTCCACTCTTCTGTTGACAAGAAAGGGGTCTTCTCAGAGACCCTGGCAGATGGATCACATCCACCCCAGGACCTGATACTTGTTCATCACCTCCAAAAGCTCTAACATGTGCTCAGTATCACAAAGCTGCCCTTGAAACAAATGTTGACAGACGACCCTGGGATTCCAGGACAATATGCAGGACACTTCAGCCATCTAAGAAACTCCCTTGTCCAGCTCCCAGGCACAGGAGGAGGCCTAAGACCATGAAATACAGCCTGTGGCACCTTGGTACCCTCGCTCACCTGTCTGACTCCCTTTGGACTTCATCTCCACCTTGCAGGAGACCCCCCGATTCTGCATCAGTGGTTTACACATGGCAGCTTTGTTTTTGCGGGGTGCTGCTGGGGGTGGTGGTGGTGGTGGCGGAGGAGTGGGAGCAGTGGGGGCTGGTCGGGTCTTCACAGGGATCTGCAAACACAAAGGAACATGAGTACCACTGCTACAGTAACCCCTTTGAGACCATATTCCCCCTTGGCTCTTGCCTTGACCTTGCCCAGATTTCCAGTTTCCTGTAGGGTCTTTATGGCATTGCTGTTCTCCACTTTGGTTTGAAAGGGTGTCTGGGGCTTTGCCTCAGAAGACTGACCTGTATATCAAAACAAATGAACACTCTCATCTGAGGCACTAGCTCTCTGTTTTCCTCACCCCTGCTCCAGGAGGGCTTTGTTAAAAGAACACCGAATGTGAATGGTAAGTCTAGAATTTTCCCTCCACTCCACCCCAGCTCTAATCTTCTCTAGGTCCCAGCAATAGTGGCCAAAAAGATTCTTTGCTACTGGCTGCCAAGAAGGATTAAAAACATTGTTTCTCCAATAACCCATAATTTGAGACCTTCCATTAAATGGCCATCAGGAGTTTAGTACCCCTGGAGTGTGGAGGGGCCGTGGTGATATTCTAGAAATGACAATAGTCTTCATTCTCACTAAAGGTGTTTATGTTGAGCTTGTGTTGACACTTCCTTCTCTCTGAAAACTAACCACAACCCCTATATGCCCCACTCTACCAGGGCAGGTATCCATTCTTTACAATATATCCCTTATAGAAAATCAGTAGGATCTAACTCTCAGAACCTTTTTTTTTAAAGCTCTCAGAACCTTTAAATGAGACTCCTAGTACCTGCACAGTTCAGAAGCTAAAAAACACAGAAACAGGAGCTCTGGCCAGGGATGAGATGAAAGCAGGAGAGGAAGAAGAAAGGGGCTGGGCCCAGGGTCAGAGGAGTCCAGGCCAGTTCTAACAGACTGTGCCCCCTGCCCGGGACTCACTGTTCAGGAGGCTCTCAGGCCCACTCTGGGTATCCAGGTTGGGTTGATTCTGCTGGCTGTAGAAGCGCAGCAGACACTGTTGGTTGCAGAAATGACGGATCTGCCCACGCCAGTGGATGGTCTCCAGCAGCTTCCCCTGGCGCTTACAGGCATGGCACCGGGCAGCCTGAGGGTGTTGACAGGGTGGTCAGACCTGCCTCCCTAAAATGTGCTGGGTCCTTTGCCCTGGGATAAGCCATGCCACTCTACGGAAGCTGGGCTAGTTGGAACCCCCTCCCTGGAGATGGACCCACAGCCTGATGGTGACACAACAGCCCATGCTCCTTGCTGCCCTTTCCCTCCTTTGTGATGTGCAGAGCCCCTTACCTTGCAGTACCACAGCAGGTACTTGCTCTTACAGTCCTCGCTGCAGAAGTCCCAGGTGCTGCCATCCAGCTGCTCGGTGACTCCACGCTGGCAGGTCTGGGAGCAATAAGTACAAGTGATGCAGCATAATCCCAGCTTCTTAGTGAAGTCCTGTTTGTATAGCAGCACACAGCCTGGAAAGGGGGCAACAGAGAAGAGTCCAAAGACATGAGATCTTCATGTGGCCATGAGACCCAACCTTCTCAAGGCAGTGCACCTGGAACATCTAACAGCCTCCAGAGTGTCCTGAGCAGAACGGACCACTCTGCAAGCCTGCCTTACTTAATATGCCATTCTTCCCAGCTGCAAGGACTCTCTGGCCCTTCCCCGTCTCCTTACCTTCGCTGCAGAAGCTCTTCTCCACCCCACTGAATCGGAGCTTCTCATGCAGGAGTTTCTCCTGCCGGCAGTGCTCACACTGGGACACCACACCCCGGAGGCGCTTGAAGTCCTCACAGCAATCACGACAGCAGAACTGGAACACCTGGTCCTGGGACGGGGCATGGGGTGGGGGAACAGGGCTGTGAAATCTGGACCCAGCGAGAGCCAAGTGGAATTACTCCTTCAGACAGACGTCTGGTCATGTAGCAAAATATGGGTGAGGGTGGGGATCTTACCTGCCAGTCCAAGACCTCAGGCTTGCCACTGAAGAGGCTGTGGCAGTAGTGACAGCTCAGGTGAATGCCCCCCTCGGGGCTCGTGCGCTGGAGGGAAGGAAGACAAATAAGGGAGGGGGAAGATGTGTGCAGTGGGAGGGCGGAGGGAGGGGAAGTCAGGCTTGCTCTTTGCTCTGCCCAGGCCTACCTACCCATCTCATACCCTCTCTACTGCCACACCCATTATCCCTCGTCCAGGGTCTGGAGTACCTGGAACTTGGTCCAGCAGCTGGGGCTGCAGAATTGGTAGACTGTGCGATCAACCTTGTTGTAGTAACAGGGGTCAGAGAGGCTGCGGCGGCAGAAGCTGCAGGGTCGGGGAGGGCCTGGGGCACAGAGAGAAAAGGAGAGAAAGAGGAGAGGGAGAGAGAGCGAGAGAGAGAGAGAACACACAGCAGGTGTAAGGCAGTGCAGAGATGGAACGGGAAATCCACGGGAGAGTGTGGTTGGGGCTGAAGTTGGGCAGCAGGGGTTACTATAGAAGGAGTATGGGAGGTAGAAGGAAGGCCAGCAGGGGTCTCAGAGAAGAGGGCTTTGCACCTACCAGTGAGCCCTGCCTGCTTCACTTTGTAAGAAGTGGTACAGCACAGGGAACAGAACAAGCTGGTCTTGCCATTACGGTCCACATGGGATAGCATCTCAAAGTTCTTACACAGGGTCTTGCACCAGACACATGGGTACACCCGTGTGTTTTTCTGTGAGGATGGGGAAGGAGAGGCTGAGGCTGGATTTGTCCCTTCACTTTTATTTTTTAAATTTTTAAAACATGAGATATTTCAGGCATACAAAAAAAGTATAATGATGAGATAACAAACACCTGTGTGTCCACCAGCCAGCTTCAAAAATAAAACATAACAGATACAATTGAAACCCCCTTTATTTGTTTTATTTCTCCCAGCCCTCGACCCATCAGGCACCTTTATTTCTCACCCAAGGACCGCACCCCCTTCCACAGCCCTCTAATTCGCTACTCCCTCGGCCCCACCTTCTTGTATGCCCCCAAGCAGGTTGTGTTGCAGAACCGCTTTTGTTGGCCCTCGTGGAAGAGGAGCTCGGGGCCAGGGCTCCCAGTCTTGCTGTAGATGTAAGCCCCGCACTGGTCACAACAGTTGGTTTTCAGTCCCTTGTTGGCCCGGAATTTGGAGAAGCAAGAATCGCTGCAGAGCCGGTGCACCACGCTGCCATTGCTGACCTCATGCAGGACCTGCCACACACACACACACACACACCCTGAGCTGGGGCCTGGCCACCACCACCCACCCTGGTGCAAGGATGGCCCACCCCACCTCACCCTAGACCTTTACAGCAGACAGCGGGCCCAGGGACCCCCCAACCTGCACATCAGGATGTCGACTTGATGCTGAGGTCCTGGGAGGCAAGGACGGCCAGCCGCACACAATCCTGGAGAAGCTCTAGCCTTGAATCCACTCCCTCACGATGGCTGCTTCCCCCTTCCCACATCCCTCACCCACAGGGCCTGGCCCCTGCAGCCCCAGGATTGCAGGGGCGGCTCAGGGCTGGCCAGGCTCTGCAAGTCAGCCCCCATCCAGCTTCCTCACCTCTCCAGTCTTCTGGCATATACTGCAGCGAGTGGCATCAGCAGGATCCCCAGACTGGGGGACTGGGCGCTGCTGCTGGGCCTCATACAGGGAGAGACAGACGGATGTGCAGAACTCATGGAAGGAGCCTCCCGAACCGGTCTGCGCCACAACTGAGTCCTTGGTGTTCCAGATCTCCCTGGAGGTGGGGACAGGTTTGCACATTTAGTTGATACCACCCCCTCGTTTCAAAAGCCCCCACCTTCCTCCTTTGGGATCAATGACCACAGAATCAAAAACATTCTCAGACGCCCTTCCTATTAGTGAATTGCTTCTATCCTGTATGGTGCTAGGGTCTTGCCAACAGAATCTCTGTCTCACCCTTTATTCCCGGCCTGATCCCTGCTCTCCCCACAGCCCCAGACCCTCACGTACTTCTTGCAGAAGGTGCAGGTCTTTTTGCCAGAGGGCTTCTTGGAGAAAGTGGTGAGACAGGATGAAGAGCAGAAGAGCTGTGGCAGCCCCTTGCGCTGGTAGGCCGTCTGGCCCTTCTGCAGCGGTGTCCGGCAGTGAGCACATGTCATCTTGGTGCCTACTGAAGAGCGCCCGGCCCTCTGTGCCACGCTCGAGCGTAGAGACATGCGAGGAGAGCGCCGGGGCCGGAATGGCACGAAGTCCTCATCGTTGGGGTCATCTACCATGGCATCAGAATCCTCATCTGACACTGGAACTGGGCGGGGGGATGAGTGGGGAGAAAAGGCTAAGGGGCCAGGCCTCCAGCCATCATCTGACCTGCAGGGCGTTCAGCTGATCCTGGGATCCCCAATCCCTATGGTTCTTGGTTTTCCACTCTGCCCCTATTACACTGGAATCTCAAGCTACCGGGTGTCACCATCCCTTAGTTACTCTGTAACGTCCTAGGGAGGGGAAGGCAGAGATCCAAGTGAGAAGATTCGGGGACAGGGATGGCAGAGCTGAAACAGAAAACTCCATTCTCACTGCTCTTGTTTTCAATTTCCCCCACTGCTCCGGGTTCCCATGCCAATCCAGGGCAGAGATAGGCGCTTCACACTCTGCATGGTGCACAGCACCACAGGAGCTGGGAGATCCATGCCGGCTACATCCCACCTGGTCACACTTCCTCAAGTCCTACTCACTGCTCTCAGTGGAATCCACGACCTCAGGTTTTGGAGGCTCTACTCTTCTAACGCGCTCGCTTCTCTTCTGCACCTTGGAAATATGGGGAGGGAGGAAAGCTGACACCAGGGGCAGGCTAAAGGGCCAGCTGCACTAGTACAGGGTTTGGGGGAGTGTACAGAGATGGGAGGGGGAAGAGAGAGTAGGGACCCTGGGCCCAGTCCTTAGGAGGAGGGGAGAAAAGGAGGCTGGACTTTCTCCTCAAGAAGCAATAGACACAAGTGCTCCCTCCCTCCTCCTGATTCTCCTCACACACACCCTCCACAGAACAACATCTGGGAGGGAAAATGAAGGGTCTGTCCTTCCCAGAGCTATAGGGGGAACCAGACTCCTTCCAATCCCCTCCCCCCTCACCCTCTCAGGCGGCTTCTCACTCGCCTTCCCAGTCAGGCCATCTCCTGCAAAGGAAGCAGAAAAGCAGCCTAATTCTTGAGCCTGCCCTCACCACCCCCTCCCTGGCTCAACCCCCGCCTCCATTCCTGGGGAAGAACTTACTCAAAACTGAAAGGGAAAACTCGTGTGCCTGTGGCTTCTTGAGGCCCCTCTCAGGGTTACCTCGAGCTCTGCACTAAGCGGGGGGGGGGGGGGGGGGGGGGGGGGGGGGGGGGGGGGGGCTGCAGCTATTCTCCATGAAAAAACAATCCTACCTTCCAACCAGCTTTCTATCCCAATGGTTGGGAGTTAAGGAAATACAGGTACCATCCCTTTCAAGAATTTCTAGTTTATCAACAAAAACAATTGCAACCACCCAAAGGTAGCAAGGGGAAAAGGAAGCAATAATGTATGGAGAACTTCCCTTGGACTCAGGTAGTTATATAAGCCCTAAGACCCTGGTCACAACCTGGGAGAGGCAGTGCTAGGTAGAACTGGGAAGAAATGTGAGCCTCTCAAGTCTCTGACTATCAGAGACACAATCCTAGGCCCTGCATGTCTACCATTCCTCTGAAAGCACTCTACACGTGGCTCCAGAACCTAGCATCATTCATCAAACCCAGAAACCCCACTCTCATCTAGAACAAAACAGAAAGATCTTAGAACCAAGAAGCCTGGTGTCCTCCCCAAGTCCTGAAGGAAGGAGGACCCTGGTACCAAAAGCCCACCAGGAGAAGAAAAAGGGACTCTCTCCCACAAAATCCAGTCTTCTCAACCCACCCCCGGAAATCTTGCCTCTATTTTTCCTCTAGAGCCACTGAGCTCCCCCCTCTCTACTTTCCTTCATCTTCTTCACCACACCCCCCATTCCTCCTTTCCAAACCCCTAACTCCTCCATACACATCCCTACTGTTGTGTCTCCACTGTCCACCCCCACTTCTTCCCCACACAGCCACCTCCTTACCATCCCCCAGCCTTGATTTTCCAGCTGATCAGGCAACCTACCTGGCAAGGAAGGGTGTGCAGGGGGGCTAGGGTTCCCAGGTTTGGTCTGAGAACTGTTGATTCCATCCCCCAGAGTCTCTCCCACTGAAGGGCTGGGGGGGCCATTTGGGCTCTGTGGTTGCCCTTGGGGAAGCTCCTCCTCCTGCCCAGGGGAGCCTCTTCTCCCTGTAGCTATGGAAGTGGTCTCCTCCTCTTCAATATGTGGGGATTGCAGAGTTATTGGAGAATCTGGAGCCAAAGGCTCTAGTAGCCCCTCAGGTGAAGAGGGATTTGCCCTAGCCCCTGGGTCAGGTGGCACCACCTCAGGGGTCCTGACCCCTGGTCCAGGCTCTAGGGTCTGATCGCCTGCATCCCATGCAAGGGTCCCCTCAGGACCATGGTCCACCTCTGGGGGGGAGGGGGCTTTATAGAGCAGCCCCCCCAGCCCCAGCAGCTCAGTGGCTCCATCCAGGACTCCAGGGTCTTTTTCCAGGCCAGCAGGGGTATCAAGCAGGTCCAGGGCTCCCGAGGATGGAGAAGGGCCAGGGGGGGCCCATCCTCGAGTTGGGGCAGTCTGAGATTCCAGTAGATCCTCTCCAAATTCCATGTCTACTGGAAGGTCTCCAGCCAAGGGCTTCTCTGGCAGGGTCAATGGGTCAAACGGACTGGGGAAATCACTGGGATCCATGAGGATGACTGGATGTGGGCTGTAGATTAAGGGTAGAAAAGGGGGCAGAAGAGGTGGTCTTCGCCAGAATTCCTTCTTATATAGGCTCTGGGACACACCCCACCATCCACTTGGATTTCTCTTGAACCGCCCCCACCACTATCGACAAGCATTATAACAGGTTTTAGTGCGAATGACCACTCCTCCCCCCCAGTACAGCGCCCCCTGTGGGAAGAAGCGTTCCCCGCCTTAGCCCTGTACCCCCATTCTCCAGGCGCTCCACCCGCCCGCCTAGCCCCCGCCACCCCATAGCAACTCCCAGTTCCCCTCCCCCTTCACCTTTCACTACCCCTCCCAACTCCGGCTGAAACGCCCCCTTAGAGTCTCCCAGGGCCGTAGCCACCAGGAGCCTTTCCCGCCCCCGCGGTCTCAGTTTCTATCTCCCCTCCCCTCTCTCCTAGAGCCCCCCAGTTCCCCAGTCTTTACCCACCCTGTCTGGCCCCACCCCCCCTCCCCGCGTAGCATAGTCGTCCCTCAGCCCTTTCCTCGCCCCCCCCAAAACTGCCCTTCCTAACCCTCTCCCCCCCAGTTACCTTTTCAGGGTCGCCCACTTTCCCCAAGCCCAGTCCCCCTTTCCTATAGTGTAAACCGCTACAAGCCTAGAACTGCAGTCAGCGACGGCCCCGCGCTCCTTCTCCACCTCCCTCCCTAACAGCCGGGACAGGGGTCGCGGCCCCTTTAAATGGCAGCGCCGCTCACAGAGCCCAGCGCTATGCACCAGGCGGGCGGGCGGCGTCAGCAACAAACCCCATTGGCTGGCTCTCGGAGGGGGCTCGCGAGACAGCGCCGGCCCCCGGCGCGAGACTCCCAGCCCAGCGGACGCCTGGAAATTGCGGAGTGGAACGTCGGCACTGGAGATGGATCTTGAGCCCCCGCCCGGGGCCCCGTTAGTTGAGGAGGAAAAGCAAGCCTCCGGAGCTTAGAAGCCCGCCCCTGGGGAAGGAGGCACCCCCCTTTTCACCAAAGGGCCGAGTACACTAACCCACAAAAAACAAATCTACGCACCTGCTTCCCTTACCTGGCTCAAGGGTCTGGCCCCTCGTCAACACCCGTGCCCGCCCAACCTCCTGGAGCCCACTCTACCCGTGATCCCCTCCTCTCATTCAAATGGTTCCCGGTCCCCTCCCCCTCCTCGTGTCTCTCTCCGCTTCCCACTCGTGTTCAACCCCCCGGCGTCCGCCCCCCTCAACCGTCCCTGCCTACGCCATGCAGCAGGCGCCTGCCAAGATTACCCTCCCCCCAACCCCACCTCTCCGGATCCCGCCCCCTGGGCGACTGTTGGAGTAATGAGTGACAGCGGAGGGTGGGGGAGGCAGGGACCCAGCCCTCACGTGCCCCTCCTCCTCTTGTCTGCAGCTTCGGGCCCTCCTAACCATTCTGAGACTCAGAGTTGTGGGGTGTCTTAAGCCTGGTCTCCAGCCACCCAGCGTGGGTTAAATGGCTCTGGCTCAGTGACAACGCCTATGCAGTAACCGTTACTGCCTGGTGACCCCAAAACAGGTCCTGCAAAGACACTCCCCCACTCCTTCCACGGTCTTAGGGTAAGTTCTGGGATCTCCCTGAGTCTTCCCCCAGGAGCCCCCTGAGTTATCTCTTCAGTAGTTTTCCTCACCGAGGCCGACAGATTTTCTTCCTCCTTTCTCTCTGTTTCTCCCTCCTTTCTGTGCTTGTCCCCCCCCACCCCCCCCACCGCGCGCACTCTCTCCCCCAGTCTCTTTTTGTCTCTGTCTCTGTCTCTCTTAGGCACGAGCACGCACGCGCGCGCGCACACACACACAACACACACTCCCCCTCCTGGATGGTCCTTAGCATGTGGGTGTGGCTGGGGTTGAAGCTAGAGAAGTGGGGTAGGGGGAGGGGTTATTAGCAATAGGCCTACTGGCTTTAAAAACAAATGCGTGCCAGGATCCATTCCCAACCCTCATTAGAGTTAGAGCACTTTACAATCCCCGTTCTCCACTTCCCTCTCCGACCTCTAAGGGCTGGAGAGTATTTAGTATCCTGAGATACTAGAAGAGGCTCGGGCTGGAAGGGAGTCCCGACACATTTTTAGGTTTGGTGTCCAGTTCCTGCTCTGGCCTGCCTCTTTGCTCTGGGTCTTTCTTCCTTTCCACACTAAGCCTCTCCTAGCCTTGTAGTACCCGGGAGTCTTATCCTGCCTTGCCTCATTCACTTTCTCAGAAACCTTATCCTTCCTGGCTCCCCTCATGGCCTTGAGGTTATCTTTGCTCTCTCCCATACACAGAGATAAAAGCAAGAATTTTCCCCTTTAGGTTTCCCAAACCCAGCTTTCTCTTTATCTTAACCAGTATACTGTGTAACCATCTCTCACTTTCTTTTGATTTCTCTGTCCTTGTACCTCCTTTTTGCATTTTCAGTTTGTTCCATCTCAGTTGGGCCACATTGTTATTTTCTATTGCCAGCCCTTCTCAACACATGCTTGGATCTTTGGCTGCTCTGGTTGTGATCCTTGTGCCTGGTTTCAAGTTGAGGGGAGACAATCTAAAGGGGGTTGATGGTGTATTCAGAGGTATTGTGTGTGGGTTCTGGAGACAGACCAGAATTCTAATCTCAACTCTGCCTTCTTTTTAGCCAGTTGCCTTTGGATACATCACTTGTCAAGTCACTAGGTCTTATTTTTCCCATCTTTAAAACATAGATAAGAAAACCATCTAAATCTACAATAGGGGACTGGTCAAATCAACTTTGGTTATATTCATATAATAAGTGTAATCATTAACAAACACATTTTTGAAAAAACTAATGATGTAGAGCACAGAGGATTTTTAAGGCAGTGAAACTATTCTGCATGATTCTCTAATGGTGAATACATGTTTGTGACATGTTAGAACTCATAGAATGTACAACAAATGTGAACTCTTACCTAAAGTATGGGTTTTGAATGATATTAATGTGTCATCCTCTGCTGCTCTTTCCTCCTTTTGCCTTTAATCTTTCCCAGCATCAGGGTCTTTTCCAATGGGTGGCAGAGGATGCATGGTTAGCTAGCATCACCGACTCAATGGACATGAACTTGATCAAACTCTAGGAGATAGTAGAGGACAGGAAAGCCTGGCGTGCTGCAGTTGATGGGGTGGCAAAGAGTTGGACATGACTTAGGAACTGAACAACAACAACAAATGCCTCAGTGTAGGTTCATCAGTTGCAACAGATATACCACGCTGGTGGGGGATGTTGATAGTTAAGGGAGGCTGTGGAGCTGGGAGGCAGGGAGGGCAGGGAGTATATGGGCACTCTGTACTTTCAGCTCTATTTTGTTGCAAACCTAAAACTACTCTAAAAATAGTCTATTGAAAAAAACAAAAGACATATGAAAACACTTCTGATGTTACATTTTTTACAAAAGGAGTTAAAATATGATGCTAACTTTGTAGAAAAATTCTATGTATAGGTGTGCTTAGAAAATGACTGCAAAGGGCTTCCCTGATGGCTCAGTGGTAAAGAATCTGCCTGCCAATGCAGGAGACATGGGTTCGATCCCTGATCCAAGAAGATCCCACCTGTTGTGGACCAACTAAGTCCTAAGCCCGTGGGCCACAGCTGTTGAGCCTGTGCTCTAGAGCCCAGGAGCTGCAACTACTGAGGCTTAAGAGCTGTAGAGCCCATGCTCTGCAACAAGAGAAGCCACCAGAATGAGAAACACGAGCACTGCAACTAGAGAGTAGCCCCTGCTTGCCACAATTGGAGAAAAGCCCAAGCAGCAATAAAGACCCAGCACAGCCAAAACTAAATAAATAAATACAATTATATAAAAAAGAAAATGACTGGAAAGAAATAGTGAATTTAATGATACCTCATATAGCAATGCTACTAAGATTAAGTGAGATGTACACTTGCCTGACATATAGCAGGTGTTTAATACTTGTTAGTATTATAAGAGAAATAGAGCTGACTTCATGAATGATTTGGGACTTCACACACACCCTGGAGCCTTCATGTCATTAAAATATATATATATATATATATATATAATATATATATATATATATATTTTGAGTAAGCGAAGAGTGCCCATATTTAATAGGTGTGAGTATGTATTAGCCACAGATGAAAGGCTCTAACATAGAATGAGCTGATGGGGGACAATAGAGCAGGTGTTGAGTAAGACTGTGGCCTTAATTCAACACTTGTTTCAGCCTTGTTACAGTTATGGCATAGTACTGAGTTCTATTACTTGTTATTCACCATTTATAAAGCACTCCTAAAGTTCTGTAAACACCATGACAGGTAAAAACTCAGTTCCTGTCTTCATGAGAGTTCTTTCATTTTAGTTATATATGTATACTTTTCTGATTATAAAAATATAAATGTTCATTGTAAAAATGTTGAAAAGCATAGAAAGTTTGAAGAAGAAAGCAATGATCACTTTTATCCTACCCATCATACCTGGAGATGCAACTACTCTTTTTGATGTACATCCTTCCAGTCCTTTGTTTTTCTTTTTGCATATATATTTTTTCAAAATAGGAATTATCTTGTACAGTGTGTTCTACAACGTAATTGTAATAGCTGTAGATTATTCCATCATTTGCATGTGCCATGCTTTACTTAACTAACTACTGCTGGATGTCAAAATTTTACTATTTTTTCATGACAGGCAAGGTTACATATAACTTGATTAAACAAATGGTGATACTTCCCTGGTGGCTCAGCTGGTAAAGAATCTGCCTGAAATTCGGGAGACCTGAGTTCCATCCCAGGTTGGGAAGATCCCCTGGAGAAGGGAACAGCTACTCACTCCAGTATTCTGGCCTGGAGAATTCCATGGACTATTCCGTGGGGTTGCAAAGAGTCAGACACGACTGAGCAACTTTCACTTTCACTTGGCAGCCATTTGATTAGAGTGATGTTCACTCTTTAGAACTGACTCTGGAAACATATAGATTTTTACGTAATGTTCTATACCATTCTGAAGTACCCTTGGCCTTCCCTGGTGGTGCAGATGGCAAAGAATCCGCCTGCAATGCAGGAGATGAGAGTTCAATTCCTGGGTCAGGAAGATCTCTGGAGAAGGAAATAGCAACCCACTCCAGTATTCTTGCCTGGAGAATCCCATGGACAGAGAAACCTGGTGGGCTACAATCCATGGGGTTGCAAAGAGTCAGATATGACTGAACGACTAAGCATGCACACGCACACACACACACACATACACAAAGTACCCTGGAATGAAGAAAAGGAAATATGCATTTAGGGAGACAATGAGGAAATGCTAGACTGTGAGCTCCTCAACAACAGGGGCCAGTTCTTACTCATCTCTACCTCCAATCTCTAGCATAGTCCCTGGTATGTTTATTGGATGAACTGCTGGACAAATGAGTTATGGAGAAAGAGGGGAAGCCTTAGTGAACTCAAATTGCAGTAACATTTCTATAATACAAGGTTAATAAGGAAAGAAAGAGTGAAACAAGAGGAGAGAAAAGGCACATTCAAAGATAAGGAATCTTCATCTTCATCTTTAAAAAGAATAATACTACTCAGCCATAAAAGAGAATGAAGTAATGCCTTTTGTAGCACCATGTATGGACCTAAGGATTATCATACGAAGTGAAGTAATTTAGAAAGAGAAAGGCAAATACCATGTGATACCACTTATATGTGGAATCTAAAATATGATGCAAATGAACCTATGTATGAAACAGGAGCAAACTCATAGACATAAAAAACAGACTTGTAGTTGCCAAGGGAAGAGAGCTGGAGAAGGGATGGAGTGGGGGTTTTGGGGTTAGCGGATACAAACTATTATACATAGTTAGGATAAACAACAAGGTCATACATACTGTATAGCACAGAGAACTATATTCAATATCCTGTGATAAACCATCATGGAAAAGAATATAAAAAAGAATGTAATTTATGTATAACTGAATCACTTTGATGTAAGCAGAAATCAACACAAATCGTAAATCAAATATACTTCAGTTTTAAAAAGTAAGCAGAGTCAATAACATTGCTTCAGTGAAAATTAAGAAAAAAAATATTCTGTTGAGAGCAAAATTCTTTTTGTATTGTTAAGAAACTTTAAAAACACAAAATAAAATTATTTGAAGATTTTAGAAAAAGAAGAAGAACGAGAGAAATGTAGCAAAAGGGCACCTATTCCTCCTAATCAGAAAGTCCAATGGTGGCAGTCTGACTTAGTGTAAATTTGACTACACTCTTTTTTAATATTAATTAATTAATTAATTTTATATGTGGCTGCGCTGGGTCTTCATTGCTATGAGCAGGCTTTCTCTAGTTGCACTGATTGTGGGCCACTCTCTAGTTGTGGTGTGTGGGCTTCTCTTTGCAGTGGCTTCTCTTGTTGTGGTGACTTCTTTTGTTGCTCTGGGGATTGAAGGCTTAATTGCCCCACAGCATGTGGTATCTTCCCAGACCAAGGATCAAACCCCTGTCCCCTGTATTGGCAGGCAGATTCTTAACCACTGGACCACCAGGGAAGTCCTACACTCCACTCTTTAACATTCACTCTGACCTGTCCAAACATCCCTCCCAACTTGGGAAGCAACATATCCTAATTTACTCCACAGAGGGTCAGCTGACTTTATGAGACACACACCCTCAGGTCTGTATGGGTCCCAAGATCTCTACAGGACTTTCTGCTATGGTGCTGTCCCTTGAGAAGTCAATTTAGGTTAATATTACTTCTTCAGGTCCAACTTATACTTCTTTTTTTTAAAATAAGAGCTTTATTGAGATAGAATTCATATACTATACAATTTGGCCATTTTAAGTGTACAACTTAATGGATTTTAGTATATTCAGGGATATGTGCAACCATTAATAATCAGTCAATTTTACATTTTCATCACTTTAAAAAGAAATCTTGTATCCTTTAGCTATCTCCCCCCATCTCTCCATCTCCCAAAGGCTTATCCAAGCACTATTCTACTTTTTTTCTCCATAGACTCCCCTATTCTGAACATTTCATGTAAATGGAATCATATAATATGTGGGCTTTGGTGACTGGCTTTTTTCACTTAGCATAATGTTTTCAATATTCATCCATGTTGTAGTATGTATTAGAACTTCGTTACTTTTTTATGACTGAGTAATACTCCATTGGATGGATATATCATATTTGTTTAACCATTCATCAGTTGATGTACCTTTTGGCTATTATTAATAATGCTGCTATAAACATTCATTTTTACAAGCTTTTATGTGAATAAATATTTTAAGTTCTCCCAGGTAGAGTGGCATTTCTGGATCATATGGTAACTTTATGCTTAATTGTTTGAGGAACTGACAAACTATCTTCCAAAGTAGCTGAACTATTTTATATTCTCACCAGCTGAGTTCCAGTTTCTCTACATCCTTGCTAACTCTTGTTATCTGATTAATCAAAGTCCATTTATTTAGATCGTGTTTCATTTCTTCCAACAATGTTTTATAGCTTTCAAAGTATAAATTTTGCACTTCTTTTGTTAAATTTGTTCCTAAGCATTTTATTCTTTTTCATATTATTGTAAATAGGATGGTTTCTTATTTTCATTTTCAAATTGTTCATTGCAAGTGTATAGAAATACATTTGACGTTTGTATATTGATCTTGTATCCTGCAACCCTGCTGAACTTGTTTATTATTCTAATTGTTTTTTAGTGGATTCCATAGGATTCTCTGTATATAAGATCATGTCATCTCCAAGTAGAGAATGTTTTACTTTTTTCCTTTCCATTTGTATACCTTTTATTTGTTTTTCTTACCAATTATCCTGGCTAGAACCTCTAGTACAATGTTGAATACAGGTGGCGTCCACTTATAGTTCTTAAGACAGAGTCTTGTAGACTTTTTGATAGCAGCCGTTCTGACCGGCCTGAGATGGTACCTCATTGTGGTTTTGATTTGCATTTCTCTGATAATGAGTGATGCTGAACATCTTTTCATGTGTTTGTTAGCCATCTGTATGTCTTCTTTGGAGAAATGTCTGTTTAGTTCTTTGGCCCATTTTTTGATTGGGTTGCTTATTTTTCTGGAATTGAGCTGCAGGAGTTGCTTGTATATTTTTGAGATTAATTCTTTGTCCGTTGCTTCATTTGCTATTATTTTCTCCCATTCTGAAGGCTGTCTTTTCACCTTGCTTATAGTTTCCTTCATTGTGCAAAAGCTTTCAAGTTTAATTAGGTCTCATTTGTTTATTTTTGCTTTTATTTCCATTACTCTGGGAGGTGGGTCATAGAGGATCCTGCTATGATTTATGTCAGAGAGTGTTTTGCCTATGTTTTCCTCTAGGAGTTTTATAGTTTCTGGTCTTATGTTGAGATCTTTAATCCATTTTGAGTTTGTTTTTGTGTATGGTGTTAGAAAGTGTTCTAGTTTCATTCTTTTACAAGTGGTTGACCAGTTTTCCCAGCACCACTTGTTAAAGAGATTGTCTTTTCTCCATTGTATACTCTTGCCTCCTTTGTCAAAGATAAGGTGTCCATAGGTGCGTGGCTTTATCTCTGGGCTTTCTATTTTGTTCCATTGATCTATATTTCTGTCTTTGTGCCAGTACCATACTGTCTTGATGACTGTTTCTTTGTAGTAGAGCCTGAAGTCAGGCAGGTTGATTCCTCCAGTTCCATTCTTCTTTCTCAAGATTGCTTTGGCTATTTGAGGTTTTTTGTATTTTCATACAAATTGTGAAATTATTTGTTCTAGTTCTGTGAAACGGAGAAGGCAATGGCACCCCACTCCAGTACTCTTGTCTGGAAAATCCCATGGACGGAGGAGCCTGGTAGGCTGCAGTCCATGGGGTTGCTAAGAGTCGGACACGACTGAGCGACTTCACTTTCACTTTTCCCTTTCATGCACTGGAGAAGGAAATGGCAACCCACTCCAGTATTTTTGCCTGGAGAATCCCAGAGATGGCAGAGCCTGGTGGGCTGCCGTCTATGGGGTCGCACAGAGTCAGACACGACTGAAGCGACTTAGCAGCAGCAGCAGCAGTTCTGTGAAAAATACCGTTGGTAGCTTGATAGGGATTGCATTGAATCTATAGATTGCTTTAGGTACTATACTCATTTTCACTATATTGATTCTTGGAAAAAGGAACCCTCTTACACTGTTGGTGGGAATGCAAACTAGTACAGCCACTATGGAGAACAGTGTGGAGATTCCTTAAAAAACTGGAAATAGAACTGCCATGTGACCCAGCAATCCCACTGCTGGGCATACACACTGAGGAAACCAGAATTGAAAGAGACACATGTACCCCAATGTTCATCACAGCACTGTTTACAATAGCCAGGACATGGAAGCAACCTAGATGTCCACCGGCAGACGAATGGATAAGAAAGCTTTGGTACATATACACAATGGAATATTACTCAGCTATTAAAAAGAATGCATTTGAATCAGTTCTAATGAGGTGGATGAAAAACTGGAGCGTATTATACAGAGTGAAGTAAGTCAGAAAGAAAAACACCAATACAGTATATTAACGCATATATATGGAATTTAGAAAGATGGTAACCATGACCCTATATGCAATACAGCAAAAGAGACACATATGTAAAGAACAGACTTTTGGAGTCTGTGGGAGAAGGCGAGGGTGGGATGATTTGAGATAGTAGCATTGAAACGTATATTATCATATGTGAAATAGATTGCCAGTCCAGGTTCGATGCATGAGACAGGGTGCTCAGGGCTGGTGCACTGGGATGACCCTGAGGGATGGGATGGGGAGTTAGGTGGGAGGGAGGGTCAGGATGGGGAACACATGTACACCCATGGCTTATTCATGTGAATGTATGGCAAAAACCACCACAATATTGTAAAGTAATTAGCCTCCAATTAAGATAAATTAAAAAAAAGTGTCTTGCACACTGGACCATTCACTTTTTTCTTTTTGGCTGCACCACGTGGCATGTGGGATTTTAGTTTCTTGATCAGGGATGGAACCCGCAGCCCCTGAATTGGAAGTGGACTCTTAACCACTGGACTGCCAGGGAAGTCCAACCTTTTTTTTTTTAATTGATGTTACCTGTTTATCTAGTTACTTGGTAATTTGTGGAGGACAGATCATCCTTAGTACTGAAACACCCTATATTACTATGTTCGGTGTGCATGCTAAGTCGCTTCAGGTGTGTCCAACTCTGTGCAACCCCACTAGGACTGTAGCCCGCCTGGCTCCTCTATCTATCGGATTCTCTAGGCAAGAATACTGGAGTGGGTTAGCATGCCCTCCTCCAGGGGGTCTTCTTGACCCAGGGATCGAATACATGCCTCCTGCATCTCCTGCGTTGGCTGGCGGGTTCTTTACCACTAGTGCCGTTATTATGTTCAGCACCTTGAAAATATTCAAGTATTATGTGATTGATAATTAGGAAAAGTCAATATATAAGGTTTTGGTGAAGGGGGAGTTTCAATACCATGAAGCACTCATTTTACAAAAGGTTTTTTGTTAGTCATGAAGATCTGATGACACCACGAAGGAAAAAATGGACTTCTCAGAGCGTTGCTTTGACCCTTTTCCTCTCTTGCTTGGTTGGCTCTTCTCACCTTAAACTCACCTTGACTAAAACTGCACTGACTGACTTTCCCTCTGCTTCCCCTGCTTCCCGTGCTGGTTAGTGGCACAACCAGACAATCAGGCACCCAAACCAGAAACCTGCAAATCATTCTAGTCTTCTACTCCTTACCTTCTTAATTGATTAAGTCTCCTTGATCCTACCTTCTAGTTATTTAGATTTGGTTTCCTCTTCTCTATTGCTACAAACACTTCATTCAGTCCTTCCCGATCTTTCACCTGAAATTACTATGATTGTATTCTAGTCGGTGTTCTGATCTCCTAGCTTTTCTCTCCCAATCTTTACTACACACTGTTGCCAGAGTGACTGTGGTAGCTGAATAATGCCCCCCCCAAATATATCCATGTCCTGATTCCTGGAGCCTGTGAATATTACCTTATTTGGGAAAAAAGTAGGACTTTGCAGATGCGATTAAGTTAAGGATCTTAAGATGAAGAGTATTCCAGGTGGTCCCTGAATGTAATGACAAGTGTGCTTATATGAGAGAGGCAGAGGAAGATTTGACATATAAAGAAGAAGAAAAGGCCCTGTGAGTACAGAGGGAGAAATTGGAGCCATGCAGCCACAAACCAAGGAATACCAGCAGCCACCAGAAGCTGGATGAGACAAGAAACACTCCTAGAGCTTCCTGAGTGATCCTGGCTCTGCTGGCACCTTGATTTCATCCCAGTGATACTGATTCCAGACTGCTGGATTCCAGAACTGTGAGAGAATAAATTCCTGTTAAGTCACCAAGTTTGTGGTAATTTTTTACAGCAACCTCAGTACATTAATACATTAATCTTTCTGAAGTTCAGACCTATCATATATGGAAAAAAATTATTGTCTTTGTCTCTCAGTCTCTTTGTCTCTCTCTGTCTCTCTGCATGTGTGCGTGTGTGCATGTTTATCTGTGATAGCCTGGAAGAAAATCTACCAAAATGCTAATGGTTGTTTCTTTTTAAAAATTATTTATTTATGGTTGTGCTGGATGTTTGTGTGTGGGCTTTTCTCTAGTTGCAGTGAGTGGGGCTATTCTTTGTTTTGGTGTGCTGGCTTCTCATTGCGGTGGCCTCTCTTGGCACAGGCTCCAGGAGAACAGGCTTCAGTAGTTGCAGCAGGTGGGCTCAGTAGTTGTGCATGTGGCCTCTAGGGTGCGCGGGTTTCAGAAGTTGTGTTGCATGGGCTTAGTTGCTCCGCGGCATGTGGGATCTTCCCAGACCAGGGATCGAACCTGTGTCCCCTGCATTGGCAGGTGGATTCTTATTCACTGTACCACCAGGGAAGTCCAATAGCTGTTTCTGCATAGTGAATTTTGATGATGTTTATGTGTGTGTGCTTAGCCGCTTCAGTTGTGTCCAATTCTTTGCAACCCCATAGACTGTAGCCTGCCAGGCTCCTCTGTCCATGGGATTCTCCAGGCAAGAATACTGGAATGGGTTGCTATTTCCTTCTCCAGGGGATCTTCCTGGCCCAGGGATTGAACCTGTGTCTCTTAGGTCTTCTGCATTGGTGGGCAGGTTCTTTACCACTAGCGCCACCTGGGAAGCCCATGGATGGTGTTTATATTTATATATTTATGTGTATTTTTGAATGTTTCCTTCAATAAGCATTTACTACTTTTAAAATAAGATTAAAGACATATTATTTTTACAAAACCCTTAAATCTCTCCATCACCTACAGATTAAAGTAAAAAATTCTAAGCATGGCACAGGCTCTTAATTATTTGTCTTCCCTGGTGGCTGAGACGGTTAAGAGTCTGCCTGCAATGCAGGAGACCTGGGTTTGATCCCTGGGTCAGGAAGATCCCGTGGAGAAGGGAATGGCTACCCACTCCAGTATTCTTGCCTGGAAAATCCCATGGACAGAGGAGCCTGGTGGGATGCAGTCCATGGGGTCACAGAGTCAGACATGACTGAGCTCCATCATCTACAGATTCAAGTAAAAAATTCTAAGTATGGCACAGGCCCTTAATCATTTAGCCTATATCCATCTCTTTAGTCTAATTTCCAATCATTCAGTCTCCCCACTTCTTTTCAGTCATGACAAATTACTTAAAACATAGGTCAGTCTGTCTCTGAACCTTTCTTTGTACACTGGGGTCGCTGATTTCAACCTCTTAGTTAAGATGATTCAAAGGTGCTCTTTTCTCTGAAGCCATTCCTGATCCACTCAAGCAGAGCTGTGTTACCTTTACCTTTTCAGTTCAGTTCAGTCACTCAGTTGTGTCGGACTCTTTGTGACTTTTACCTTTAGCATGATACTGTTATTTCATTTGCCTACAGTATTGTTTACATTAGCATTTCTCTGCTTATGTTGTGATTGCCTTAAGAAGATACACAAAAGTACAAGTTTTCTTTTGTTATTTTATTTAGTTTTCCAATGGTGTAAACAGCTATGGTAATTAACAAAGTTCATTAAAATGTTATTGAATCCATAGCTTTTTTGTAACTTTGTTTTTCACTAAACATATACTAAAAACAATCATGCCAGAGTCTAAAATATTTGAGTTAAAAGTCCTTATAGATCTTTATGCATTTATATGGAAAGATAGCTAAAGTATTTTTAAAATGAGAAAGCCATGGCTCAGAAAAATATATGTAGCTTAATCCTTCATGTATAAAAAGGTAGAAACTTTTCTCTTTGACCAGGACAGTATAAATATAGAAAATAGAAATGCAAGAATGCAGTCATAATTGTAACTACTGGGATGAACAGGAGAGATTTTTCTCTTTTTACTCCCGGGTATTGTTTGTTTTTGTTTTCTGTAAGCAGAAAAAATGCCTTTTTCAGGGTAGAGGTATTAATTCGTTTTTCATTATAGAGTGTTGCCTGCATTCTGAGTTCCTTTAGTAATGTCCGACGTTTTTCGACCCTATGGACCATAGCCCACCAGGCTCTTCTGTCCATGGGATTCTCTAGGCAAGAATACTGGAGTGGGTTTGCCATGCCTTCCTCCAGGGGATCTTCCCAACCCAGGGATTGAAGCTCAGTCTCTTGTGCCTGCTGCATTGGCAGGCGGGCTCTTCACCACTAGCGCCACCTGGGAAGCCCAATAGAGGTATTATTTATTCTCAAAAAGTTTGGTAATTATTGGTATTGACATGTCCAATATGGTAGCCACAAGCCATGTGTGACTACTTGAATGTTAGCTAATTAAAATGAAGTGGAATTAACAATTCAGTTCCTCACGCGCACTCCTCCTATTTCAAGTTCTCAATGGCCACATATGGCCAGTAGGTACTCTATTGAACAGAGCAGAAATAGAACATTTCTGTCATTGCAGAAGGTTCTAGACAATGCAGATTTAGATCACTGTGTCCCCACATAAGGTGGTGCCAGTGGGAACACCCTGAAACCCTGAGTGTGAGTTAGTGGGAATTAACTACAAAGACCTATCAGGTGAGCAGTTGTAGTCCTTGATTAGCCACAGGGCTAGCTAGGCATTATTGAAAAATGAAGGTGATTACCTAATTGGCATCCTTTGGAATACAGAAATCAGTCTGATCTGGAGGCCTAAAATGTATCCATGGCAATGATGACACCTGTTGATTCCCTCTGTAAAGCACGGGAACAATAATGATGTTTGTACTGCTGGGTTCCCTGGTTACCATGGAAATAAGAGTGCTGGTTACACTTCTGTGTAATCACGCAGAGAGTGAAGTATCGATCTCCCCTCCTCTCCTCCATCCCTTTCTTTAACCATAACCATAGTGATGACTTTCAGCTGGGCTTCATGAGTCCACCTGGCAGCAGGAGAAGCAACTAGAAAATCTGATTAAGTAAGAAGTGTCAGAGTGTAAGTCTTAATGAGGAAGTGTGAAAAAAAAGAAACATGGCGGGGCATTTTTTCAGTAGAAAAAGGCTAGATCTACTACACTGAATACAATGACATTGTTACTCTAGCTGTTTGCACAGGCGCAGTGCAGGAATTCTCAGAGCACGCCTACACGCACATTATCTCCCCTTCTCTTTCCCTCTCTTTCCACTTTCCTCTCTGCCTTTTTCCCCCTCTCCTCTGCCCCTCCCATCACTTGGTCTTTCGGTCTTTCCATTACTTAGTTGACGTCTCTCCTTCTGACCCTCCACCCCCTACCCGTTTATCCCCCCCCCCCCTTCCTTTTCCGCCTCTAGCGGACGCAACTTGCGCAAGCGCACTCGGTACAAAGCCTCGCTCTTTGTCCCCATCTGTCGTTCACACGAACTCCAGTCTTTCACATTCAGTAGCCAATAAGATCGAAGAAATGGTGGAAAACCGAGTCCACCTCTGGAGATGAATGTTGATTGGCAAGTCAGATAACCAATAGGGAACGCCGCTTTGTACCCCTTGGGAGGCATCGATCTCCGCCGTCTCGTTTCCGGCGGTCGCGCGCTCTTTTCTCGGGACGGTAAAGGCCGTGTAGCGTCGCCGTTACTCTGAGGATAAAAAACAGTCGGTAGAGGGTGAGTATGGGGTCGAATTAGTTCTTGTTCGAGAGGAGAGTAGGATTTCTAGCGACAATCGGTGAAGGAAGAGATGAGGGCGAGGCTGGGTTTGGAGGAAGGTGGGCCGTTCGTTCTGCGGCCCCTTGAGGCCTTGTCTCCGCGGCCACACGGTCTCCTCATCCCACCCGCGGGGGCCCATCGCTCTCCTTTGGTCTCGCTTTCTGCTTTAACCTAGTTCCCGTTTCCCTTTCCTTGTCGTTTCTTTGTAATAACACATCTTGGAAGCTGAACCTTGTCAGTAAGTTTCCTGATCGTTGAGCCGCCCTGGGCCTGAGGGTGTGGGGTCTATTATCCGAGAGCCCTGAAGTCGCGGCTGCGGGAGGAGGCGCTTTGTCGGGCGCTCCTCCTCTCGACCTCGTGAGGCCGCTGGTTCCGGAGGAGAAATGGGGTCCCCTCCCCTACCCCAGCGATGCCTCTTTGTCAAAACTCTCAGCTGGGAAGTTCATCTGCTAGTCCAGCCCTTGCTGTTTTCCTAGGCAGATTCCTGAAGACTTTTTTTTTGTCCTGTTGCCTATCTACTCGACCTATTTATGACATCACTTGTTTAAAAATGAAAATGAATTTTATGGTTTCCTATAGGGTATTTTACATTTGGAAAAACTATTGTCGTAAGCTGCTACTTTGTGTTCTTAACAGAAGTCGAGGTTAAAGAGGACTGGGAGGCACTTTGTTATCTTCAAAGTTGAAGTAGGTGTAGGGGTAGGGTTGTCAGAAAATACAGGACACCCCGTTAGATTTGAATTTCACGTAAACAACAAAATTTTTTAGTATACGTGGAATGGGGCTTACACTAAAAATCATTCATTTTTCAAAATCTAAAATTTAGATTTAACTGTAATGTGTTTTTATTTGATACATCTGGCCACTCTAATGGGGGGGGTCCTGGCTAGATTTATATTGTGTCTTTGTCCATGTTCCTTGTTACTAAATGAAAGGTCCTAAGAGACTCTTAGAAAAGGACCTTACCTTGCCAGTGCCTCCTGCAGTTTTAAGGCTGGTCCACATCCAGGCAGCCATCTCCATCTGGTAGATTTTTACCAGATTTCCTCACACACAGTTTCCACTTAAAAGTTGATCCTTCTCCTGAAAATTAAGGGGACATTTTTTTTAGGTTTCAGATATGTGGTGTAGTGTTTGGTCTTAAACAGCATTTGTGCAGTTGTGTTTTTCTAACAGTATTATGTATTTGCTCTCAAGAAAGTCCAACAGGGTTAGTCTTTGGGGCAAATAAGTAGACATAAATCCTTACTGTTGATCTTTATTATTTATTCCCTTCTCAGAGGCCCCAGTGGCTAGTGGCAGTGAATTTATTACCCAGATATCTGCACATTTTCCAAATTATATTGATGGTCATCATCAGAAGTACGTTACAGGGACAAATGCTTACTGAATACTTGCTACTTTGTGGGCACTGTTCTAGGTGATTTATACAGTATTATTTTGTGTTCACTGTTGAATGCCTTCTTGGGAAATAAACTGAAGGGAAAGAGTATAAAGATTGGCATTATGGAGACATTTACTTGACACAAAGGTAGGCAATTTGGTTGTAAAAATAATTTTTGCTAGAATCCAGAAGAGGAAGGGAAGAATGTAATTGATGACATTTGTCTAACTGGAGCAGCGCATATGTAGAAATAGGGGTGGTGATTGCCAGCAGGAATAAGTAGCTGTTATGTCCATTATCTGGTTTGGTCAAAATAACCAGCCCTGTGAGATAGATGTTACCCCCATCTTACAGGTGAGGAAACTAAGACTCAGAGGTTAGATGACATTTTAGTAAGTGTTTTGAATTCTAAACTCTAAAATCAAGGTGAGTTCAATTACTCAGTTTGTACCAAACCAATGAGCATGAGCTTTAGAGTTCAACAGACCTGAGTTCTACTCCATGCTTCATCACATTTGTGTGACCTTGGATGTGCATCAGTTTTTTTATTCAGAAGATAGTTGTGAGTATCAAATGAGATAATATAATCTTAGCACAGTGCCCCAGTGATCAGTAAATATCTGGTATTAACATCTTAACTACCACATTGCACTTCCTAAAATAAAAAATAACTTCCATTGAAGTAATTCTAAATAGTTTAAAACATCCCTATGATCAAAGAGATAATTTGTACTAAGAAATTGTAAAACGGCCTTTTTGAATGGAGTGGTGAGGTGTGGTTAGGATGTAAATAAAGAGTTTTTAATATTTCAGTTTTGAGTGGATCTCTGTAAGGATTTCTATTAACATATAACATTGTGGGTTCCTTAATGGGATGCAAGATATTGAGGCTGGGGCCACTGACTCTTAAAGGCTGGAGATTAAGAAAAAAGAGAGAGAGACTCTTTGGATTCTAGCCAGAGGTAAGAAGAAATAGTTGGAGAAAGGGCTGTGAAAATAATTCAAGTTTTTGCTATAGGCTTTTGGGGTCAGGGGAACAGGAGTGTTTAATATGTAGGACTCGTATGGGAAAACATCTGATGCTAATGCCCACCTTACCTATCCCCAGCTGTATTTTTATGTTTTAATTTCTTGTATCTTATTTTAAAAACATTCTCTCTCTTTTTTTAAGGTATAAAATTTGGGTTTTTGTTTTATTAAGTTTTTTGTGTTAAAGATGTGGTTTGTACTTATTAATGAAAAACAAAAGACTGACGAAATGATATAAAGAGAATTCAAGTTTTGGCTTGAATGTCAGATTTCTAGGGAGGCTAAACTCACAACTCTATTTAAAATTGCATGGACTTCCCTGGTGGTACAGTGGTTAAGAAATCTGCCTGCCAATGCAGGGGACACAGGTTCGATCCCTGGTCCAGGAAGATCCCACATGCCGAGGGGTAACTACTGAAGCCCGCACATCTAGATCCTGTGCTCTTCAAGGAGAGAAGCCATTGCAATGAGAAGCCCCTGCTTGCCACAACTAGAGAAAGCCCACACTCAGCAAGGAAGACCCAGTGCAGCCATAAATAAATAAATGTTAAATAAATAAATTAAATAAAATTGCAAATCTTCCCCCTCCACTCCCTGTCCACTTTCCCCTCCACTCAACTTGTATTTTTTCCTAGCACTAAACCTCTTCTTAAGTACTATGTAATTTAATTGTTATGTATATTTTCTCTCACTGGAAGGTTATCACTGCTGAAGGCAAGACTGTTCATTGATTCATCCCAAGCACCTAGAATAGTGTCTAGCAAATAAGCATTTGGTGAATATTTGTTGAATTAGTGTAAAAAATTAGTAAAAAAGAAAAAGTCATTTTTATCATTTTGTTACCAGAAAGCCAGTTACAATGAATATTTCATGGATGTAGTTTTTAAATCTTAAAATTATATTCTTAGAATAAATTATTAGAAGTAGAATTCCTGAGTTAAGGAATAGGAACATCTTGATACCTCTTGTTACCTGTTGTCTTATAAAGCAACTTTGTACAGAACTTAACTGCATTGATATTTTCAGTTTTGGTAGGATATGATATAAAAAATGTATGAATGTTAAGAAAGTTTTATACACGTAAGTATCTTGTATATTCCTCATCCAGAATCAACAGTTACCAAGCCTTTGTCTCATTTTTTTAATATGAGAAATATACTTTATTTTAAGGGAATCATATGTTAATAATACAGTTTTCAGGGAAAAGATCGTTTTCTGCAACTTTCTTTCAGTTAAATCTGACTGGAGGGTCTTGTGTTTAGGGTATAAGATTCAGGATTGATTTTTGTCCTTTAATTTACTGGAAAACTGCCTTTGGATAAGGGAGATGGTCCTCAGCTGATCTGTTAGGAAATTTCCATCTTAAAACCATCAACTTTTGTATTCAGCCTGGATTATACCAGGAATTTTCATTTTAATCTTATGGGTTTTTTGGCCATGCCGTGTGGCTTACAGGATCTCAATTCCCCCAGTCAGGGATTGAAGCCCAGCCACAACAGTGGCTTGAAATCCCAACCACTAGGCAACCAGGGAACTCCCTTACGTTGATTTTTAAATGACAGAATTTAAGATTTTATGATTGTATATGTTTGTATTTGATGCTTTTATTACTTTGATAGTCATTTATCTTTCTATTGTGATTAATAAAAATATTTAATAATAACAATATATGCTACTACAGAACTAGTATTTTCACATATTTATTCATCTTCATAGCTACCTTGAGAGGTAGGTGTTTTTATTATCCCTTTTATAACAACTTAAGAAACTGGTTCAAAAGTGATTTACTAGTAAGTGTTAGGACCATGTTTCAAATGTAAGTATGTCTAAGTCTATACAGCCCATACTTTTCCTGCTGTTCATTCCACAATATCAACTGTAGGCTAGGGCTGCAAGGTGCCAGAGAAGAACAAGACTTAACTAATCCTTGAGATAACGAGAATCTATTTCAATCATTGTATTTTTAAAGTGTGCTTTAATATTATGATAGGGCCATTTTTTAGGTAGTAGATTGTTTTGGGAGTCACTTCAATGCATATAGTTATTGAACTGGAAGGTTCCTCAAGTCATTCAATTGCAAGCTGTTCTTATTTAGTACTTGTCTAGTTTCTGTGTGTAATATAACTGCTAGTGCTGGTGTTTTTAGATGCTTGAATTGTACTCCTTCACCGTACCTGTTTGAAATAGTACAATAGGTGATTAACTGGCATGTAAGTCACCAGAAAATTAGTGACTGGATATGTTCTTAGCACTGAATGTGTCTGACATTCCAGTTTATTTTTAAGGTGCAAAGATGCAGAGCAATAAAACTTTTAACTTGGAGAAACAAAACCACACTCCAAGGAAGCATCATCAACATCACCATCAGCAGCACCACCAGCAGCCACAGCAGCAGCCACCGCCTCCACCAATGCCTGCAAATGGGCAGCAAGCCAGCAGCCAGAGTAAGTGCCTGCTAGGTAATGGAGTAGAAATGGGTTCTCGCTTGGGAATAGTTTCTTGATTTTTATATTAGACTCCTGGGATTATAAAGGAATGGACTTTTGTGGCACACCTTTGTTGTTCTTTTCCCTATTTACCTCAATACTTAGGATAGAAAAAGGCTGATTCTTTGAAATAAGGAGCAGATATGTAGAACAGTAGTTGAATACAGGTTGCTTCACTGCATTGGCACATTGTTTTGCTAAACATATGGCTGCATGTTTTACCTGAGAGCTTGGTTCTTACTGTGGTAATCATCGTATGACTCGTAGATAGGGAAAATATAACGGTTTTCAAGACTTAATGGAGAAGAAATCTGATACTGAATATTATACTTTTGGCCTGGGGCCTCTGCCTCCCTAGTTTTAATCAGAGTAAAAGGTCTTTAAAGATATGTTCCCATCCATTCAGCTAACTTTGAGCACCTCTTGTATGTATCTAAAACTACAAACAACCTCATCTTCCTTATTTCCAAAAATTCCTACAAAGAATACTCTTTCCTAACTCATTTCTTTTCATTACATTACCCCAAGCCTGAAAGAATGGGAACTGTTAAGGTTATGAAGATTTATGTGGGATTGGGAAATGGGTTAGTTTATTTTTTATTTTTTGGTAATTATGTTTTAATTGTAAAAATCCAATCACTTCTGATACAGAGCTCCTTGACTTGCTTGGTTTTCTCTTCGACAGTAGCTCTTGTATTGTCTTTCTGTCTCTGAGTTAGTCTAGGTTGGCTCCTGGACCATAGTAGAGATGTTGAGAAGTCCACCCTTCCTCCCTCCAACCTCCAGATCTCTGCATACTGCTTTCACATTCTAAGTGCAATTTACTGAAAAGTGGTTAGTGGGTAGATTCCATTGGGAAATGGTGTTGACTTCTGTACAGCAATTACATTTCTTATCTAGCAGCAGTTGTAACTTTTTGAGGATGTGACTCTAAATCTCTCCCCAATCTTTTAAGTGACTGTGTTTCTTCTCTCAGATGAAGGCTTGACTATTGACCTGAAGAATTTTAGGAAACCAGGAGAGAAGACCTTCACCCAGCGTAGCCGGCTCTTTGTGGGCAATCTTCCTCCTGACATCACTGAGGAAGAAATGCGGAAACTGTTTGAGAAATATGGGAAGGCAGGCGAAGTCTTCATTCATAAGGACAAGGGCTTTGGCTTTATCCGCTTGGTGAGCAGTTGTGGGCTTTTAGAGCATGTGCTCTAAAAGGTGGTGAAGCTGGGGAATGATGGATATGGAAAATTAGGCAGTAGAAATAATTCTCAGATGATGTTTGTAAAAGCTTATAGTTGGTAGAACAGGACAAAATGCAGATTTTAATTTTTCCTTATAGGTTTTTGTTTCAAGACAACATAGGTTTATTTGCCTAGGACTCTGGGGCTTAAGCATGCCCTTTGGAACTTTTTTTAATTAGGAAATTTCAAGTATATAGAAGTGGAGAGAATAGTACAGTGAACCTGCACATACTCATTACCCAGCTTCAATAACTATCAAGTCATAGTTAATCTTGTTTTTTCTGTACCCTTCCCCTGTTTACGGTCCCCTACAAATACTTTGAGTAAGTTAAGATTTTTTCCTGAAAAAATGGAAAAAGACTTATTTTAGTGATGATCAAGATTTATATAATTTATTTCCAAAGCCCTTATGCATGTATTATCTCACTTAAGAGTCTTCAAAACCTTGAGGGGACAGTTTTATATCTATTTTTTTGTATCTACTTTGAAAGAAAAATTTTAATTGCTAAATCCACATAATATAACATTTATCATAACCGTTTTTAAGTGTAGATGTCTGATTTGATTTAGGAAATGTGTTTAAGTGTGTGAGGGAAACCTTTTTGGGCATAATCTATCTCCACAAATGAGGAACATAATGTGCTAGTAAGATCACTGGATGTTATGGTCAGAACCAGTCTTCACTCCACATCTACCACTAACTCAAAACTATTATGGGCAAGTCATTTTTTCTGGGGCTCAGGTTCCTCTTTAAGAATGTGGAGGGGAGGTCCCATCAAGGTCTGTGGTTCTAAAGAGGCCTCTTGGAGGGTATAGTGATTCTGATTACTCTGGTAGCTAGCTAAAGCTAAAATAATTCTGACTTATGTACTGTAAGGGTAGGTATTATGCTGGTCATTGTTGTCCAGATTTAACACTTAAGAATAGCTTGTGATACTGATGACCATGTAAGTGATATTAACTCTAGAATTTCCAATTGATTTATTACAACGCCATCAGAGCAATTAGGTTAACTAAAGAATTATCTGAAACACATTTAGTTCCATCCTTTTTATTTTTCTGTATGCTTGTTGCTAAGGGTTTTGGGTTTGTTTCTTTTTTTTTTTGAGACATTGAGGTATTGAGCTATGATACTTTAGACTCTTGATGGCTGTGTAGGTGGTCATTGTTCAGCTATTGAGTTATTCTGACTTTTCTCTGCTTCCTAGGAAACACGAACCCTAGCGGAGATTGCCAAAGTAGAACTGGACAACATGCCACTCCGTGGAAAGCAGCTGCGTGTGCGCTTTGCCTGCCATAGTGCATCCCTTACAGTCCGAAACCTTCCTCAGTATGTGTCCAATGAACTGCTGGAGGAAGCCTTTTCTGTGTTCGGCCAGGTGGAGAGGGCTGTAGTCATTGTGGATGATCGAGGCAGGCCCTCAGGAAAAGGCATTGTTGAATTCTCAGGGAAGCCAGCTGCTCGGAAAGCTCTGGACAGATGCAGTGAAGGCTCCTTCCTGCTAACCACGTGAGTGAGGGGTCATTTTCAGAAACATACCTTAAATGCTACTTCCTTCTGTGGTCTGGGGAGTTAACCTCTAAGAACCATGTTCTCCTGTTCATTTAGAAGATTTTAGATACAATTCAGCTCTCTGGTAGGGTTTTCAGTATAATCTTAAATTAATGGAAATGGTATGAGGATTAAAAGATACACATTTTCAGTAAGTTGTCATTTAGTCAGTGTTAAATCTCCACTTACTTTGAAGTTTTAGAACTCTTAAATTGTTTTGTGCATGCAACATCTCTCTTAGTATTTATTCCAAGTCATTATCTTGAGTTCTGAGTTTGCTTGCTCAGTTGTATCTGACATTTTTGTGACCCCATGGACCGTAGCCCACCTGGCTCCTCTGTCCATGTAATTTCCCAGGCAAGAATACTGGAGTGGATTGCTGTTTCCTTTCCAGGGGATCTTCCGACCCAGGGCTCAAGCCTGTGGCCCCTGCAGCATCTCCTGCATTGCAGGCGAATGATGGCTGCAATGGGGCAGCCCCACACTTAAGTACTCTACCTACTTAAAGGCTGTGTTCAGAGATCTGAAGCCTGACCCCATCCTGTCAACCCCAGATTCCACATAGTTCCGTTTAAAGGACTTGGTTACTTGGGACTAAGTGTAAAAGCACTTTCAGAAGTATGTTTAATTGTTTAGTGGTGACCCTTAATTAGTTCATTGTGCCACTGACTCATGTAGACAGGGAAGCCTAATAAAGGTTATAATTTGACTAACACTGAGTGTTTTTCTTTCTCTCAGATTTCCTCGACCTGTGACTGTGGAGCCCATGGACCAGTTAGATGATGAAGAGGGACTCCCAGAGAAGCTGGTTATAAAGAACCAGCAATTTCACAAGTATGTGATCCTGAGAGATTCCCTGTTAGTTCTTTGCCTTATTTATTATTCCTGTTTATTCTTAAGGAAGCTTGTAATGGGCTGTGTAAAAGAGGCAAGTCTTTGCTGTATGTGTTCAGTGGCAGCCATTGTCTTGGCCCTTGGGAGGAATGTAGTGTTTAGTTGGGAGAATCTTGGACAGAGTTTTAGTAACCCAGAAACCTTGTCAATAGAGAGCGAGAACAGCCACCCAGATTTGCACAGCCTGGCTCCTTTGAGTATGAGTATGCCATGCGCTGGAAGGCACTTATTGAGATGGAGAAGCAGCAGCAGGACCAAGTGGACCGAAACATCAAGGAAGCTCGTGAGAAGCTGGAGATGGAGATGGAGGCTGCTCGCCATGAGCACCAGGTCATGCTGATGAGGCAGGGTGAGTATCTACCTAAGTCTTAAAACTAGAAGAAGGACAAAATAGCTTTTTTTCAGGACTTTCTTTGTATCAATCAGTAGAGAAAGGCCTAAACTTCAACTTTTATTCTCTGAAATATTTTGTTGATCTTGGTAGGCAAGTGAGCTTGGAGATGTAGCAGAGGATACTGGATTCTGTGGAGAAGGAAATAATAGGTTTGACTTCATTTTTGGAATCTGGATACCTCGGATGGCCACTCAGGGGTTAAATATCCCCTTTGCTTTCTGAATCTTTTAATTTGTGGAAAATTAATGGGCCTATATGAGGAGGGTGAAGAATACTCTCAATCCATCTGTTGTTTTTCTAGATTTGATGAGGCGTCAAGAAGAACTTCGGAGGATGGAAGAGCTGCACAATCAAGAAGTGCAAAAACGAAAGCAGCTGGAGCTCAGGTAACTTTTTTTTCCTCCAACCCTTTTTCTCCAACAACTCTAAAAGGTAATGTCTCACTTCTGCTGCTTACCACCATGCTACCTCATGCATTTGTAAATATGTTGGCAAATATTTCCTGGCTGCTTCTCAAGTTCTCCCTTTAGGTAGATGTTTTGACTGCCCATGGTTCTGTGAATTCTTGGGACTGCACTAAAGAGGAAAGCAGCTGAGTGACTGGTCTCATGAGGCTGGCTCCTTTGGGAAAGAACTTTTCCCCTAAAGGACACATCTGGGTTGTTTTAGGGCTGGGCCCACTTAACAGTTTCCTGGAGAGCTAAGGTAGTTTTCAGTGGGCTCTTGGATCTCCTTGGCTGAGTTCCCTATTAAGATAGATAACTTGTTCAAGTTCTGGAATGCCTGTGCTTAAATATCTTGGTGACTCCATGTAGGCAGGAGGAGGAGCGCAGGCGCCGTGAGGAAGAGATGCGGCGGCAACAGTGTATGCTATTTAATCTCATGTGATCAGATGCAGTATCAGAATAGATTCAGCGTCCAAGAAAGAAACCTTCCTTGAAATTCCCAATTATATGATCCCTGAGGATCTCTCATGTGACAAACTGGCACTAGGATTAGAAAACACACTAGGCTATGACCAATTTTTCCATTCTGTAACACTTCTTTTAGAAAGAAGCAGTCATAGGAAGGAAAGGTAAGGTTTGAAGAGGAGCTCTTTTTGCCTCACAGGCAATTTAGGATGAAAAGCTGGGGCCAGTGTATGCTATTTAATCTCAGTGACTGCAGTATCAGATAGATTCAGTCCTGTAGCAGCTTTGCCTGGTCTTCTGATGTCCTCAGCAGTTGTTGTACCAGTTGGAGCCCTAAAAGAAATCATATGTCTCTCCTTTTCTTGCATCTCTCAATTTGTTCCTAATAGGAAACTCTGACTTGTGTCCTAGTAGCTCTAAACTTGAATTCATTGTACAACTACAGTGAGTTAGTTCAAGGAGCTGTTGCAGATGTTCTTTAGTATGTGGTCCTTAGTGGGTTGTGGTAGAATGAATGCAGTGCTGTCTTGGACTGTCTTGAGTGTTTTTTTGTTTTTCAGAGAGAGCAAGAGATACGGATGGGTCAGATGGCTATGGGAGGTAAGGACTTAGGAGATTAATGGTACAGATTTCTTTTTTTGTCTCATCTCTGGTGAACTATGTAGCTTCTCCTACATAGTCCAAATTTAAGGGGCTTGACATTTCTGGAAGCAAATTTTGGTGGGAGGGCAACATGTCTTAGCCCAGAAGTCTTGAATTGTTTCCTTTGGCATAGATAAAGAATGTCAATGTCTGTCTCCTCTACTGATCACTATTCTGCTTTAGGTGCTATGGGAATAAACAACAGAGGCGCCATGCCCCCTGCTCCTGTGCCAGCTGGTACCCCAGCTCCTCCAGGACCGGCTACTATGATGCCAGATGGAACCTTGGGATTGGTAAGCTGCAGAGTTTTGTAATAGCTAAATGGTGATAGAAAGAAGGACTTTGCCTTCATGGTCCCTGGGCCTGCTACAATTTTGCTACAGATTAAAATAGTTTTTAGGATCACTGTTATCTATAAAATGTTAACCTCAAGCTCTTTGAGTCTTGTGCAAACCCAATCTTAAATTATATTTTATCCTCTGACTGGCTAGTCTTGATTGACATTTTTTGCTACCCTGTGTAAATAGGTTCCTTTTTGGAGTGAAGGCAACAAAGGTTAGGCATTATATAAAATACATATGAGTCCAAAAGCTTTATGGCTCATACAGTCCTGAGGTGGTTTAGTTGTACTGTCAAAATGTTTACTTTGAATAGGGTTAAGTTTGCTGAAGAGTGATGGCCTGCCCTTGTCCATATACCTAGTTCAGGAAAAAGGACTTGGCTAGCATTTATCCAGCCCAGGAATTTAGTATGTAATATTGCTTAGCCTGTAGCAATTGGGATAAAAAGTTAAAGAGGATGGTTGGGTGGAACTGTTAGCAGCTTCCTTTTTAGGGTTATCCACTATAGTTCTAAACAGGCTTAGTCTCCCCTACCATCAGGAACCTTGAATGTTGAGTGGAAATGGCCTCCAGGGGAGGGACTATGGATGGGTGGGAAGCTAGGGCACAGGTTCTATTATAACGTCGTTCTCTTTCTGTTTAAGACCCCACCAACAACTGAACGCTTTGGCCAAGCTGCTACAATGGAAGGAATTGGGGCAATTGGTGGAACCCCTCCTGCATTCAACCGTGCAGCTCCTGGAGCTGAATTTGCTCCAAACAAACGTCGCCGATACTAATAAAATTGCAGTGTCTAGTTTCCCAAAACCCTTAAAAGAAGGACCCTTTTTGGACTAGCTGAATTCTACCCTGGAAAAGTGTTAGGGATTCCTCCCAGTAGTTTAGGTCTTCCCTGCCTGTAGTACTCTAGGGAGTATGTTGGAGGCAGAGGGTAAGGGAGGGGCGATATTTAACAAATCAATTTTATGTGGTATATCCTTTCACTAATGAGTTCTGTGTGGTGCATTCCTAAAATCTCATGTGATTGTTGAGAGCCTGTGAGGGCCAGGGAGCCATGGCAAAATGGATCCAGTTAGAGCCCCCATTAATCTTAATCATTCCACTCTTTGTCCACCCTGTTCTATTTGCTTTCTTGTTCTTACACCCCCCTCCACCCCAGAAATCCTGCCACATATACCACAAAAACCAAACATCCCCCAATGACCTTGGCCCCACTGTTCCATTCACTCCCAGGTGGGAATTCAGGCACATGTCCACAGAGGTCACAGACAACATACATACGGTTCTGTTATATCCCATATATTACCCTTTCATGTCCCAAGGAAGACATTTTCTCTTAGAGATTTTCATTTAGTGTATCTTTAAAAAATCTTGTGTTAAACTTGCCTCCATCTTTTTCTTGGGTAAGGACAACCCAGAAATGGCCCTTTTGTGTCTGTGATGTTGCCATTCACAGCTTTTCTTGATAGGCCTAGTACAATCTTGAGAACAGGGTTGCTGTATGCTGAATGTCAGACAGTAGCTCTTAGCTTTGCCTATCTTAGGTAGTTATGCTGTGCATTTTTTATTGGTGTACCATGTTTGATTTGTCCCTAATACCTTTGAAGTTTTTCTGAGAAATGGATTAATGCAACATCAACTTATTAAAATGCATTTTAAGCCTTTTAATTTTCTGTGCTGTTTTTGAAGGGGGAGGAAGGGGAGTTCTGTCTCAGATGAGTGCAAGGCTATAAGAATAATCCCTTATGACCTTTTGCTTAAAATATTATTCATCTAGGCAAACATGGGGAGGTTAGATGTATACTATGGTCAAAGTGGTTGAAGATCCAGTGCTATTGGTGGTACACAGAAGTAATAAGGATGGGAAGAAAGCTGCTGCTTTGAAAGAAGGAGAAAATGGGACGGAGGAATTGGGGTACCTTCACCAAACTGGGAGGGGGCTTAAAATTGGTTATTTCTTTCTGAGTATCTGCTGGTATGTAAGAGGCTTGAAATTGGCATGGTGAATCTAAAACAAGTCTCAGCAGTGGTTAGCTGACCTCACCCAGGTTCCAAGCCCTACTCTGCCTGATACTATTTTCTTAAGCCTCAGAGCTGAAATGTTCCTGAGTTCTTTCCTATTGGCTGGGAAGACCAATTGAAGTTCCCTTGCCCATGTTAGGAGGTGTACGCCTCCTGAACTAAAGATAGAAACAGCTGGCCCTTCCAGGCAGCTAAAGGCCTCTGGACTAAGAGGTGTTCCCCACTCGGCAGCCAGACTCCCTGAAATACCCTTTCAGTAATTCTACCAACGCCTCCATGTCTCTACTCTGCCATAACAAAGGCTGTGGCCAGCATTTTGACCCCCAAACCAACCTTCCTGGTGAGTAATCCTGACCTTGCCAGGAGCTCTGTTGGTGCTAAGGGAGTTGACAGCTGTAGGCAGTCTGTTAAATGAACAGAAATTTAGTGTGTACCTGCCTTAGTTTAATTGGTCTGGGTGTTCTTCAGTCTTTACTGATATTTTTTTTTATACCATATGGAAAGATTGTAAGCATATAACCCTGGAAAAGTAAGAATTTCTTTCCTTCCTTGATCTTGTTACTGGTATCCACAGATTCCTGTTGCCATCACCCTGGGGTCCCAATCTTTCATGACGCACTTAAGGTGAGGAATAGGCAAGGGGAGAATAGCAAGAGCATTTTGCAAAAGAAATACAGCCAGGAATCTAAGCTGAGCTGGGTCTCTTGTTATCAGGGTTGGTCCTGCTGCCGGAAGCGAACTGTAGATTTCTCCGAGTTCCTAAACATCAAGGTAAATTCTTTACTTTTGGGTATTCTGCCCCTAACAGAAGAATTCCGTTCCTAATCTTCTTTCCCTATCTATACTAGGGCTGTACTGTGGGACCACACTGTGCTGAGAAGCTCCCTGAGGTCCCTCAACCTGAGAGCCCTGGTACAAGCAGTTCACTTCAGGAGCAAAGACCTCCGAATGTGATTCCAAAGTCAGCAGAGACTTTGCGTCGGGAGAGGCCCAAGTAAAGAGGAGGTCCCTGGGTTTTCCGTACATTCATGGAGCTTCCTAGGAGTGATTAATGGGTCAATGAGGTTTAGGAACTAGAGACTAGAGATATGAGGAGACCCAAGTGTCAGGGCTTGGTGTATGTTTTGTGCCTTAGGGGAAATTTGTGTCCAGAAATAATGCCCTTTGCTCTTAAGATGATATGGGGTAATGGGGTAGGTATTTTGAACCAACAGAGTAGATAGCCTCTCACAAATACATACTTAGTTACAATACAAGGGTGATTGTTGAATGAATTGTTTTTTTTTTCTTTTTGGAAAAGAGTTTTAAAATACGTTTTATATATTAAGAAAAGAATGTAGCAGTACTGGCAGCCAGGAAGCTGCTGAGAAGAATAAATCAATTTTGTGGAAATAATATGAGCAACAGAAGAAAGTCTACAGTTAGTTAGATGAAGAAAAGGGAATGATGCAGTTGTATAGAAAAATATGGATTTAGAGCAACTGAGTAGATTGGCAAGAGAAGCCCTGGGGAATTCCCCAGGGTTCAAGGATTTGGCATATCCACAGAGAAGAAAATTGGCAATGGGATTGCTATTCATCTTCTCTAACTCTGCCCTACTTTCACCAGACTTCTTCAATTCCATTACCATTGGTGGGAAGGTTGGCACTGTTGGTCACAGTTAGTGGGTCAGGACTAAATCACCCCACCCGTAACCCGTAGGTCAGAGTTGCCTCCAAAGTTGCTTCCGCTAAATATATCCCAAGCCCTGGAAATGGCACTGGAACAGAAGGAATTAGAAGAACCTGGAGCAGGTAAGTGGATCCTTAGTAGGACAGGTTTCACAGGCTGGAATTTAGTGAAAGTGGCAGTTGGGTGGAAGAAATGAATAGGGTTCCTGACTCTTGTTTTCTTTGCCCAGGAGTTGACAGTAGCCTGATCCGGATTGGGGCCAGCTGCCAGAACCCAGGATGTGATGCTGTGAGTGAGAGTTTATGGAGGACTCAAGCGTGTGTTTGAGAGATGTGATGCTGTGAGTGAGAGTTTATGGAGGACTCAAGCGTGTGTTTGAGAGATGTGATGCCTGAGGGATGCCTGGTTATAGACGTGAGGCTGCATACATTTTTACATGATCTGATTCTTTCCCTGATTCTTCTTTATCTGTCTTAGGTATACCAAGGCCTAGAGAGTGATGCTACTCCATGTACCTACCACCCTGGAGCACCTCAATTCCATGAGGGGTGATGGAGGGGACTGGGTGGGCTGTGAGACAGGTTTTTCCCAATGTTGACCTTAAGATGGAGTGCTTGTGGGAAGGGGAAAGGAGATTAAGTGAATTCTGTTCCTACCTCAGGGTGAAATCTTGGAGCTGTTGTGGCATCCAGACCCTGGATTTTGGGGCATTCCTGGCACAGCCAGGATGCAGAGTTGGTAGACATGATTGGGGGAAGCAGGTAAGTCCTGACTTTACTGAACTCTTGATGAGAACCCAGTTCCCAAATAATTTCTCCTCCCTGTACCTCATGGCCAAGCTCTCTATCTTCTCCCTTTTGCATGGACCAAATAAGATTTCTGCTCCCAGTGGTTTTGCAATATGAGGTCATGTTAATCTTTCTGACACTCTCTGTTTCTTCTCCACATACACCATGAGAATGCCCCTTGGGTTACGAGTTCATTCTTAACCATCCACATTTCACATCTTCTTTTTAGCTGCCAGCATCTTGCCGTCATGATTGGCACCAGACAGATTCCTTAGTAGTGGTGACTGTATATGGCCAGATTCCACTTCCTGCATTCAACTGGGTGAAGGCCAGTCAAACTGAGGTGAGGAATGTCTGATGCTGGATAGGAGGCCAGTGAATTAGGTGATATTATCATCTTACAGACTGAGTCGTCATATGCAGTTAACATGTAGGCTCCATAGTCCTCTGGTAGAGCTGTAAGATCAGGGTTATCTGACTGGCCTGTGGATGTAGGGAATACACCACTGGTCTGCTTCTGTGTTGTAATAACGTGTTCTGACCTTCTGGGATTGTTCCTACCCCTGTAATTCTTTTCTCTCAGCTTCATGTCCACATTGTCTTTGATGGTAACCGTGTGTTCCAAGCACAGATGAAGCTCTGGGGGGTAAGTGAAGAGAAAGGGGCACAAGAGGGGGAGGCAGATGGGGTAAAAAGAAGGGCTGGACTGGAATGAATAGAGGGTGTCTTGAGGGACAAAGTTGTAGTGGGAAAGTGGAGCTTTTCTCTTCATTTGCTTTGATATTCTCTCTCTCTCTCTCCCTCTTCTCCCTATTTTTTCTCCCCTTCCCCCCAACTCCCCTTTCTTTCCTCTTTCTCTCTCTCCCTTACTTATTCCTTCCCTATATTTTTCCCCATCTTGCATTTTTTATTTTTCTCCCTCCCTGTCATTCATCACCACCCTGCCCTGACCCCAATCCCTTTGGTTTCCTCATTTTCTCTTCTGTGTTCCTCTATCTTTCCCTCCTCCTCAGGTCATAGACGTGGAGCAGAGCTCTGTCTCCTTGATGCCATCTCGGGTTGAAATTTCCCTGGTCAAGGCTGACCCAGGATCCTGGGCCCAGCTGGAGCACCCCGATGCACTGGCTGAGAAGGCTAAGGCAGAGGTTGGGTTAGAGGTGGATGAGGAAGAGTCTGAGGATTCAGATGATGACTTGAGCTGGACAGAGGAGGAGGAAGAGGAGGAAGCAATGGGGGAATAGTGACACCAGACAGTCAAGTGTCTAGATAGGACCTCAGTGACTCCCTTAGGATTTCAGAGACCAGGATATGGTTGGCCATGGAGTATCACTGAGCAGCAGGAGGCAGAAGGAGGGGAGAACAAAAGTGTCCAAACCATGCTGTTTTTTCCCTTAAATAAATCTTGTATTCTGCAGTTTCACATAGTGTCGTTCTCTCACCTCACTATCTAAGATTGCATTCATTCCCTCCAGCTTCTGTGTGTGTGTGTAACACACATGTGTGAAAACAAGCACATGCAATCAATTCTTCACAACCACCAAGTATTTACTGAGTACTTACTATGTGCCCAGTTACATGTTAGGTGGTTTAGAGGTATCTGAGAGCAGAAGACTTATTCATTCCTCTTAGGAAGATTGTAGTGTGGTTGACAAGTCAAGGCTAATCTACATGAGATAATAATAAACATTATCAAGTAGTTTAACTGAGTGCTAAATTGTGCAGTACAATTTTAAAAGCTATAGGAGTTGAGAGAATGGAGAGATTAATGTGGACTGTAGTAGAAAGGGAAAACACCATGGAACAAGTACATTTTTTACAGTTTTACTTAAATATAGTACACATCCTATACAATTTACCCAAGTGTTAGTGTAAAATTCGGGTTTTTTTTTAGTATACTCAGAGTTGTGCAGCCACAATCAATTTTATTTTTATTTTTTGGCCACACTGCAGTGTGTTAGATCTTAGTTCCCCAACCAGAGATCGAACCCATGCACCTGCAGTAGAGCGCAGAATGTTAACCACTGGACCACCACGGAAGTCCCAACCACAATCAATTTTAAAAGTTTTTGCCATTCCCAAAAGAAACCCTATACCCATTAGCAGTCACTCCCAATTTCCCCCCAAACTGATAGCCTTAGGTAACCACTGATCTACTTTCTGCCTCTATGGATTTACCTATTCTGGATAGTTCATACAATATGTGGTTGTTTGTGACAGACTTCTTTAACTTAGGATAATGTTTTCAAGGTTCATCCATGTTCATCCAACATGATGCTCATCCGACATCAGTACTTTGTTCCTTTTAATGACCAAATGATATTTCACTGTGTAGATATAACACTTTTTTATCTCTTCATCACTTGAGGTATATTTGGGTTGTTTCTACTTTTTGGCTATTATGAGTAATGCTCCTGTAATAATGCTCCCATGAGCATTCATGTTCAAGTTTTTATGTGGACCTATGTTTTCATTTCTCTTAGCTATATACCAAGTATAATTGGAGTGTAATTTCTGGGTCAAATGATAACTTTTAACCTTTTGAGGAATTTCCAGACTGTTTTCCAAAGAGTCTGCACCATTTTACATTCTCATCAGCTGTGTATGAGGGTTCCAATTCTTTACGTCCTAGATAACACTTGTTACTTGTCTTTTATTTAAATTATAGCCATCCTAGTGGGTGTAAGGTGGAATCTCTTTGTGGTTTTAATTTGCTTTTTCCTGATGGCTAATGACACTGAGCATATTTACATGTGCTTGTTGACCATTTTTGTATCTTATTTGGATACATGTCTAAACCAAACTTTTGCCCATTTGTTAATAGGGTTGTTTGTCTTTTTAGTGAGGTTTTTAAAAAATATGTTCTAGAAACAAATCTCTTGTCAGAAACATGATTTATAAATATTTTCTCCCATTCCCTGTGTTGTCTTTCTACTTCCTTGGTGTCTTTTGATACACGAAAGTAGTAAATTCTTATGAATTCTAATTTATCCATCTTTCCTTTGGTTTCTTATGCTTTTGATGTCATATCCTAGGAACCATTGCCTAATACATGGTCATGAAAATTCATTCCTGTGTTTTCTAAGAGTTTTATGGTTTCAGCTTTTTCATTTTGGTCTTTGATCCATCTTTTTAAAAATACTTATTTATTTGGCTGCACTTGGGATCTTCATTGTGTTATGTGGGATCTTCCATTGCAGCGCACAGACTCTGGTTATGGAGCATGGGCTCCAGAGCACAGGGACTTCAGTAGTTTTGCCACATGGGCTTAGTTGCTCCACACCATGTGGGATCTTAGTTCCCCCCATATGGATCAAACCTGCGTCCCCTGCATTGCCAGGTGAATTCTTAAAAGTTTTTGTATGTAGTATGAGGTAGGGGTCCAACTTTATATTTTTGCATATAGCTATCCAGTTGTCCCAGCACTGTTTTTAGGAAAGACTATTCTGTCCCCACTGAATTGTCCTGGCACCCTAGTTGAAAATCAATTAACCATAAATGTGAGGGTTAATAAATATATTTTGAGTGGAAATTTGAAGAATAAGAAATTTGGATAGCTACGGAAGAGTAGGGAGAGCCAGGCTTGGGTAGGAAGGTGTTCTATTTTACTTTTTATGTTTTATTATAAATTCCAAAAGCAATACATTGTCATTGTAAAAGACAATGCAGTGATGTGTAGAGTAAGAAGTAAGAAGTAAGAACTCCTCTTTGGATTCTCTCCAAATTTAGTCCTTTTGCTGTTTGTAACCACTGCTAACATAGCAGAGGATTTTTTTTTTGGCCACTTGGCTTGCAGGATCTTAGTTCCTTGACCAGGGATCCAACCAGTGCCCCCTGGAGTGAAACTGTGGTGCCCTAACCACTGGACCACCAGGTAATTCCCTCAGAAGGTTTAAATGAGGGAACAAAAGAGTCAAGTGAAGTGTGGCTAGATTGGGAAGAGCCTAAAATTCTAGATCAAGGATTTTGAACATGATTTTAAAAGAGAGTTAAAAAGGCACTATAGGCATTTTCTTTGTAAAAAATTTTATTCTATTTATTTGGTTGCACTGGGTCCTTGTTGCTGCATGCAGGATTTCTCTAGTTGCTGCATGCAGGATTTCTCTAGTTGTAGTGAGTGTGGGCTACTCTTTGTTGCAGTGCAGCAGCTGCTCGTCGTGGTGGCTTCTCTTGTTGTGGAGCACAGGCCCTAGGTGCACATGGGCTCAGTTGTTGTGGTGCACAGTCTTAGTTGCCCCATAGCATGTGAAATCTTACCAGACCAGGGATCAAACCTGTTTCCCCTGCATTGGCAGGTGGATTTTTATCCACTGTACCACCAGGGAAGTTCAGCCTTGTCTTTTTAAATGTAGATTTTTTTTTGACTGCACCTCATGGCTTGTGGGATCTTAGTTCCCTGACCAGGGATTGAACCCAGAACCATGGCAGTGAAAGCACTAACCACTGGACCATCAGAGAATTCCCTTAAATGTAGATCTTAATTAGAGGAGTGATATCTTTTTTTTCAGTCTCTCTTAAATCAGATTTACTCCCTCAACATCGTGGCCAAGAATCTGGGGTTTCAGATTCTTAGAAACATCAAATTAGGAAGCTTACCAAACCTCAGGTGATCTGAAGTATTTTTCATAGCACCCTTTTATCTCAGTTCAGATTCAAGGGACATAAGGTTTCATTAGTAGCTAGGAGTAAGATGAGGGTGGGAGAATGGACATGGGCAGCATAGCATGGCTGAGGATTTGGAAACTGAGGCAAGATTAGGGGATGTTAGAGAATGCATCAGGAAAGTTTCCTCTACCTTTCCTCTACCTTGCAGGAAAGTTTGAGCAGAGATAAAGGGGCTTCCTGGACCTCCAGGATATTCAGTAATTTTGGCTTAGCTCTCTACTCTCATTCAAGTGCAAATAAAGTTTTCCCCTTGAATTGAACCCTTCAGATCCTTTCTAACTAGGTGGCATGCGGGATCTTAGTTATCCAACCAGGGATCAAACTTGTGCCCCCTGCTGTGGAAGCTTGGAGTCTTACCCACTCAACCACCAGGGAAGTCTAGAAGTTTACTTTTTTTACAAAAAAAGTTCTTTTAAAATAATTTTATTTATTTTTGTCTTCACTGGGTCTTTGTTGCTGTGCATGGGCTTTCTCTAGTTGTGCAGTATGTGGGCTTCTCATTGAGGTGGCTTCTTTTGTTGTTGTACAGGCTCTAGGCACATGGGCTTCCGTAGTTGCAGCACGTGGACTCAGTAGCTGTGGCTCATGGGCTGTAGAACTCGGGCTCAGTGTTTGTGGTGCATGGGGTTAGTTGCTCTAAGGCATGTGGAGTCTTCCTGGAGCAGGGATCGAACCTTGCGTTGGCAGGCAAATTCTTATCCACTTGCGCCACCAGGGAAATCCCAGAAGTTTGTTGTTGTTCAGTTGCTGTCGTGTCTGACTCTTTGTGACCCTATGGACTGCAGCACACCAGGCTTCCCTGTCCTTCCCTATCTCCCGGAGTTTGCTCAAACTCATGTCCATTGAGTCTGTGATGCTATCTAACCATCTTATCTCCCGGCAATCTTGATTCCACCTTGTGATTCATCCAGCCTGGCATTTTGAATACTCTGTGTGTAAGTTAAATACTCTGCATTTTGGTACTCTGCATGTAAGCTAAATAGAGTGACAGTATACAGCCTTGTCATATTCCTTTCTCAGTTTTGAACCAATCAGTTGTTCCCATGTCCAGTTCTAACTGCTCCTTCTTGACCCGTGTATAAGTTTCTCAGGAGACAGGTAAGTGGTCTAGTATTCCCGTCTAAGGATTATCCATGGTTTGTTGTGATCCACACAGTCAAAGGCTTTGCATAGTCAATGAAGCAGAAGTAGATGTTTTTCTGGAATCTTGTGCTTTCTCTGTGATCCAACAAATGCTGGCAATTTGATCTGTGGTTCCTCTGCCTTTTCTAAATCCAGCTTGAACATCTGGAAGTTCTTGGTTCACGTACTGCTAAAGCCTAGCTTGAAGGATTTTTGAGCATCACTTTCCTAGCATGCAAAATGAGCTCAAAAGTTTACTTTTTTAAAAAAGTAGAAACACTTTATCATTATTATTATTATTATTATTTATTTATTTATTTTGGTTGCTTGGGTCTTTGTTCCTGTGAATGGACTTTCTCTAGGTTGCAGCAAGCAGGAACTACTCTTTATTGCAGTGTTTGGGCTTCTCATTGTGGTGGCTTCTCTTGTTGTGAAGCACAGGCTCTAGACGGGTGCAGGCTTCAGTAGTTGTGGCTCGTGGGCTCAGAAGTTGTGGTGCACAGGCTTAGTTGCTCTGCAGCATGTGGAATCTTCCTGGAGCAGAGATGAAACCCATGTCCTCTGTATCAGCATATGGATTCTTATCCACTGAGCCACCAGGGAAGTCCAAAAGTTTACTTTTAATGTCATTTTTCTGTGGGCGAAACATCAAAAGGGGCTTTAGAGGATGTATTTTTTTAATTTAGAGATGTAAAATATATATAGAAGAGTGTATAAAGTACACTAATCTTAAATGTACAACTTTTTTCTATCTTATCAAAATCAGGGAACCAGCCACTACTCAGAATTCCTGGAGAGGATGGAGGTGAGGAATCAAAAATTTCTAGTAACCCTTGTATATAAACTTGATATATAAAGCTTAAAATTTGCAGCATTAATAAAGTAGTATACTAGATCCTTTTACATAGCCCAAAACCCAAAATATGTGTTTCAAGCAGGTGTATAACATTATTAACCACCACTACAACAATAACCATAGCTACCATTTCTGATACAAACTAACCTGCCAACCATTATACTAAGTGCTTTGCATATATTATCTCACTTAATCATCTACTTCCCACCATCACATCTACATATTTATTCATAATAGCACAAATACTCTCCCTACCTCCTTTTATAGTTCTCATTTCTTTCCACTGTGCTTTGTATCATATTCCCTCACACCTCTCTGGAAACCTTACACTATTAATTACCCTCTCTCTCCCCTGTTTGTTCAGCCTTTCCCTCTCTTTGGATATTTTCGTTGACATTTAAACATGTGCAAGTCTCCCCAGTCTTACAAAAACAATTTCCCTTGACTTCATATTCCTCTCCAGCTACTATTAATTCCTTTCTCTCCTTTGTAACCGAACTTCTTAAGATAACTACTCTTTTTCCATTTCCTTCTTCCTAGTCCATTCACAACACACTTCAATATATCTTCTAACTCCCTCAATCTGGGGTGATAAGGTTACCATTGGCCAGGCCACCAAGTTACTAAATCCAATGGATACTTTAGTCCCCATCTCACTTGTACTCTCAAACAAAATTGACATTCATGATGGTTTCTTTCTTGAAGTACATTTCATACATTGGCTTCTATGACCCATCACTCCTCTTGGTTGTCTTCCTACTTCTCTGGCTATTTCTTTCAGTCTCTTTTATAGGCTCCTCCTCTTCTTACTGGCCATTCAATGATGAAGTTCCTCAGGACTCAGTCCTAGGCTTGGTCTCTTCGTTGTTGTTGTTCAGTTGCTAAGTTGTGTACAACTCTTTGTGACCCCATGGACTATAGCACGCCAAGCTCCTCTGTTCTCCACTACCTCCTGGAGTTTGTTCAGATTCATCTCCATTGAGTCAATGGTGCTATCTAACCATCTCAACTTCTGCTGCCCCCTTCTCCTTTTGCCTTGAATCTTTCCCAGCATCAGGATCTTTTCCAATGAGTTGGGTCTTTGCATCAGGTGGCCAAAGTTTTGGAGCTTTAGCATCAGTCCTTCCAATGAATATTCAGAGTTGATTTCCTTTAGAATTGACTGATTTGATCTCCTTGCAGCCCAAGGGACTCTCAAGAGTCTTCTCCAGCACCACAGTTTGAAAGCAGTCAATTCTTAGGTGCTCAGCCTTCTTTATGTTCCAACTCCCACATCTGTATAAGACTACTGGAAAAGCCATGACTTTGACTATATGAATCTTTGCCTGTAAAGTAATGTCTCTTCTTTTTAATATGCTATCTAGGTCTCTTCATATATTGATATATATAACTCTCTTCTAGACACTCTCAATTATGCCCATGACTTCAGATACCACCCACATGCAAATGACTCATGCGTTTTTCTGTCTAGGCCATATCTTTCCTTTGAGGTCTAGATCTGTGTATTATAATAATAATAGCTAATGCAGATTTAGATCGGTGTCTGACATATAGTAAGTACCTATTATTAGTACCACTACTATTCTTCTTTCTTTTCACCAAAAGCTTTCACCTTGGCCTATTGGGAAGGTTGAGGTGTTTCTTTTTTTTTCCCTTGGAGAAGAAGGACACATTTCCAATATCCAATTTTATAATGTGTCAGTAAGAAAATGGGATTCTTTTAACTGCACCTCGTGACTTGTAGGATCTTAATTCTCCAACCAGGGATTGAACCTGGACTCCTAAGCATGGACTAATGGGGAATTCCGAGAAAATAGGATTTTTCTTGACAGTCAGGTTTTGCTAGTCTATAAACTGATAACATATTTACCATACAATTGCATCAACTTCAGCATTATGTATGATTGTATTCACCTCCTCAGGGAGTAAACATCATATATAGAATGCCACTGTGAAGGGCACTTCTACCCACATTATTTTACTTAATCCTCACACCTGATCTCTGAGGATTATTATCCCCAGTTTTTATAGATGAGGAAACCAAAGCTCAGAGAAGGACATAGCTTGCTTGAGGTCACATGGCTACTGATTAAAACCTCAGTCATTGTTCAAGAGCCATCTGAGAATATCCAAATATCCAAAATCCAATTAAAATCTTAGAAGAGGAGCTTGATATCACACCCCTCTAGCCTAACAGAGTCCCTTTGATAAGCCTATCTGGGAACCAGCAAGGCCCTTAGTTGTTCAGTAATATCTCACATTGATATAACGCATTCCTAAACTAGGGATCCCCAACCTCTGGGATCTAATATGTAATGATCTGAGGTAGAGCTGATGTAATAATAATAGAAATAAAGTGCACAATAAATGTAATGTGTTTGAATAATCCTGAAACCATCCCCAAACCCCCTGGTTCTTGGAAAAATTGTCTTCCACGAAACCAGTCCCTCATGCCAAAAAGGTTGGGGACCAGTGTCCCAAACAACTTTTCACCTTTGATCACCTTATCTGTAACCTAAGTGGGACCCTTAGGTACTTTACCTGTCACTTCATCTGGATCAGTAATTCTCTCTCAGTTATACTAGATTCAGTGTTACTGATTCTGGGACCCCTGCCTCCACCGTCCCCTCTCTCTCTGCTCCCAAGGTCCCAGAACACTGCTAGAGGGAGAACCAAGCAGGCCAGTATAAATTCATGCTGTCCAGTTTCAACTTGGCCCTTGCAGCTGCTCAGCAACCCTTTTATTTGTCTCATACATTCCCTGGCACTCTCCCCACAGAGGCTGTTCCAGACCTTCCTCTTCTCATATTCCAGCTCCTCCTGTTCCACTCGTTCAGATTAATACACACACTTTCATCAGATGCTTGATAATTCAATAACATTTTAAAAAACATTTTAATGGAGAATGTAAAACATGTATAAAAGTAGACTGAATACTGTAATGAATCCCTTACTAAACACTCAGCTTCAACTAGTATCAACTCTTGGGCACTCTTGTTTCATCTATTTCCTCTGTCCCATAATATTTTGGAGCAAATTCCAGATATGATGTCATTCCATACCCAAATATTTCATTGTGTATTTTTAAAAGGTGAGGATTCTTTTTTAAAAATCATAATTATAGTATCATTAGCACACATAAAATAAACAAGCAATATTTCCATTAAATATCAAGTCAGCATTTAAATTTCCAATAGCTTCATAAACGTCAAAAGAATTTTACGGCTTTTTTGGTTTGAATCAGTATCTAAATAAGATCCACACATTGTGATTGAATATATATTATATGTCACTTTTTTCCTTGCAACTTTTTGTTGAGGAAGTTAGATTGTTTTTCAGTAGAATTTCATAGTCTGGGTTTTGCCAGTTCCATATCTGTTGTATAGGTTCTCTGTTGTATATATTGGTAAGATCAATAATGTCTGTACAATGCATATTGTATATTCATTGTCCTATTATCAGTGGTGTGGGGAAATTGTCTACGTGACCAAAGAAATGGAGGGTGTCTGGCCTATAGAGTGACTCAGGAAGAAGCTAGGACCTCTTTAGCAGGAATGAAACAGATGGCTCAATAAATAGTAACGGAGGTCCAGGCAAGATAAGATGGGTGAGGGGCCATGCAGTGTCAGATTTCTACTCTGCTGGTATGTAGAGCAGGACAGTCAGGGAAGCAATGATCAGGCTGAAGTCAGAACTAGAAAAGGAGAGGTAGCACTTAAGGCAGCAGCTGGGATTATTTCTCAGGGGATTACTCTTCTTGATATACCCTGTTTTCTAAATATATCTTATTCATTTCCACCTCTGTGCCTTTGCCCCGGATGTTTCCTCTGCTTGGAATAGCATCTCCTTTCTCTCTACCCATCCAAATTCTACTTACCTTTAATGACAAGTGAAAGTTCCCTCTTCTCTGTACTTGAACTTGTGGAGTAATAAAATATCTCTGAAAGGATAAACAAGAGATCAAGAACATTGATTGCTGTCCTGGGAAGGAAACTGGATGGCTAGAGGACAAGGCTGGAAGGGAGAAAGATATTACTCATTTGCTGCAGGAGGGAGAGTTAATCTGATGAAAGTGTCTAATATGAAATCTGTGGAAGTAGAAGGAGGGAGATTGGAGTTTATAATTTGAGGAGAAAGAGGAAGGTCTGAAACAGCCTCTGTGGGGAGAGTACCAGGGAACATATGAGACAAATAAAAGGGTTGCTGAGAAGCTGCAAGGACCAAGTTGAAATTGAACAGCATGAATTTATATTGGTCTGCTTGGTTCTCCCTCTAGCAGTGTTCTGGGACTTCGGGAGCAGAAAGAGAGAGAGAGAGCAGTAGAGGCAGGGGTCCTAGAGTCAGTAACACTGAATCTGGTGTAATTGGGAGATAATTACTGATCTGGATAAAGTGACAGGTCAAGTACCAGGGGATCCCACTTAGGTTAGGGATGAGGTGATCAGAGATGAAAAGTGATTTGGAAAATCACTTTTTTGTGATTGTATCAATATGAGATATCACTGATCAACTAAGGTGCTCGTTGGTTCCCACATAGGCTTGTCAAAGGGATGCTGCTACGCTAGAGTAGTGTGATTATCTTCTAAAATCGTCTTCTAAAATCCCAGTTGGGTCCTTAGGTTTTAGATATTCTTAGATGACTCTTGGACAACTGTTAGCAATGACTGAAGTTTAAACATGTGTCAGTCATCACTGAAACTGGAACTTCTGCAAGATACATGATGGGGAGAGTACTTAAAAAAAAACTCTTTATTGAGCCTTTACTATGATCTAAGTACTGTAATAAAATGTGTGCATGTGTACATGCACACTTTATCTGTTATTTCTCTTTGTATATATTATATATACATATATCTCAAATGAGTATATATATTCTCCTTTACTTCTCACAATAGTGTATTAAATGCATTATTATTATTCTTTAATAGATGATGAAACTTGGCTTCAGGGAGGTTGCATAATTTTCTCTAGGTCACACATCTATCAAGTGTCAGAACTGGGACTCAGATCCAGGTTTGAGTACAAAGCCTGTGGTCTCTTGTTTCTAACACTACTTTCCAGCAAATACCTCCATCCATTAAATCAGTGTTATTTTGCCAATAACATCCGTTATTAAAACTTTAGATTCATTCTCACCAGAAAGAATTATACACTGACTTGAAAGCTTTTGGTGAGTGAGAAGTTAATTGACTGGAGTGGAAGAGAGAGATTCTTAGAGACAGTGAAACCAATTGAAAATAGTTGCAGTAATCCAAGAGAGAAAGATGAGACCTCAAACTAAGTTGCTGTGGTAGTAAGAATGGAGGAGAGAATAATGTATTTAAGAGGTATGTCATAGTCGATTCATGCTGCTATAACAAAGTACCATGGACTAGGTGGTTTATAAACAAATAAATTTATTTCTTACAGTTCTGGAGGCTGGAAGTCTGAGATCAGGGTACCAACATAGTCACGTTCTGGTGAGGGACTTCTACCAGGTGGAGAGGAAAGAAAGAGAGCAAGCTCTCTCATGACTCTTGTAAGGGCACTAATCCCATTCATGATCTCCTCTAATCCTAATTACCTCCCCAGTCTCCTAATACCATCACATTGGAGGGTAGGATTTTAATGTATGGATTTTAGAGGACACAAACACTGAGTCCACAACATCAGGAGTGAAAGTAATATGGCCATTGCTAGTCTCTGTGTTCCTTAAACTTAATGCAACTCACTCCTTCCTCAGTGCCTCTGTGCTACCTGTTCCCCTACCTGGAATAGTCTTTCTCCAGGTATTTGAATAGGTGATTCTTTCTTAACATTCACAGCTCAACTATCACCACTCATGACAGGAAAACAATTCAACTATCACCACTCACGATAGGGAAACAATTCATTATCTCAAAAATTAATCAATAAAAGGAGATAATCAAGTATTTATCCTGCCTCTCCTGGATGAATAGATGAAGGGACATGTCTTTTTCCAAAGCCATTCCAATTAATAAAAAGAAATTAGAATATCACCATTTTGCAATCCTTGATAAATAATGAGCAAATATATTAGACGTTATGTATGTCCTATAGTCATATGAAAGGGATGGAATCCGAGTTGCCAATTTGCAGGAAATACATAGAAACCACCTAAATGCCTATGCAATTAGAAAATGAAGAGTGAGAAGCTCCACAGGTCAAACTTGAGTTCTTCCATAAAAAAAAAAAATCACACCTCTCAGTGAGGCCTTTCTTGACCACCTTCTCTAAATAAGCACCTGCTCGCCAAGGTACTATCACATTACCCTGTGTGATTTTCCCCATATCCATTATCATCTGCTGAGGTTTCCTTGCATGAGAAGCAATATAGCATAACAGTTAAGAGGACAAACTATTAATATAACATAAGGCTGCCTGGGTTCAAATCTTGACTACTTACTAGTTATGTGACTTAAAGTACTTAAGAGCTATAGACCTCGGTTTCCCCAACTATAAAATGGGATTAATAACAGTGCCTATATCATAGGGTCATTGGTTGTATTAAATGAGATAAATCTATCTCATTTAATATCTACCTCATAGCTTATCATAGTACCTAGTACAGGATAAGCATTATAAATGCTAACAATATTGTATAATTTTTTTCTTCTATATTATTTCTCTCATTCACTAGCATATAAATCCTTCTGCACTATATATGTAGCATCTAAAACTGCCTCAGTTCAGTTCAGTCGCTCAGTCATGTCCGACTCTTTGCGACTCCATGAAACACAGCACGCCAGGCCTCCCTGTCCATCACCAACTCCCGCAATCCACCTAAACCCATGTCCATTGAGTCGGTGATGCCATTCAACCATCTCATCCTCTGTCGTCCCCTTCTCCTCCTGCCTTCAATCTTTCCCAGCATCAGGGTCTTTTCCAGTGAGTCAGCTCTTTGCATCAGGTGTCCAAAGTACTGGAGTTTCAGCTTCAGCATCAGTCCTTCCAATGAATATTAAGGATTGATTTCCTTTAGGATGGACTGGATGGATCTCCTTGCAGTCCAAGGGACTCTCAAGAGTCTTCTCCAACACCACAGTTCAAAAGCATCAATTCTTTGGTGTTCAGCTTTCTTTATAGTCCAACTCTTACATCCATACATGACCACTGGAAAAGCCATAGCCTTGACTAGACAGACCTTTGTTGACAAAGTAATGTCCCTGCTTTTTAATATACTGTCTAGGTTGGTCATAACTTTTCTTCCAAGGAGTAAGCGTCTTCTAATTTCATGGCTGCAATCACCGTCTGCAGTGATTTTTGGAGCCCAGAAAAGTAAAGTCTGTCACTGTTTCCACTGTTTCCCCATCTATTTGCCATGAAGTGATGGGACCAGATGCCATGATCTTAGTTTTCTGAATGTTGAGCTTTAAGCCAACTTTTGCAGTCTCCTCTTTCACTTTCATCAAGAGGCTCTTTAGTTCTTCTTAGCTTTCTGCCATAAGGGTGGTATCATCTGCATATCTGAGGTTATTGATATTACTCCCAGCAATCTTGGTTCCAGCTTATGTTTCTTGCAGCCCAGCGTTTCTCATGATGTACTCTGCATATAAGTTAAATAAGCAGAGTGATAATATGCAGCCTTGGCATACTCCTTTTCCTATTTGGAACCAGTCTGTTGTTCCATGCCCAGATCTAACTGTTGCTTCCTGACCTGCATACAGGTTTCTCAAGAGGCAGGTCAGGTGGTCTGGTATTCCCATCTCTTTAAGAATTTTCCACTGTTTATTGTGATCCACACAGTCAAGGCTTTGGCATAGTCAATAAAGCAGAAATAGATGTTTTTCTGGAACTCTCTTGCTTTTTCGATTATGCAGTGGATGTTGACAATTTGATCTCTGGTTCCTCTGCCTTTTCTAAATCCAGCTTGAACATCTGGAAGTTCACGGTTCACGTATTGCTGACACCTGGCTTGGAGAATTTTGAGCATTACTTTACTAGCATGTGAGATGAGTGCAATTGTGTGGTAGTTTGAGCATTCTTTGGTGTTGCCTTTCTTTGGGATTGGAATGAAAACTGATCTTTTCCAGTCCTGTGGCCACTGCTGTGTTTTCCAAATTTGCTGGCCTGTTGAGTGCAGCACTTTCACAGCATCATCTTTCAGGATTTGACATAGCTCAACTGACATTCCATCACCTCCACTAGCTTTGTTTGTAATGATGCTTCCTAAGGGCCACTTGACTTCACATTCCAGGATGTCTGGCTCTAGGTGAGTGATCACACCATCGTGATTATCTGGGTCGTGAAGATCTTTTTTGTGCAGTTCTTCTGTGTATTCTTGCCACCTCTTCTTAATATCTTCTGCTTCTTTTAGGTCCCTACCATTTCTGTCCTTTATTGAGCCCATCTTTGCATGAAATGTTCCCTTGGTATCTCGAATTTTCTTGAAGAGATCTCTAGTCTTTCCCATTCTGTTGTTTTCCTCTTTTTCTTTGCATTGATCACTGAGGAAGGCTTTCTTATCTCTCCTTGCTACTTTTTGTAACTCTGCATTCAAATGGGAATATCTTTCCTTTTCTCCTTTGCTTTTCACTTCTCTTCTTTTCACAGCTATTTGTAAGACCTCCTCAGACAGCCATTTTTCTTTTTTGCATTTCTTTTCTTGGGGATGGTGTTGATTCCTGTCTCCTGTACAATGTCACGAACCTCCGTCCATAGTTCATCAGGCACTCTGTCTAGCAGATCTAGTCCCTTAAATCTATTTCTCACTTCTACTGCATAGTCATAAGGGATTTGATTTAGGTCATACCTGAATGGTCTAGTGATTTTCCCCACTTTCTTCAATTTCAGCCTGAATTTGGCAATAAGGAGTTCATGATCAGAGCCACAGTCAGCTCCTGGTCTTGTTTTGCTGACTGTATAGAGCTTCTCCATCTTTGGCTACAAAGAATATTATCAATTATGTGCTTAATATATGTTTGTTGAATGAAGGACCTGAGTTCGGGTGATATAGAAAGTAGAAAGGGGATATGTAAGATATTATTTAAAAAGAAGGGGAAAAAAAACCTTAGCCTTGATTTTTTTCTGATAGAGAGGGAATGGTATAAGATAATTACTCCAAGGCTTCAAACTTAAGTAATAGGTAGGTTAGTGCTTTTTAACAGAAACAGGAAAACTGGGAACTAGAACTAATATTATTTGAATATTCCGATAGTGAATTTTATTTTAGATACGAGTTTGAAATGGTGGCAAAGCATGTGAGTGGAAATGCTAGCAGGCAGTTAATTAGAAATGCAAAATTAGAGTTCATGAGAAAAATCAGCACAGAAGATAGATTTCAGTATCATCTGCATCCATATGGCACAAACATTTAACTTACTAGTATGAGCTTCCTTCATCTTTAAAAAACAAAAAACATACAGATGTGAATAAAATGGAAAACACAATATTTGAACTCTTAAATTGTTCTCAGAAGAAGTCACCATAAGAAGTTTGGTGTATAGCCGTAAAAACATTTTCTATACATTTATAAGCATATTGGCATACAACATGTAGACACATCGTAAAAGTATGAGTGATACCTACATTTTTATGGAGAGGTTTGGTTTTTCTTTTTGGCCAATTTGTAATTATTCTATAAATATTTTTCTGTAGCT